>OY101449.1:2088992-2688992 GCA_956483635.1 Panzeria rudis
TATATATATATATATATATAATATATATATATATATATATATATATATATATATATATATATATATATATATATATATATATATATATATATATATATATATATATATATATATATATATATATATATATATATATATATATATATATATATATATATATATATATATATATATATATATATATATATATATATATATATATATATATATATATATATATATATATATATATATATATATATATATATATATATATATATATATATATATATATATATATATATATATATATATATATATATATATATATATATATATATATATATATATATATATATATATATATATATATATATATATATATATATATATATATATATATATATATATATATATATATATATATATATATATATATATATATATATATATATATATATATATATATATATATATATATATATATATATATATATATATATAAATATATAAAATTTTTAATTTAATGTATAAAAAATAAATAAATAAACAAGTATAGAGTATGTAAATTTTCTTTTAAAATTGGCGTTATTTTTTAACTTGTTCGCCTATATTTTTATTTATTTATTTAATATTTTTTCTATTGTTTAAATGCAATAAAGTGCTTTTAGAAACAAATAATGCAACTGTTTAATATGCAAAGTTAACTTATTTTGTCGTAAGCATTTCCATTGATGTGATTGAAAAAAGTGTTCAAAGTCTAAGTTAACCAATTGAAAAATTTTCGAAGCTTACACAAATCGGACGAAGTCATGAAAAACTATAAAATTAAAAATAGCCCAAAATTTATTATGTATGGTACCTTTCTAAAATGCCTAAAATCATGAAATTCCAATTGCTAGTAATAAAGTTATAATCGGCCTGATTGTGTAAGGCGTTGGCGTAAACGCCCATGTCGTTTTTTGTCAACGCCTTACACAATCAGGCCCAATGTAAAATATCTGCCAAACCCAGCTTGTGCTAACATCCGCATACCCGAGTGTGCAGCCTCTAAATTTTATTAATTACCCTGTTCATAACGGAAACGGAATTATGAACAGGCCACAAAATTGTTCAGATTTTTTTATTCAAATTAAGCAGTTTGATTTTAAACAATGCAGGATGCCGTTGAAAACATAAATTAACGTTTCTTGAATTCCACCGTATCGACAAGAAAAATACTCAACGATAAATTTTCAGACTGTTTTTGTACATGTGCAGCTATATTTTAAAATATTGTTATGAGCAAATATTAATCGATTGTTTAATTACTATCAATACCAGCTGTATGCGTAAACTTTCGAATACACATTAATGCCTAATTGCACATGATGTCGTTACAAACAAGAAAAATAAAACAACGTTTTATTTAAATATAATTTGTATATTACAAATATTTCTTTTAATGACTAATTATTAATGTTTTCTGAAATGAATACATACATATGTATGTATTCTTTATTTAATTCGCATAACAGACAATCCTTTAACCTCTAGTCCAGAATGTTCTGAAAACTATAAAATAAGGTTCATCAAGTTTACTTGAAATTTTTTATAAGAAAACTAAAAAAATAGTCTATACGTTTTTCGTAATTCTCATCGATAATATTGCGGCGGTTGCCAAGAATTTTGTCCTCCTGTCTGATTGGAAGTGGTACCTGAACACGATTCGTACGGAGCATTGTTGCCCGCAGATGTACTAGCTCCCGAACTGCCAAACGAATTTAAAACACTACTGTAATAAGATGCATCTGCGACAGTTTCTGAAGGTTGATGATGACTCTGACTAAGAGGAGTTTTTTTGAGCGATTGATGCAAAGCCACTTTGCCCTGATGACAATCTTGAGCATTAGCATTATTTATACGGGCCAAATTAGCTTGTGTTAAAGAAGAGTGAGTGGAAGTTGTTTGCAGTGTTGATGAGCCCGGCGGAGCGATTGATCCAATGCTACTACTACATCGTAAAGGGACGCGCTGAGTCAACAAAGTTGAAGGAGCCTGTATAGGTGGTACAGTAACGGAAGACTCCGATAACTTTCTTTGCATGCCAGAATCCATTTTAATATCTCCTGATGGTGGTATTGGTGCAGGTGGAAGAGGTGGTTGAGGTACATGCCGATGATTAATATGTGCCTGCAAATCTCGCTGAGACAGATAAGTTCTTCTGCAACCAGTATTTCCATACCTGCTTCCACTGTGTGTACACATAAACACCGTTCCAAGGCCTGATTGCTCTACACGAACTACCTTATCATTACAACGTGGACATACCTTCACTGGCTCCGTTCGAGCACATTTTAAACAAAACACATGTTTGCAAGGGATCATGCGACCGTAATGTAAAATAGGTTTGTCACATTGGTCACAGATATGAATCATGGGATTTAAAACCTTTTCTCCTATTAAGTTGACTTTATGATTCCATTTAAGCCGAAGCATAGGTTCCGGTGGACCTCGACAAATAGTTGTAAATGTAGGCGCCTCCAATTGAGATATGTCGGCCTCCATATCAACTGGAAAAATAATTTGGTAAAAATAGTAATGTGCTGTTTCCAGAATGTAAACAAGCGACTAAGTAAAAAATTTTTATGGAAAATTTTCGGAACAAATTTACTTTACCGACATTCCTCCGATTTTAATAAAAATTCCCATCTGATCGAAAATTTAATCATAAGAAAAAATGTTAAGTACAAAAATCCCCGGAAAAGCATATTTTCGGAGTTACAGACCCCCAGTATAACAATATGGGTATCATATAAATTATTTTTTGTCTAGACGGCCTTCGGCCGGGCTTATCACTTTTCTCCTCTAAGTATGTCGAAAGCGGCTTCACTGAAGAATGATTTTCTGCGTAGCCGGCCTTCGGCCGGACTTACTGATTTTCTCCTATAGGTATGTCGAATAGCAGCTTCGCTGAAGAATGCTTATCTGCGTAGCCGGCATTCGGCCGGACTTACTGATTTTCGCCTCTAGGTATGTCGAATAGCAGCTACGCTGAAAAACAATTTTTTGCGTAGCCGGCCTTTGGCCGGGCTTACTGCTTTTCTCCTCTAGGTATGTCGAATAGCGGCTTCGCTGAAGAATGATTTTCTGCTTAGCCGGCCTTATTGATTTTCTCCTCTAGGTATGTCGAAAAGCGGCGTCGCCGAAGAATAATTTTCTGTATTTTTTTTTATAATACATTTTATATTTTCAATAATAAATAATAAATAGTTGAATTTTTTGTTTTTATGCTTACTAGCATACAACAATGTTGACAATATTTCATATTATACCCACATTGTTACACTGCATCAAAAATTTATGTAAAAAATACCCATGATCTGTAAAACTTTGGCGCCCCGTAAATCCGAAAATATGCGTTTCCGTGAATTTTTGTACTTAACATTTTTTTCTTAGAATAAAATTTTCGGCTCCATACAAAATAAAAATTAGCCTATGATAGAAAATTGTAAAATAAGAAGAAAATATAAAATAAAAATGTTGGCGGCAACCATATTTTCCGAGTTATGAGCCTCTGAAGTTTTCATATAAAAGGCCTGCTATGCAGGACATCCTTCTTCAGCGAAGCCGCTATTCGACATACCTATAGGAGAAAGTTTTTGAGGCCGGCCGAAGGCCGCCTATGTAGGGATTCTTTAAAATTAAAAAACATACTTTTTTTTTGAACTTTACACATATTTTGTTGTGTTTAGTAGCGTTTTAATTGATAAAAATAACTACAATATAAACAGCTTTTAAATGACACCATTATTGACCTATTAAATTCATATATGTAATGCATAATCACAGTTTTATATGAAAAGTTCAGAGGCCAATAACTCGGAAAATATGGGTTGCCGCCAACTTTTTTCTTTAATCTTTTCTTCTTA
The DNA here is from genome assembly GCA_956483635.1 of Panzeria rudis. Classification (NCBI taxonomy): domain Eukaryota; kingdom Metazoa; phylum Arthropoda; class Insecta; order Diptera; family Tachinidae; genus Panzeria; species Panzeria rudis. The sequence goes on from OY101449.1 coordinate 2,092,883, forward strand.
GTTTTCAATTTTCTATCACATAGGCTAGTTTTTATTTTGTTTGGAGCAACTTCACTAAAGTACATTTGTTCCAAATTTTTACATAGGAATTCTTTTTTAAATCGGAGGAATGTCGGTAAAGTAAATTTAAGCCAAATTTTCATATACATTCTAGGCAAACAATGCATTTTTGCATTGTGGAAAAACACACATATATAATTAAGAAATGCATTTTTAGCACAGACTTACTTGTTTGTGAAACAACATGCTTTGTTGGCTGTGAAACATTAGTAACTGCCTGTTCGCGCTGTGTAGTCCCGATATTGCTGCTTTCCGTTACGTGGGTACTTCCAGCACTGGTTATGTTAACGGGACCTTCTGCAATATCATTATCTTTAGACAACTCGTTCATTACCGCATCTTCACCTGCGTCTATCAAAATAATCGCGCCGCTTCCAGCCGCAACATCACCATCTTCAACGACAACACCAGAACTACCGTCAAACGAAACTTCCTCTTCACTACATACAACTACAGCGGCTTTTTTTCCTCTACCACGACCGCGTCCACGACCTCGACCACGGGCCCTTGTACCGCGGCCGCGGCCGCGTCCTCTTTTGATGACTCCATCTTCCTCCATTTAAAAAACTTTATCTGTATCGATAAACTTTGTTTTTATATAATTTACATATATTTAAGTTTAAGCTGCAGAAAATAATTTGCTAATAAGCTTCGTCTACAAGAAAGATGCTGCTTCTTAATTGCATACATATATCAAAATTAACAACACCAAGGTACAAAGCATGGCGAGTTCATACTAGGTAGCTGCAAGACCCCAGCAGTTTACGAAAATGTTTACACATTTAACCTGTCAGCAGTGTTAATGTATCGGCTTTTTTGACAGCCCAAATGTATTGAACTAGGTGGCATCACAAGCTCAGCTGAAATTTTTTTGCTTTGCGAACTTTTAGTAGTTAATGTCAAAATTTTGTTTATGTTTGTACAAAGCGAATCAGATACAAAGAAAGAGATATAAAAATTTAAACCATTTAAAAGTGAAAAGTGCGATTAAGAAATAAAATTATAGATAATATAAAGTGGAAGTGAACTATTAAAAATGCGTTACTGCTTTCTATGTCAAAAGGAAAATGTTCCTGGATATGGAGTATATTTTAGCGTCCCCAAAGACGAAAATAAAAGGCAAAGGGGAAGCTAATATGCCAAAAAGATTAATAATGTTTCCATTGATTGAAGTCACGTAAAACAATTAAAAGTCACAATTAATAATGTGTATGTAAGTTAAAACAATTCTTCACAATTTTTCTTTCGTTTGTTTTGCACATACGTTTTTGACAGCAACTTGTCTATTACACAAGCAATATATTAATGTGGTTGTTGTATTGTTGTTCACACCACTCCTTATGGTGCCACCTAGTTAAATACACCTTGGGTACCACCATACTAAAACAAATACATGTATTTTGTTGGTAGAAATACCCCAGAAAATGTCAGATCCATTATCTGTGAGTCGCACACATTTATAAGCTCTCTCAAATTTACTAACACATGCCCGTTGTTGATACAAAAATACCAGACGTGTCAAAATATATTGTCTGTGTGACGCACACATTCTCAAATTTACTAAAACAGCTGTTCTTGTAGTGCGTATTGTAAATACGTACCCTGCTGCTTACGCGACGCTTGACACTCAGATTTAGGTTGTGCAGTTAGTTTGTTGCAGTTATTGTCTTTGTGACACCTAGCATCATATTCATGTTAAGTGTAGACCGTTCATGTTAATGATTTCTTCATGTTTTAACATGGTTGTTAGAGCATTTGTTTTAACAACGCTTTCATAACATTATGTCTTAAGGCCATGATTCACTCTCCTACACAATCGCGCTATCTGCCCAATATGACATGTGTGCCAGAAAAGTATGGTAGTGTGGACTAAAAATGCAACTGTGTGACAGAATTTTTCGGCAGACTTGAACATGACATGAACATGACGCCGGCAGAGCAACTGCAAAAAATTCATCATCTTCTTTGTGTGGTCCATACGTACGATGTGCATGTTCTGCCTTATCAACGTATTTGGTGGTAGTGTAATAGAAATAGAATATTTAACAATTTCTTTCTGTCTCTTTTCTTTCTATTAAAAATGGTTCCTGACGGCGAATCTCATGGCGAACATTGATGCTCAACCATATGTTCGAGCATCGATGCCAGAGCATTGACGAAACATGGACATGAGCGGTCTACATTGGCCATATGCGATGTCCGACATGATGTTCATACCAAGTTCATGGCTAATGTAGTCCCCCAGTTATAACAACGATGTCTTAACTCTACGTCTCCACCTAACATGAAATGCTGTTGTAACTTGAAGTTATGACTGCGTTGTTATAACAATTGCACTAACAATTATGTTATAACCTGAAAAAAGCATTAACTTGAGCGGTCTACACTTAACATTCACTTGAAGTTAATGTTAAGTTAAGTTAGGTGTAGACTGCAAATAACAACAAGCGTTGTTTTCAATACCGTCTTAAAATAATATGACTAGGCCTAACAAAAACATTGTTCGTACTCTCCACAACAAAGCCCTTGACAAATTGTTGTTAACAGCTTTGCCGACGTTTTGTTATAACAATGAACATTTGTTAACAGCTCGGACGACGTTTTGTTCATTGTTATAGCACAAAATTTGCTCGTCAAGACGTAGTTTTAAGGTGGGTCCACATCTATAAATATTTGCGCCGGACGCGTTCTCCGCAAATATTTGCGGCGCATTTTAGTTAGTGTGGACGTGTGCGGCGCACAGAAGTGACGCAAGAATTTTCGTCACATGAACCATGGCTTGTTGGTTTCTGACGAACAACGCAAAAAATTGCCCCGCATGCTGTTCTGGTATGGACGAATTTGTAGAAATAGTGCTAATTTTATTCAATAAATATTTGTGTGATAAATATTTAAAAGCTCGCCCACATCTACAAGCTAAAATTTGTGCCGAAATTATTTTCGGCGAACACGTTCGGCGCAAATATTTTTAGATGTGGACCCATCTTTATAGATCTACCTTGACTGCAACGGTAAGCCTAAGTAATACACCGCTGTGTGTAGATTTGAGTTTTGTAAATTTTTTGCAACTGCGATTGTCTATCTGGTTGGGGCTGTGGTGAATTGTGGCAACATCTTTCTTTTTCTCGTAACGCCATTGCAGGCGTGTAGTATTTTTTAAAGTTGTCCAAGAAAAATCATTAAACATCCAAAATGGTAGGTGTAATTATTTGGAAATATCTAGAAAATTTAAGAAAATAAGGAAAAGATTTTCCAATGCCATCAATATTTAGAGGCAATTGTGAGGGAGAAGTTCCTTATTTAAAAAATTTGTGATTTTAGTGAAGTGTATGTGATGTCGTTTAATAGTTCCGAAGCCTGCAACGAAGACTTCGTGATGCATTTAATTCACATAGGCGAGAACGATTGGAAAATGACGTGTGCGTTTTCGAAATTGTCATACATATATGGCATTGGAAAATTTTTGGAATACTATTTTAAATTTGTTTGATATATGTACATATATTTTGAAATTTTTTATATTAATCATATGTTGGGGTTCATAGGTCAACTTCACCGTAGATGAAATTCGTGGCTTGATGGACAAAAAGCGGAACATCCGTAATATGTCCGTCATTGCTCACGTCGATCATGGCAAATCCACTTTAACCGATTCCTTGGTAAGTATTACATAGTATACGTATATATGTATGCAGTTTGCGACCCCACCCAGAAAAACTTTGTTACAACAAAAATTTTTGTACTGGATTGATTTTAGGTTTCCAAGGCTGGTATTATTGCTGGTGCCAAAGCTGGTGAAACCCGTTTCACTGATACTCGTAAGGACGAACAGGAACGTTGTATTACTATCAAGTCAACGTAAGTGCTAATGTTTTCTCGCACATTTTAAATTTTATATGAATTTTCATATAATGTTAATCCCATAATTTTTGCTTGTATATATTTCATTTCTTTCATAAAGTGCGATCTCTATGTACTTCGAAGTAGAAGAAAAGGACTTGGTTTTCATCACCAACCCCGATTTATGTGAAAAGAACAGCAAGGGTTTCTTGATCAATTTGATTGATTCACCCGGTCACGTAGATTTCTCTTCTGAAGTTACAGCAGCTCTCCGTGTGACCGATGGTGCTTTGGTTGTTGTCGATTGTGTGTCTGGTGTATGTGTACAAACCGAAACTGTATTGCGCCAGGCTATTGCTGAACGTATTAAGCCCATTCTTTTCATGAACAAAATGGACCGTGCTTTGTTGGAATTACAACTCGAAGCTGAAGAATTATACCAAACTTTCCAACGTATTGTTGAAAACGTCAACGTAATCATTGCCACCTATAATGACGATAGCGGACCAATGGGTGAAGTACGAGTTGATCCCTCTAAGGGCTCCGTTGGTTTCGGTTCTGGTTTGCACGGTTGGGCCTTTACCCTTAAACAATTCTCTGAAATGTATGCCGAGAAATTCAAGATTGATGTTGTCAAGCTAATGAACCGGTGAGTAAATATTTAACAGACGTAAATAAATAGTATGTATCATAATACAAATCATGATATGTATGTATATAAAAACTTAAATGTAAAATTTTAATTAAAAAGAAAATGCTTTTAGCACAATTCGTGTTGTTCATAAAGCGTTGAATTTTTAGATTTTTAATCTATTATTCGGGGCTTGATGACTGAGTAACAAGTGCAAATAAAAGTAGAATAAAAAGTAAGACTCATTTATTTATCCATTTTGTGGTAGATAATGAGGAACTTAGTTTATGTTATTGGGTTGTAACGCTGAGCAGTGACCTCTTTCTTAATGTCAAATCTGTTTATGTATAAGATTCGATAAAACAAAATATTTCTGAAAAAATTGGCGAACTGTTAAGTCAAATGTATTAAAGATAACTGATATAATAAAACTTTTTTGTTTTGATTCATTTAAAAATTTCAGCCTCTGGGGTGAAAACTTTTTCAATGCCAAGACCAAGAAATGGCAGAAGCAAAAGGAAGCTGATAACAAGCGTTCCTTCTGCATGTACATATTGGATCCCATCTACAAGGTCTTCGATGCCGTCATGAACTACAAGAAGGAAGAAATTCCAACTTTATTGGAAAAAATTGGTGTTGCTCTTAAGCACGAAGATAAGGATAAAGATGGCAAAGCTTTGTTAAAGGTCATTATGCGTACTTGGTTGCCAGCTGGTGAAGCTTTGCTTCAGATGATTGCTATCCACTTGCCTTCACCAGTTGTTGCCCAAAAATATCGTATGGAAATGTTGTACGAGGGTCCCCATGATGATGAAGCCGCCGTCGCCGTTAAGAACTGTGACCCTGACGGTCCACTGATGATGTATATTTCCAAAATGGTACCCACTTCCGATAAGGGTCGTTTCTACGCTTTCGGCCGTGTGTTCTCTGGCAAAGTAGCTACTGGACAAAAGTGCAGAATTATGGGTCCCAACTATGTTCCCGGAAAAAAGGAAGATTTGTACGAAAAAGCCATCCAACGTACTATTTTGATGATGGGTCGTTATGTTGAAGCCATCGAAGATGTTCCCTCTGGTAACATTTGCGGTTTGGTCGGTGTCGACCAATTCTTGGTTAAGACCGGTACCATTACCACATTTAAGGATGCACATAACATGAAGGTAATACCGAATTTGATTGAATATTAAGGCGAACAACCGCCAACATAAGACAACACTGTTTTTTTTTTTGTTTTTTTTTTTTGACATACGACAACTATAGATGAGCGATCTCGTGATTTTTAAAGAACATCGTGAACAGTGAACGTGATTTAAAAATCACTTACTTAAAACTGTGACTGTGGTCGCTGTTTTCAGTTCTCATAGCAATGTAATTATCAAAACACACATGCATCTCTACAACAAAAACGTTCTTTAATATACCAAGGCAGATTTAAATATGCCTTAAAATATACTTTGAATTTTAAAAAGAAATACTAATAAGGAAGAAGAGAACACAAGAAATAGCAACACTATTCGTTTGTTGTTATTGTACGTACATAAAAAACGTTTGTCACCCACACAAACAGTGAAATATCATAACTTTCTGGTAGAAAAATGGAAAATAACAACTTTGCAAGTAGCGGTTACTTGACAAATTTTGTCACAACTGTGAATGGTGATTTTTCTGTAACAGTGATTAAATCACAGCTGCTGAAATATCGCTCATCTCTAACGACAACAGTACAGTAGTTCTTAGGAGACAACACACACCAAATTTTTTTTAGTGTGCGTTATAATCATACGAGTGTGTGAAACTTTTTAGTTCGAAATTTTAGCTGATGATAATAAACAGACCTGTTCTGAAACCACGCACTTTTTTGAATGATCAAACTTTATCTGATTTTTAGTCTCGGAAATGAAAATGTCACTTGTTCAATTTTAGCTTCAATATGTTTTTTTTTGTGCTTCTCGTTCCTATAGGTTATGAAATTCTCCGTTTCGCCAGTCGTGCGTGTTGCTGTTGAACCTAAAAATCCAGCCGATTTGCCAAAATTAGTAGAAGGTCTTAAACGTTTGGCCAAATCTGATCCTATGGTACAGTGTATTATTGAAGAATCCGGCGAACACATCATTGCTGGAGCTGGTGAACTACATTTGGAAATTTGTTTGAAGGATTTGGAAGAAGATCACGCTTGCATTCCTCTAAAGAAGTCCGATCCAGTCGTATCGTACCGTGAAACCGTTTTCGAAGAATCTAACCAAATGTGCCTCTCCAAGTCTCCTAACAAGCATAACCGTTTGCAGATGAAGGCTTGTCCAATGCCTGACGGTTTGCCAGAGGACATTGATAACGGTGATGTGAGTTCAAAGGACGATTTCAAGATCCGTGCCCGTTACTTGGCTGAAAAATATGACTACGATGTAACTGAAGCCCGTAAGATCTGGTGTTTCGGACCCGACGGTACTGGCCCTAACTTCATTTTGGATTGTACTAAATCCGTACAATACTTGAACGAAATCAAGGATTCTGTTGTTGCTGGTTTCCAATGGGCTACAAAGGAAGGTATCTTAGCTGATGAAAACATGCGTGGAGTCCGTTTCAACATTTATGATGTGACTTTGCACGCTGATGCCATCCATCGCGGTGGTGGCCAAATCATTCCAACCACTCGCCGTTGCTTGTACGCCTCGGCCATTACTGCTTCTCCTCGTTTGATGGAACCTGTGTACTTGTGTGAAATTCAATGTCCTGAAGTCGCTGTCGGTGGTATCTATGGTGTATTGAACAGACGTCGTGGTCATGTCTTTGAAGAATCACAAGTTGTCGGTACCCCAATGTTCGTAGTCAAGGCTTATTTGCCTGTCAACGAATCATTCGGCTTCACTGCCGATTTGCGTTCCAACACCGGTGGACAAGCTTTCCCTCAATGCGTGTTCGATCATTGGCAAGTCTTACCCGGTGACCCAACCGAACTCTCCAGCAAGCCCTACCAGATTGTCCAAGATACTCGTAAACGTAAGGGTCTTAAGGAAGGTCTCCCCGATCTTTCCCAATACCTCGACAAATTGTAAACACTCAGTTTAATTGTTCTTAAAATATATATGGCAAAATGTTCTGCTGAAGTGGCTACAAAAACAAATCCTTGGTTTAAAAATCTAATAGTTCATTCTTCTAGCTATTTTCTGTCAATTTGAAGTAAACCAGCAGCAGAAAAAGAAAAACTCAAAGAGGTAGCACGTACATAAACAAGTTTTAAGAAAAATGAAATTTATGGAGAGAAGATAATAATAATAAAGATACATCATGATAATTAAAATATGAAAAAAGTTGTTTTTTAATGATGAAATAGCAAAGTTCTCCGAGTTATAACTAGTTATAACCACGGTAGATCAATAAGGTATAGTCATCGGCGAATTGATACAATAAAGCAACTTTTTTGTTCAAGCAACTGTCTAAAACAAATTAACGACTTTATCGGTCCTATTCTGTAAATCACGAGATGTAAAATCACGGTGATTTAAAAAATTAAAGACTAAATTATTGCTTTCGTAAATTGGACGATTTATTTTTTACGTTGCTTCATAAGCTATTCTGCCTCTTCACAGGATCCGATACGAAACTGGATTGGAAACGAAATTCCAATCCAATTCCAATTGTGAATGCGTTTATGAAAACGTAACGAAATTTCTTTATTCAAAAAGTGTTTATTTTCGTTCAAACTTCCTGTTCACAGGATCCGATACGAAAATGGATTGGAAACGGAATTTCAATCCAATTCCAATTGTGAATGCGTCCATGAAAACGTAACGAAATTTCTTTGTTCAAAAAGTGTTTATTTTCGTTCAAAATTCAAAATGCATAAATTAAAGGGCTCCTGAACTCCAACTCATGAACAATTAATTCCGTTTCTCAACGGAAATTTCGCAAATCCAAGTACAAACGGATTTCATGAACGCAATCAACCGGTTTTGTAGAGAAATCGATACAAAACCAATAGGTATTGAATTCTGTGAACAGGCTGATTATTGAAAAATAATTTTTCCCGTTGCTCATAACTTTCATTTTCAACGTCTATTTATTTACGTTGCCTAATAATAGTTATTATTGGGAAATCAATTTTTACGTTGCTCATGAATTTTATTTTCAACATTTATTTTTTACGTTAGTGAATAACAATGGAGAGCAGCAAAGCATCTTAAGCAAAGTCTTGTGTCTCTGCGCATTAACACGTAAACTTAATCAACATCGAGAAAATGATGAAAGCAAAAAAATCGGTTATGTATATCGCTAAAATTGGCAAAAAATTGCAGAATTGGAAACAATCCCAAAATTTGATTAAAAACCACTAAAAAAGTAAAAAGTGAAAAAAAAACAGGAAAAAAATCGCGAAATGACGAAAATTTGCAAAAACTCGATAAGAGCTGAAAGATAGCAAATTTTAATATTGATTAAAAATCTATAAAACTCTTACATGCCAGCGACTGGCAAAAATCACTTTCTTCGCGGAAGTTCGCGAGAATTTGCAAAATATGAAACATTCTCAAAACTTATTTAAAACCGCTAAAAATTTGAGGAATGCCAAAAATTCTGAACAAACTGCGAAAATGACGAAAATTCGCAAATGCTTGCTAAAATCGGAGAGATAACAAAATTCTGGCATTGATTAAAAATTGGTAAACTGGAAAACCCTCAGCAACTGGCCAAAAATCACTTCTATCGCGAAAATGTTGAAACAATTTTAAATTTATTAAAATTTGCTAAAATTGTAGAATGACAAAATGAAATATGTTGAAAATAAAATTCTTGAGCAACGTAAAAAACTTTTTACCAATAATAACTATTATTGGGCAACGTAAATAAATAAACGTTGCAAATAACAGTTATGGGCAACGGAAAAAAATTATTTTTCAATAAAAACTGTTATCAAGCAAAGTAAAAAATATGGATTAAAAATAAAAGTTATGAGCAACAGAATTTTTTTTTTTGTTACATCCCGTCTTCACGAGACATAATTTTGTTCTAACATTTGTCAAACATCATACATAAAAACATCAGAAAAATGTTAGTGCTATTTTTTCATATCGACATTGACTTTTGTCAAGACAAAACAATGTCTCGTGAAGACGTTATGTTAATTATAACAATTATAAACAGACTCAAATATATATTTGTTAAAAATACAAGTAAGTAAAAACCGGTGAAAAGTTTTCAGAATGTTTTGAAGAAATATAATAAATAAAGAAGAAAATTTAAAAGTAATATTCATTCGCCTATTACAGTTTTGAGTCTTAAGTTTTCATGGACAAGAGTCTATGCAGGAAATCTTTACTCGGCGAAGCCACTATTCGACATATGTATACAGAGAAGAGAACCTTTAAGCCCGGCCGAAGACAGTATACTTAAGTAGGAAATCTTTACTCAGCGAAGCCACTATTCGAAAAACATAGAGGAAAAAGATCCTTAAGCCCGACCAAAGGCCGGCTAGGAAGACATACTCTACACATTGCTGTGTATAATTTTAGATATATGCCCATGTTCTGAAAAACGCATATCGCTTAAAATTTACGTTTTCGATTTGAAAACGCCAAGCAGCTGTTCTGACAAAGGAAAACGCTAGAAATTTGGCGTTTTCCAACCGCTAGTGTATACTGATGCGATCTGGTCTATTTTATTTAAGCTGCACTTTAAAGAGAAAATAAAATGATGCACAATTTAAATTGAATATGTTTTCTTTTTATTTGAAGAAAATCTTGTAACGTTTTTTCAGGATTTTAATTAAAAACATGTAATTTAAAAATTAGCTTTGATTTTGTCAATTGCATACTTATGAAGATGATGGTAGCTTTTATAAAGCTAGTGTAGCAAGCAATAACGCTGTAAGCATTTTAATTTAAAATATTTTTGTTTGTTTATGTTTTGTTTGATAAAAAGTATGTTTTCATTGCTCGAACACAACTTCGGAAAACAGCAAAACGCTAGCGAATCGCGCAGTTTTCAGAACATGCTGAAATGCGTTTTGCGTTTTTCAAACCGTAAGCGATTTTAAAACGCTGCGTTTTCCAGAACATGGGCGATATTAAGATTTTTTAAATTTACGCGGTAAGCTCAAATAAATGCAAGTAACATATGTATACTAAATTTTCTACATTTTTGAAGATTCATGCATTAACAATTAATTATAGCCAGACAAGCTACGTAGATGAAAACAAAGAAATATTGTGATACCACAAAGAACCAGCAGTAAAAGTCATTAAAAAGGCTTATGACTCTAATCTTTCAATTTAAATTATAGTTTTCATGTTATATTACATTACGGCCCTTTTCAAAATGTACGATTAAGAGTTAACATGGACTTTAACATACAAAACTTGCCGCTAAAGTCCATGTTAACTCTTAATCGTACATTGTGAAAAGGGCCGTAAGTCATATAATATTGAAGTGAATAAATAAAATGATGGAAATGATTTTATTTTTAGGCAATTTATGTATTTTTGGCTACATATTTCTTAAAAAATTTTAGTTTTAATACCGATACCTTCATAGGTTTCCCACCCTTGGTTTTAAAAAACAGGCAGCTATTTCAATTTCATAAAATGAAATGCATTTTGAATCTAGATTAAACTTCTGACAATAAAAAAAAGTATGCTCTGTATTTTTAGTGTTACATATTTTATTTTAAATTTTTTTTAGAACCGCTTCCAAATTTTAATAATTATTAAGTAAAACGAAAATTTCGACCTCCGCTTCAAAATTTTAAGATAAAAATAAAAGGTACCTGAAAGAACGAAAAACAAAAAATGGTGAAATCTAAAATTAACGAGTCTTCTTCAGCCAATCCAAATGGCATGATGATTCATGCCAAAACATCGTCAGTTCCGCCTAAAACTCTATCAAACATTTACAGGGCGAAAGTAATTGAAGCCTACAGAAACCGACGCATATTTACTATTTATGGTAATTTTAACACAATAAGAAACTCTTTGCTCAAACGTGGATGGTTGGAGAAGCTCTCGCCAAGGCGATATAGCAAATTGCAAAATCTTCCAGAAGAAGTGCTTCTAATGCAAGCCAAGACAGGAAATGAATATGAAACTGTTGCGATCAGCAAAGTAATCAATCATTTTCCCGCATTTTTTGTTTGGCAAGGAAAGGAGCAGCAGGACTTGTACAGGGATGTTAATCCGTATCGAAACCGTTTACGAATTGCTCAGCATCTGGATTTTTCTTCAAAAGTTGGACTAATTGCATGCGCTGAACAGCAGCAATGGTTTCGTCAGGATGGTGTAGCAGCAATGACATACCCTCGCTTCTTTCGATTGGGTCCTAATCAGGAGGAACGGGTGGCCTTCATAGATGAATATCGTATAACTGAATGTTATAGCTTATTACGTTTTTTAACGCAATTCTTTGATAAACACGAAGAAATAATCGATTACCAAAATGGTACAGTCTGTCCAACCATTGTGGATTTTGCTTTAGGTCGGATTAAGAGACGATTAGAGGACTGGGATAATTGTAGTTTGCTAGATATCGAACAATCTGAAATACCCAAAGAAGAGTGGTTGAATTTTCTGGACAATTCTACTAAAGTTATTAACAAGCGTCAAAAGATCAAGTGTACTTATCGAGAACTCTGTGAATTTGTCAAAACATCAAATTATCTATTAACAAAAGTGGAAGAGAAACATCCGGATTTAAAATGGGATGGATATAAAAATTGGTGGATTTTAAAACCCGGCTATATGAACCGAGGACGCGGCATCGTCATACGCAACAACTTGAATGAAATACTTCAATGGTGCACGAACAACTCCAGTGGATATTACATTGCACAAAAGTATATAGGTAAGATTATTTCGAGCCTTTGCTGCAATAGAGTCATAATGCAGAGCTAATTGCCATATCGTTATTTATATTGTTTACAAATTTCATAAAAATATCTTGTATATTCAACTCTAGAGAGAGGAATACAAATTTCTTTTATCATTAAGGCTGCGTTTTTGATATGTGGATTAATATTAAACTTAGTTTAACGTAGTCTGAAAATCGTGATTTTTCCACCGAAATGTATTTTTTTATTATTTAATTAAAGACCAAAATTTTAAGCAAAACAGCTGTTCCGTAAAAATTTTGTATGCAAACTTTGTAATGGCGCCACAAATCTGTTTTCAGATTAACTAAACCTAGTTTAGCTGAGATCTCAAAAACCCTCTCTAAGTTGTTAGTAAATTCAAAACTTTAAACTCGTTTTATGCAAACTAGTTTTTTGAGTTATGACTCTATTGTAGGAAAGGCTCGGCTTATAATCTACATACCCAACTAGCAATTTATGAAATTATTGATCATATTTGAGTCTTTATTGACTCCTTCGCTTGATTAAAATAATGCGCTCATTTTCTGTTCATAAAAGATATTTTTGTCGGTACCCTACGTACGACTCCTCTTGAATAGTCGTTTATTACCCACTTTTAAATCAGTTTTGACTAATTTTGTAGTAATTTTTAAACAGTATTTGCGATCATTTCTGAGCCAATTACGACTCATTTTCGATAAAGAGTAATTCTGAGTGAATTTAACAAATATGTAGGTGTGCCACATGGCTTTTAATTTTAATAATAAAAATTGAGCACAATTTTGTAGGTACTAGAATAGAAACACATAACCGCCATCTTTTTTATTTATTATTGTATAGCTTCTGATTAGTGGCCACCCGAAGTAAAAAATTTTACCAATTTAAGTAGAAAAGATATTGAAACGATTCATGGAATAATAAAATGGCAGAAAACTGCCCACTTGAAAATTACACAGTTTTTAACCGACTTCAAAAAAGAAGGAGCCCTACAAGAAATGGATCAAGACGATTTCAGTACCAGGTAGCCCTATCATCACAGATGATCATCAGCTGATTACACCTAATCAGTCAAACTCTATATAAGAAAAGAGAAAAACTTTAACCCAAACTGTCAAAGCACAAATAAAAATAGTCCTACACGTACTTTGTATGTGTGTTGTTTTGATGATAAGGCCACTTGATATTAATTCGCTTTGAAATGGATAACCGAAACTAACACATAAAAAACTTTTGCACTAACACACTCGCAACAGTTTTATATTGAATTCATGCTACCGACGTTGCCAATGTTGCGCTTTTCCTAGCAAATTTGGATGAATTTTTCCCAGTTTTTTTTTAGTAGGCCATGTCTAATTTTGAGATTATGTTAATACGTATTTGTTTAACAAAGTTTCATATAAGATGGTAAAGAGTTCTATAAATCAAAGACGCTTCATAGATCTAGCAAAATATTTACTAAATTAGTTTTAAAAGGTTGGAGGTTTTTGGGGAATTTTACTAATTTAAAAATGTTATTGGAAAAATTGTTGTCAGTTGCAACGCTGATTGCTATATATTGCTTACATATGTTAGAGTAGGACAAATAATGTGTATTTCAGGGCTGCATTTCTCGTGTTGAAAAGATTGTAAAAGTTTATAGAACTTTAAATAGATTTTTAAATATAAAAATTAAAACTTGTGTATGTATCAAAAATATAAAAAAAAATTTTGGAAATTCCTCCACCCCTCAAAATATTGATTATCGAACAACTCCTCCATTTATGGACCGATTTTCTAAATTATTTTTTTGTTCGAAAGGCTTTGCCTGAAGTTTGGTCGCATATATTTTCGAAAATTCTCACACAAATATTGATTATCGCATAACTCCTCCATGTTTCAAAAGGTTTGTTTGCAGTTTGGTCCAATAATTTGTTTTTGAAAATCGGTGGGGTGATTTGGCCACCCCCCCCCCCCCAATATTGATTATCGCATAACTCTGCCATTTATGGACCAATTTTGAAAATTTTTTATATTAAATGGCGTACAAGATTTGGCTGTTTGTTTGTTTGTTTGTTTTTTTTGCCAGAATTATTTCTCATTTTATCGATTTTGAACTGAACCCTGTTGAACATAAAGTGGTTGCTAGACAAGTCAACATATAGGCTTCAATATACATATGTGTTTGTGTGCGTTTATTATGAAAAACAAAAGCATTTTGATATTCTTATACATATGTGTATACATATGTGTATACATTTTTTGTAAGCAAACGCACACAAACACATAATATATTGAAGCTGAATATTGACTTGTCTAGCAGCCACTTAATAAAGCATTGGATTTTTTTCACAGTTGAGACATTTCTTGATAGACATTTTTTAAATTCTTTTTGAACTGTCCTGAAGCTTTTACACTTCGTCATGAAATGTCCGATTTGTTTACTTGATGTGTGTGAATTTTTGTTAGTATTGTGGCTTTGTCATAGACAACAACATTACGAAGATTGTATGAAAGAGAAAGCAAATCTTATTTTCTAACGTGGTTTCTAATTGACTATCTCATTCATACAATCTTAGTAAAAACGACAACATGCATGTAAAACTGCATAACACATGAGAACAACCTTTTTTAGCTGTCAAAAGAGAGTATTCTGTTCCATATTCTGTGGCTTTGTTTGCTGGATGTGTGTATGTTTTGCGAAAAAGCAAAAACGAAAAATATCCAGTATCCCTCGCCCACATAATTTTTCTGTCCGGCAAGAAATGTCTCAAGTGTGAAAGGCCACTTATGATACCATGACATGAGTTTCTGCAGAAATAAAGGTGCGAAAATTTATAAATTTTGAAAAATGCTCAAATTTGAGATTCAAAAAAGCCATGTGTAAGCTTACAAAAAAATCTGATATTTTCAGAAAAAATAGGCCAGTACTTCGTTATTATGTCCACTTAGTGCCGTTTTGATATTTTCACTCTTATTACGAGATATGATTTTTTTTAAAGTGCAGTTTTTATAAAAAATAATGGTCCCAAAAGCCGATACAAATAAAAATCTGTTATTTTCATTTGCTTACGAAATTTTTTAAGTGCTACTTTTAGAAAAATTAGAAAGTAAAATATGAGGCAAATAAAAAGGGGTCAAACACATTTTTTATTTTATATTCAGTTAAAAAAATCATATCTCGTGAACGAATGAAAATAACAGATTGTCACTTAGAGCACATAATGAACAAAGTAGGTATATGATATATATCCTAAAAATTTCAGATCTTTGTCTGTATCCCCACATCATTATTTTTGATAATCCCCACATGGCTTTTTTGAAACTCAAAGTTGAGCATTTTTTAAAATTATAAATTTTCGCACCTTTATTTTTGCAGAAGATAATATTTTAGCACAATGAAACTTATGTATATCATGTTATTATAACTTGAGGTCTACACGTAACATCCCAGTGGTAAAAATACACATTATGTAATCGCTGATGTAAGCAATATTTAGTAGCTGCTAGTGATGACGCTTTGGGTTATTTTCCCACTTATATTTATCATAAGCGTGTCATAGGCTGTTTAATCGGTGCGCTCTCGCTTACAAAGTAAGCTACGACGTCAGTACCTGTCGCTACTGTGCGTTTGCATAATAAGTGGAACTCTAAGCGAGCCTGTCGTTAAAATATAGCCCAAAAGTAGGCCACAATTTTTTATTTTGAACATACATATGTATAAGGGATAAATTCTATGAAATACAACGAAATACATACACAATGCAAAAAATTTAAGCTATTATTAGTAAATGAAATATTAGATTACACGAACATTACAATCTAACTACTTAGATGCTCTCTTAGAACGTCATTCTGACATCATTGATTGTTATCTAAGTACTTCGTTTCATTTACCACTGGGATAATATGTAAGGTGAGATTATCAAATTCAATCGCAGAGAGAATTATGTTACGTGTAGACCACTGTTGCCGACTTTTTTCCCAAAAATACCGCTAAAAGCGAGTTAAAAATAGCTAGAAAATAGCTAAATGTAAAATATTTCCCAAATATTTAGCGATAAATCGCCAAAAACTTTAACTTAACATTTCTGATTTCAAAATTCCTCAAAGAATAGGTAGAAAATAGTCAAAATAACTAAAAGAGGAAATAGTTTTGCGATTTATCGTAAAAATTTTTAAAATTCAGCGGGGAAAAATTATATTTCCCTCCAAAAACAGTCAACAGTCAACCACAAATATTTTTGCGATTTAGTGACAGTCAGCGGTTTTTGACTGATAGTCTGTATCAAAAAGTGTCAGTTAAGAGTTATTGGCGCATAATCGTAGTCAAAACAAAGTATACTTTAGGAGTTTAAAACCAGTATTTTGTATGGTAATACTGGTCTTAAATTCTTAAAGTATACTTTGTTTATGACTATGAATATGCGCCAAAATATATATTTTGTGGCATAAACTTCATAGCTTGGACGCGGCAAATTATTTTTTTAAGGAATTCATATATTCTCATGAAATTTAAGGTTGTCTGTGTGAGATGTTACGACAAAATCGTACGAGTAGTTGTTAAATTATAAGAAATTAAATAATTAAATTGAAAAAATTCATTATAAAAAATTTTTGTTCTCAATAAAGCGCATCAAACTTTGTTATTTTCTATGTGTGGGTGTGTGTGTGCCAAATTTGTTTCTTGAATGAAGGTTTGAGTGCCAAACATGATCGATAGTCTGGAAATCATAAGTATCCTTCAAAACTGATGAATTTTTAACTTTCACTCAAATTCGCCAATGTGTACTATACTTTAACTTGTCTTATTTTAAACTTTCCAACTGATTTCAAATAATTTTGAGGTAATCAACTAACATAAATATAAATTGCAAAGTAAAAAATCATATATAATCGTGGCAGAAATATGTATGTATGTATGTATGTATGTATATTCTTCCTAAAAAATGCTTTGAAAAAAATAAAAGATCTTTAAGGGAAAAAATCGCTAGATTTCCCGCTAATAGCTAAATCATATTTTTTCCCGCAAAAAGCTTTCGAAAATCGCTAGATTTGACGAGAAAATAGCTGAATTGGCAACAGTGGTGTAGAGCTCAATTAGTCTTATCGCAATGTTATAAAATTTTTTATGAGAGCGTTGTTATAAGAATTCTTACAGGGCGTCTTGAGTCCCGGTCCACACGTGCAAATTATTTGTACTAACAATTGTTAGCACAAGAATTTGTCACGTCTGGACCGCTGTTGTTACTGTTTTGTTATTGTTATAAACAGCGTTGGTAAATCATTGTTTTCAATACGAAAAAAGGGACAGCAAACAAAAGAAATTTTCTATCTCTGCCGCACGACCTTAAAATAATATGACTAGGCCTAACAAAAACATTGACCTTAACAAATTTTTGTTAACATCTCTGCCGACGTTTTGTTCATTGTTATAACTATTGCTCGGACTTTCGTGCAACTAAAAATTGATTTTAAGCGCTTAACAAATGCACCTAAAAATAAAAAATATGCGTAAAAATATGAATTTACCTACGGACAAAGTACACAAACTGAGATAATATGAAAACATTTTATTTTTATTTTTTATTATTATTAGAGAAAAAAAAAACAAAACAACTATAATTGGGTCTATTATTTAGTCCAACCGAACTTTAGTTGAGTTGCCAGTCGGCAACTGAAAATTAATGGTTGTCAGAAAGGCACTAGATAGCAACTGAAATTGACAGCTCTCGGTTACCAGTTGTCATCAGTAGTATCATTTTCAGCAACTGACAACGCAACAGACACTCGGTTGCCATGCATAATCGGCGTATTAATATATATATTTTTAAAATATGCATTAAAAAACTTTTTATAAATTCAAAAATATGCATTTATTGCCAAAATATGCACTTAACACCAAAATATACAAAATATGCAACTACAAATGGATGCCAAACTACTTAAAATTTGATCATTCGCATAGATAATAAGTCAATACGGGTTTATCTATCATCACAAAAAACATGCATTTGCATGAAAGTCCGAGGACTGCCAATTAATTACGACTCATTTTCGACACTTAAATTAGTCAAATTTCGAGCATCAGTATGATCAATTTATATTTGCGCACATTCTGTAAATTTTATTGTTGCTGGGAATACTCAAAACAGTCACATTTCGAGCATATGCTTGATCAATTTATGATTGCACACAAGTCCTTTTCTAAGTATTTTTGGGACTCATTTTTGCGTCGTGTTTTAAGCGCGCAACTGCTTTTTTCACTTTTTGATCGTCCTAAGGTACAGTGTACAAAGTTCATATTCGTACACCCTCCATAAAAAACACACTGCCTTTTAATAAATAAACGGGGATGTGTCGTAAGACGCACGTTTTGAAATCGCCTAGATTCCATGAAAAAGTTCAACTCAAAAGCTGACTTATTGCAGCTTTTTAATTGGTTTTAATCTTTCAGATTTTTAAGATTTTTCATACGAACTTAACTTCGAATGCACTAAACCGTCGGATTAATAGAATACGGTTTTTCGTTTCGGTAAATTACTTAAATTACTTGTTTATTTATTGTAAGATTTTTTTTATATATGCCGAGCTTGCCGTTAAATTCTACGTTAACTCTTTATCGTACATTATGAAAAGGGTCGTTAATTGTGAATAAAATCAAAAGTTGGGGATCGATTTGAATGAAATACGGTTCGTTTTGTTTGGAACATATTTACCTATCTGTACCCACAAGGAATGTTATCTAAACTTGATTTCGGCAAGTTTTCAGAGGAGCATTTTTAAATTTGAAATCGTTGCCTTAAATCAGGGAATCTTAATTAAGCTAACCTTTGTATGCTCGATTTTAGCAATTTTATAATACTTTAATTTGGAATTTAATTTAGATTCAAATTCTTCTCCCCAAATAGCATAAGAAACAGCTTACCGTTGCTCCAATCCAAAATCTTGTATACTTGTGTGATGGTTATTTCTGTTCAAACAAATAAAAGTCGAAAATTTAAAAGGCACGGAATTAAGAAAATCGAGTTCATGGCTGTTGTAATTATACATATCTTCTATACGATTCTACCATATTTCCTTCTACATGTTTTTTTTTCTTGCAAAACTCAAGAATAATAATTATTTTCTGTCCTTGGTAAAACTGCATTAAAGTTCTCCAAAAGAATTTATGAAATTTATAAATCTTTTATCTCATTAAGGCAACTACTGTTCCATTTATCGAAAGATTGGAGCGAACTGACAAAGCTAGTAGGTATAAATATCGACCGATTTCTGTGAATTAAAAAAAAAACAATTTTTTCGACGATTGGAACATCGGCCATTTTTTGGAATACATTACGAACGATTTTACATCTTAGACCAGTTAGAATAGCGCACTCAGCTGTGTGGTGGAACTTATATCTACTGTTCTGCAAAGAAAATGTCCTTCAAATAAATATATGTGGAATATGAAGAGTTTAATGCGCTAAATTAAAATGCGTTTTCTACTCGTATCACGTACAGTTTTTTTAAATGCGCATGACTAATATGTATTTTCAGTAGGTACATCAGTCACTACATTTTACACCCTATCTCGATTACCAAAACAACAAAATATGCGCGACAAAATTACCTTGAAGCTTTCTTAATATGGTTTTGATCAACACTTTCGGAGTTTTACACAAACTAGTATCGAAAAAACTGATTTTTCCTGCAAAATTAAAAATGTTTTCTTACTAAAGACCCAATTTTTTTAATTCTAAAATTGATTGGCGGAATAAAAACTCCAAATATGTTTCTATCAATTGTCTTTCAAAAACTAGTGCATGTGGTTAACAGTAAGACGACGCGAAACAGTAACTCGGTACCGACGCCAACCACTAATTATACGGAACAGCAGCAGAGCTATTACAACAACAACTAATCACACGCTAGGTGAGACGCGAAGCTCTCGAAGGCCAACAGTGGCATGGTTGCATTTACGAAGTAATTGCACATGACGCTTGATGATGACTTGCACAGATATGCTTTACGATTGATTTCTAAATACTCATAACAAATTTAAAACTGCGAAAACTTTACCTTTTAACATTTGTTTTCAAGAAAAGGTGTCTTACGAATACAATAAGCCATATACATATCGCGAAAATCGATGGATCTATGTTGATTTTATTTGCAATTATGTGAATACACCCGGACACTCAAAGGGCACTTTCTGTAATCAGAAGTACCTTTTAAGTGTCTGGGTGTATCCACTTAATTGCTGATAAAATCAAAATTTATCCATCGATTTTCATGATATGGACTTATTTTGTTCGTAAGACGACACCTCCTTAAGAAAAATAGTTTAAAAAAAAATGTTTGCAGTTTTAAATTTTTTCCGAGTTTTTAAATAATTTTTTTTAATTTTACATGAAAAAGCACTGTTTAGATACTAATTTGTGAATAACTCCGTAAGTGTTGATGAAACAAAAAAAGAAAAAAAATTATATTAAAAAAGTTTCAAGGCAATTTTGCCATGCATATTTTGACGTTTTGTTGATCGAAATCGGGCATACCGTTCTCGAGTCGGGGCGAAATATACTGATGTACCTAGTGGAAATACTAGTCAGCTCATTAAAAAATCTGTAAGTGATAGAAGAAACTGAAAACGGATTTTAGTTTAGCGCATTAAACTCTTTATATTCCACACATTTTTATTTAAAGCTCCGAAAAAAATTGTTTTTTTTTCCAGACCAGTGTATATGCGTGAGGGTGCGTGTATAAGATCAGATATCCTTAAATATCCCAAATATCGCTTAATTACGTTTTTTTAAATAAAAGGAGTTGCATTTTTTGGGGAAAAGAAGACTTTAGCAGACTTCTTTGTTTAGTAAAAAAAAATAATGTACCGTCTAAACCGAATATTTTTTTTTAGAGCAACCTCTTCTAATTTATCGCACCAAATTTGATATACGTCAATATATGCTGATATCTATAAGAGAATCAACAGTCCAAATTTGGCTGTACACAGATTGCTATTTGCGCTTCAGCTCTCAGGAGTACAACACCGATGATTTCAATGAATCTATTCACCTTACAAATAACTGCGTGCAAAGAAAATATAAGAATAAACCAGATCGAGATCATAGATTACCGAAAAATAATATGTGGACATTAAACCAATTCAAAGCCTATTTAAAAACACAAAATATGCCAGAAGACTTTTGGGAAAAGCGCATCTTTGCTGGGTTTAAAGCAAATGTAATTGCTGCAGTATTACCCAGCTTGGATGAGACAAATTTAATTGAAAATACCTTTGAATTATACGGTTGTGATTTTATGTTGGACGAAGAGTACAATCCAATTTTAATTGAAATCAATTATACCCCCGATTTATCGGCTTCAACTAACATCACAGCCCGAATATGTCCCATGGTCCAGAAGGATTGTGTAAAAGTAATAGTGGACTTGCCACGTAATAATCGAGCCTCAACGGGACTCTTTAAATTGGTATATGAAGTGAACTACAAATACAAGAATGACTTGAATAAAATGGAGGACTTGAATGTGAGTGGAAAATCTATTGAGTTGTGTAAGGCAGAGAGACAAAAACCCCCTATAAAACCTAAAATTCAGAAGAAGCCACTAATTAAAAAAGTATTTCAGAGAAAAAGGTATTGTATGCATCTCTTTTTCTAATAAAAAAAATAAATTTATTAACGCCAACAAACAAAATTTTTATTTCAAAAACTTCAAGTGCATTGGTAACGTCTTCTAGTAACCCTCAATCCTGAATATTAAATGATCGCTGCAAATTTCTAAGTGAAATGGGACTATCTTCCGATATATTTTCTTGCCTTTCAGAACTCGTTAAAAAATACAAATGTATGTAAAGTTAACATTTTTGTAATAAATTTAGATTTTTTATTTAACAACAATTCAAAAAAGAAAATGTAACAAAAATCTTATATATAAAAAATAGGCCACACAATGTTTTGTCGTAAAATAAGAAACTTAAATCTTATTGTACACCAATATTGATGAAACATATATGATTTAAAAGGTATTTTTCTTTAACATGTGTATGTAGTATATTTTATTTGCTAAAAATCCCTAAAATCCCAAAAGTGTCCCGGAAACTTCCCGAAAACCAGCATGAGCATACTTGTCAAGTGATCGAATTCCGACCATCGGACGATCCTAGTCATTCTTATTACTTTACACATTCGATTTCGTAGTACTACTTTGTCCTTTGTTATTATTCCAGTTGCATATACTAATTCCAATAGCATGTATTGTATTGGAATTATTGTTTTCTTTTTCCGATTTCGCTCTTAATCCGAAACACAGCTGAGTTTTCGAGTTATTTATATGCGTCTTTAATGGTATAATGGGACTTAGGCTTTTATTGCATTGCAATTGTGTTTTGAGTGGACTGCAAAACTTTTTTATGTTATCAACAGAATTTCTTATGGTTAAGACAGGAGTATTTAAAATATTGCATTCTAAATTTCTAATTGGTTTTTGGTGATTGCAGGAAGCTACAAGAAATTTAGGTTTTGCAGCATCTTTGCATTCCGCCAAACAATTTGTCGATAACCTGGGACCACGGCTGCGACGAAGTTTTAGTGTAGGATAAACTAAAGAACGATCTATGATGGATTTTGGACAGGAAATCTTAGCTTGGCAATGTCCCATAATTTGATTATTAAACGATTTACTTCTTTTGTGAATGGGAATAAAGCGTACCAAAGAATTAGTACTTTTTTTACTGATGCCTCCTGATATAGAAGAAACACTTTTACTGCGCGGACTAGTCGTTGCCATCTCAACCATACATTTTTCTATGTACTCAGTGGCATTAAAAGCGGGCATGGGTCTATGTACTTGCGATATATTGGTTGCAGTATGGAAACTTCGTTGCTTGAAAAACTGACTAGACTGTAGAGACTTTTCCTTCCGATGATGTCCAAGATAAGATATGTGACCATTTGCACGATTTGTAATTTGCTTTCCTTTAACTTCCAAGCTAAGCCCCATATAGGCAGGTGTAGGTGGTATATTTTGGCGATAAATTAATTCGAAATTTCCCACATCGGCCTTAGCATCATTACGTCGATCAATCATGACTGAAAGAAAGATCATACAAAAAATACATCGTAAGTAATGTAAAGAATGTATAACAAATATTTAATGATCTAAAAAAATATGTGTACAATAATTTAGACAGACGGACAACATATTCGAAAAAGAAAATAAAAACAAAAATGCCGCTAGTATGGAAGTATACCCATTCATATGAAATACAAATTCTCTAAATCGGTGTAGAAATGGTGAAGTTACAAAGACAACAAATACAAACGAATTGATGAAATCCTTCTTTTTTGTAGTCGGCTAAAAATCAGTTAAATAAAAAATGGATTAAACAGCATAAAAGCCCACAATATATCAAAAACTACAAATTTGAATTTAGTGTCTTAAATTTATTAGAAAGTCTTTTTGGTAACTTCGTGCACGTACACAGAAAGAAAAACGCCGTACTAAATTTAAGTATTTTCTACTTACTTTGATTACAAGCCGAAAACGGGATAATTACGTAAAAATTCTTAAATTGTGTACAAAAATTCTTATTTTAAGTACTACTATTAGTATAAACTTTTTACACAGTCGTAGTGTGTTGGTATTTGTTTGCTTGTTGATACTCTCTAGTCAGCCTAGAACCATATGTCTCTATGTCAACACAATTGCACTAGTTAAAATGTCGACAACTTTCCTTTTATGCGCGAGTAGAAATACGTTAGAGAAAACAGTTCTAGTGTATTTCTGGTGACATTGTCAACGAAAGCGTCAATAGTTGGTTTTCTTTTTTTTATTATTCTGTGCAGTCAATAGCTTCAACTTAAACAAATGCTTTTAGTAGAATAATATAATTTTTTAACCGAAAATATATATGTACATATACATACATATATATTTTTAAAATTTTTGAATTTCAAAGGGAATTTTTGAATATCAAATAGGATGTTTGCATTTCAATTGATTTTATTGAATTTCAATTGATATTTTTTTAACTGAATTGACATTTTTTTAAACTGAATTGAAAATTTTTTAATTTTGAATAAACATTTTTTAATTTCAATTGATATGTTTTAAGCTACAATTAGAAAAGGTATAAAAATTTCAGAAATATTTCGGCGTAAATAATTTAAAAATAATTTATTTCATTTTTTATATAAAAAATAAACAGGTATGTGATGGAAAAGTTAAAATATTAAATTTATATAAGTAGTAAAAATATAAACTCTCAAGTCTGTTGTTCCACGATTAAATAAGTAAAAGTTAGCCTGATTCGGGCTTTATTCAAGTTCGAGGGGGGATTGATTAAATTACGCAGTTAGGATTGATGGGTCGAATGATTCAAGTATACAGCGGGCTTGAATCTACATATAATACGATGCACGTTGAGAAAAACATAGTAAAAACGTTCGCATCGCCTATTTTACTTGATAGCGCCTTTTTTATAAGCGATAGGTTTATAGATTTTGGATATTTTAATATAACTTTTCAGAGAATTGTATGATATAAAAATTGTTTATGTAATAGCATTGGACGTTAGTACCCTACACTCGGAAGTCAAGACTTTTAAACAATTGCACCACATGAAAAATAAAGATATATTAGAAATTTTTGCAGTTGATTCTCGTAAAAAATAGAAAATAAAGATACGCGTGTATCACCGATTTTTAAAATTTTAGATGTAAACCATTTTTTGGTGAAATGAACAAGAAAACCCTCATATCCCATTTTCGTTGTTTGTAAATGTACTATAAGTTTTATTAATTAAAAATTTTTAAGAAAGTAAGTCTGAGGTATAATTTTTTTTTAATTTTGTTTACCCTACACTGATACCCTACAGATGGTTTGAAAGATATTTTTAAAGTTATCGTACTAATATGGGAATCTTGGACAAAATTTAATAGTTTCTATTACTGATTTTAAAAAACTAACACTAGCATAGCTATAAATTATATGCACCTAAATTATTTATTATGGATCAGATGCTACTAGAAATTTGGTAGAAATTTTTGTTAAATTTGACAATCGCGAATTACTTCTTGCGTACTGGCTTCTACATACATATATGCCTTGAAATCCTTATTGCAATGCTCCTGCGCTTCTTCTGATAGCATACCGTATGAAGGAAGTAAATAACTTTTATACACACATACTATATATTTTATATAGGAACTAAATACTGTGGTTTGAATTATCATTAAAAGTTTTATCATGTCAGCGCACTTTGTGCATAGTTGGCAACATGTAGAACCATCAATATTTTTCAGTATCGAATTAATCAAATGTTTCGTCGTCTATATCCCGGGATATAGTTACACATTTAACTCATTATAAATGAAGAACATTTATTTTTTGCTCCTTTTTTACTTATTTGAAAAAGGACATTTTCGAGGTAGGCGTATCCTTGCACTAAATTGAACGAAATTTTGAAGAAGTATCAAATATATTAAAACTTATGTCTGCACAAAATTTCATTAGCTTACAATTATTTTTTGTCCTTATGGTAATTTTTTATTTCAGGATATATGGGAAGGACACAATCCTTGAAATTAAATGGCCAAATTTTAGATCCGATTGTATTTTATCAATTAAAAAATGTGTGATAAATTTCATTACTTTACGATAACTCCTCCTTCTATTTTTGTCCGCTCGTTATATGAACTAACGACACTGCGCTGCCCAGTTTTACAAACCACTTAGAATTTTATGTTAGAAGCATAATTTAAAAAAGATTTGACGTTTCATGTTAGTCTGCTCTATGTATTAGTTCTACGATACTTACACTACGTTTACAACAGACAATGCTGTCTTGACAATAAATAATACTTATTAGTTGTCATAAACGCTGATAATTGTCTTCGTGACGTAGGTGTCCAGACAATAATTAAGATAATTAATGTCAAATTTCAGAAACTTCGCATTTTTCGCGAACTTTTTAAGTTAAAGCTTAAAAAAAGTTAAGAAAATATCATAATTGTAAATATTATAAGCTTTTCTTTTTGAATATTTCTTTTATATTCACAAAAATTCAAATTATATCAGCATACCTCAAATCATTGTCCGATTTAGTGTCTTCAAAATATTGAAGACAGCCCACATAGCATTTGGATGATTGTTTTACTAAAAATCAGCAAACGGAGTCTTTTAAGACTACCTTAGATGATCAAAAAATGATTAATCAGTTGTGGGCTTAAAACAAGACTCGAAAATGATTCCTATAAATGACTAGAAAACGACTTGTGCGCAATCATAAATTGATCATGCATATGTTCGAAAATTAATCTTTTAAGACTAACTGAGACGATCGACGAGTGACTAAGCAGTTGCGCGCTCAAAAAACGACCAAAAATGCTTAGAAAAAGACTTGTGCGCAATCATTAATTGATCAAGCATATGCTCGAAATGTGACTGTTTTCAGTATTGTATCTTTTATGATCAGAAAATGAGCGCATAAATGATTATTTTAATCTGGCTAAGGAATCAATAAAGACTCGAATATGATCGATAATTTCATAAATTGCTAGCTGGGAGTAGTGAAGACAATTGAAAAAGTTTGTATGTATTAGTGAAAAAATTTTATTGTCAAGACAGCATTGTCTAGTGTAAACGCTGAGTTACTTTATTTATAGGCTACCAAAAATTCCAAAAACACAATGAAACCGAAAAATCTAGAAAAGGCGCAGTAAGGCGCAGGAAAAATAGGTACTATTTTTTTGGTTAAGCGTTCAGCATTATCACTGTGTAGAAATCTGGTAGATCCACTTGAATCCATGAACGTTTTTTTTTCCAATAAAAATGCAAAAAGATGTTGAAATATCGGTAAAAATAATAAAATTTTTAAATGTTAATATCTTCGGATATATAAACAGTAGACATAAAATTTTAACTCTGAATAATGGTATGGTTGTGGTTACTATGAACGCTAAAACTAATTGCGTTCGGCAGATAAATACCTACTCCACATTAATTTATAAAAAAACAAATAAAAAAAATTAATTTCGAGTGCCATGTTTGTGAGGCTGTAGATCAAACGGAGAGGGAGTGGGGTGATTTGACTTCAAAAATACGTTTTTCATATACTCAATATATCTAGATTACAAAAAATCATGAAGAAAAGAAAAGCCCCTAACTTTTGGTTTAGCTCCAATGCGAGGGTTTTTACTATGTTTTTCCCAACGTTCGACGTTTGTCAGCTACTTGTCGGCTATGCCCGAGCAATGAAAATAAACAACAGCAAGTGCACAACAGTGATTCGTGGCTATCATCAGTGATTCATGGCTATCATCACGGATAGATTGGTTTTTCTTTTCTGTGTACAGGTAAATACTGAATAATTGTATATTTTTCAAATTGAAAAAAATTAGGAAAAATATCTACTGTATTTATTTGTTAGAAAAACCTTTTATAACATCCTCTAAACAGTGAGGACACATACGCGCCGTAACACTTGTCGTGGCAGCTAGATCTGGATTAGAATTTATCTCTATGAGCCAAGGATAAAAGTTTTCGCATATCATAAAATCGGCACCAAACAATTCAAAAGTATTTGATGTTCTTTCCATGTGATCTTGAGAAACTAAAACAGCTGCCACTATAGCTTCACGCATTCCCGGATATATTCGTTCCAACCAAAATTCTTGTTTTCCAATTTGCCTCAGATAAGCCTGAAATGAATAAGAATCCCACATATTTTCATTTGGCAAACGTTTGTCACGTTTTCCATTATTTGTGTATTTCTTTTGTATGGCATGATTTGTCAAATGCACCGACTCGTGATGGTTGGTTAGAGTGTATTCTTGAGTACTGAAACGTAGATAACACTCCTTGTACATCCATATCATGAGAGGATTTATGCTGGAGATTAAGAACCACTGGCGAATATCAAATTTTGTTTGATGTATAATTAAAGGACGTTCTGAAAATAGATGATATAAATACATTGTTGATTCGTATATTATATACCGTTTCAAATACATATAATAATCTTATATATAAATAGGCCATACAATTGTTTGTCATACATATTTAAGTATCTTATTGTCCACTAATAATGATGAAACATGTATGGTTGAAGGGATATTTTTCTCAAGATATGCACAGTCTATTAAAAATCCGGTTACTAAATCAATAAAAAAAAAACTTGGTTACGGATCAAGTGATCGAGTTTCGACTACCGAGCGGATTCCTAGTATGGATCAATTAGACTTACATATTAGGGCGGGTAGATTTGTTTTTGAGCAAAATTGTATAGCAGAAACGCGATCTACGGACAACTCTAAGATATTTTCGCCAAGAAACCAGAGGTCGAAAATGAATTCATGGCCCGCGCAAATCGATATAAACTTAAAACATGGGTTAACACAAATAATACCAACAAACCAGATCTCCTTGGTCATTCTGATTTTTATAAAATTTGGTACGAATGATACCTCTGGCATAACTACTATTACTGCAATATCTTGGCTCAATATACATTCTGGTTCCCGAAGTATAGCGACTTGGAAATGGGAAAATTCAACAAATATTTAATAAACCGACTTTACAAAATAGCAAATGCTATTTCATTTTGCAATCTTCAGAGACGAAACGTCAGTAAAATTTGACCTCTGAGCATTGTAAAATAAAAATATAACATAAAAGTTAAAGTTAAAGTTAAAGTTTATTTTGTAACCTTTAATATGACACCTCAATGGAACATCTAGGGTGAATATTTATATGTAGTACATTTGAAGCGGCCAACCCAATTTTTTTTTACCGAAATTCCTTGATATTTAGCATAACTATAGTTCTAGTATGTATAAATGTGTATGAAAAACATTCTTTTTTGTATGATGTTTATTTGTCGAGTTATGGGGTGCGGAAGTGTTGCCGTTTTTTAATTTTTTTTAATTACTGCTTTGAACTAGAAAAAAAATTAAAACAAAAAAATTAAAATAAGTGATTCTTATAGCAAATCGTCTTGATCTTTTCAAAAAAATTATTTAATTAACAAAATTTTTTTCATGTTCAAAACAGGAAATGACCAATTGAAATTAGAAATTTTCTAACTTCGTCACGTTTTATTTTTTTGAATTATTTTTTAGCAAAATTACCTTACGGTGTCCTTATTATACTGTAAAAGTTTGATAATGGGATCTCCATAAGTTTAAGTTATGCAAATTTCCTTACATGCACCCACTTTTAACTCATTGTTATAGAGACTCGGTATAAGATATCGTGTAAACCTTACTTTTAAGGCATTAGGTGTGTACAGCAAGCACTTTTATGTAAAACCCTATGCGAAATAATTTTTGACCTTTCTTAAAAAAAGGCGAAAAACTCCCCTTCGACGGCATTATAGCTGGCTAAAATATCCTAAAAAATTCATCATAAAATTTTATTATACGTGTTTGGAGAGAATAAAGCTCTAACTCGGCTGGATCGCCAGAAATTAGTAAAAACTTAAAACGTGCTTGAGGGTTAATTTCGTATTTATTCGCAACTATTTTTCACAGCTATTTCTGGCGTTCCAGTTGAGTTTAGAAATTTATTATCTTCAAAGATTTATAATAAAATTTGATGAGAAAATATT
This sequence comes from Panzeria rudis, assembly GCA_956483635.1. NCBI lineage: Eukaryota > Metazoa > Arthropoda > Insecta > Diptera > Tachinidae > Panzeria > Panzeria rudis. The sequence goes on from OY101449.1 coordinate 2,122,835, forward strand.
TTGGAGGATATTTCAGCAAAAAACTCCTCTTTGACGGCGATATCAAAGGGGAGTTTTTTTGCCCCTTTTTAAGAAAGGCTTAAAAATTACCCCTACAGCAAAGCGCTAGAGGGTTAACATATTCTAATATGTATGCAGATCGGACTCTAACCGGTATTTACCCAATGTATTAATTCCTTTCAAGTTAAGAAAAATGTAGACATTTATATCCCAATTCACTATGTCGGTTTTACACGTTTTCCGACTAATTTCTGACTGATTTCCTTGTTTTGTATTCGCTAAATAGTTTAGAACATATTTAGGTCGTTGTCTTTGAAAATGAAAAATTGTTGCGTCCAATAAAATAATTGTTTGAATTGCCACATTAGAATAATTATAAGTTGAACAAAAAATACAGGCTAAATAATTTTTTAAACTATTATGGTTTTTGACTTGGCAGTACCTTTTTTCCAATTTCTTGTAGGCAAGACAAGAACCTCGAAACTCAAACGAAAAAATAATAACGATTTACTGAATTGCTTTAGTGACTGCTTTCCGTCTATAGATGTAACGTTTTATCGAGATAGTGAATTGGGCTATTATTCTTGAACTTTCAAACTAGCCACATCTTTTCTCACTTAATATACTCGTACTTTCATCAAAAGTTGATCGAAAAATCTTACTTGAAATTTTAAATTTTCTAAAATCTAATTGAATCTAAATCATTAAATTAAGCCAAATCCATTTATTTTTATTTAAATAAAATTGCAACACCTATATTTGAATTGAAACTCATTTATATTTTTCTTATTTCCACAAGCACACGCATAAGAGATACACTCATACACATGCATAGAAATACCAAGAGGTATATATAGAAAGGAATTGGTGTCCAACTATAATTATACAGTCCACTCTCAAACTAATAAAATCGCCAACCACCAAATTTCTTCACCCATCTATAAATAAGCATCTATATAAAAATTAATAATTGTTTGTCTGCTTGTGTGTTCTTATTCTATGCTCGATCAAACCGCAAATCCGATCACCATGAAATTTTGTGAACCTATTCTCTGCACATACGGGAAGGTTATAGGCTAAATTTTTCTTGAATACATCAAGGAGGTGCGCCACTTCCTAGAGAAGCCAAGCTGTGACAGCAACGCGCAGGGTATTATCTAGTGCCTCATCAAATATTAACTTGGGAAATGGAACGTTACAGATTAGAATTACATATAAAGAATTTGTGTCTTTTTTAAAATAAAAAAACGTTGTAATTTTATATTGAGTCTAGCTATAATTTTATATTGAAATTTACTGAGACCTTAACAAAACATTTCTTTAAATTTGCAAATTTTCGGTAAACTTTTCTGTTAGTTTTGATAAAAAATTAAACTCAAAACAGCAACTTGTTTTATTGATGCAATAAATCTATTTATTGCATTATTAAAATTATTGCATTATGTATGTATTAGAGGGCTGCAAAGTGTACTCAAATGTATTCGTAGAATGTACTCGTGTGAATTTAGTGTGTGCATAGATGTATGTATGTTCTTATTTATATTCTTATGTACACATGCATGTGTATGTGTGTACATACATAGCCACGACCAAACATACATATAAACATACATATATACATACATATACAAAAAAAAACATGCATGCATACACACACAAACATGCATACGAGTACTTGAGAGTATATTCGTGCAACCCTCTAGTATGAATGTATATATAGTGGCTGAAGCAAATATGTACCTGTTTAAATAGGAGTAACAGTCAATATATTCTCATATTCAATATACGAGGATTATTGAGGGCCACTTGTTGCTGGTTTATTTTTGTATATATTTATGTATATATAGGGCTTGCGTGATTTTATGTTGCAAGGATACAAACAAGCACATAACTATTAAACTAATTGTTATTGGTAGTTTTAAAAAGATGTGCTTTCAAGTTCTTTCTGTTTCTGATAATTAGAAAAGTAGGTCTACCGCTCAATATAATATTTATGTATGAATTTTCTGTGTATATTGTTGTTTAAGTCAAGTAAAATCAAAACTCTTTAACATCTGTTATTGTTTCTGTTACACTGTCGGACACATAAATAAGAAATTTAATTTGCCAAATTACACTGGTCCGCACAAATATTTGTTTGGTCCTTGAAATGAAAACATGTGAAATATAAAGATTTTAATGCGCTAAATTCAAGTCAATTTTCAGTTTTTTTATCACGTACATATTTTTTTATGGGCATGACTACAATATAAAACATTACTTCAAATTTACGATCATATATTGTCTAAATTTGTGTTGAAAATTTCTCCTATTCTAAAATTACATCGATTTTGTAGTTATTATTTTATTAGAGACAAATTAAACATATTTAGTCCAAGTGAAAAAAATGTAACATAAAGTATAATACGGCTATGGCTGAACGGTAGATACGTCAGACTATCAGTCAGGAGGACGTGGCTCAAACCTGCATGCAGCCAATCGATTTTTTTAGTAAAAACATTTTGCTCAAAAATAATGCGTGTGTAATTTTAGGTCGATAATAATCTGCAAAGTGTTGCCGACTATTATCGACCTAATTTTCAACAAAAGTGTCTTAGAGCGTATATGCACACGAAATATGCGGTCACGCTTATATATTTTATCATAACTCGAGAACGGTTTTTCCAATTTAGATAAATAGAATACAAACAATTGCGGAATAAAATTAACTTTAAGTCATCAAAATTAAACTTTTCCTTTACATGGTAGAAAAAAGATTAAAACGGATTTGAGTTTAGCGCATCGAATTCTTTATATTTCGTATGTTTAAACAGGGGCGGATCTAGGGGAGGGGAAAAGGGATATTTCCCCTCCAAAAACGAATAAAATGTACCTCATTTTCTATTGAGTTTCTAAACGAAAATTTAAAAAATGGCATATTTCATTTAAAAGTTCCCCTCCCAAAAACTGAAGCTGAATCCGCGCCTGGTTTAAAGGACATTTCTTTTGCAGATCAGTGCTATATGTACACTTGTGTACATACATTTTTAATTTAAGATCGAAATTTCCATTTCAAATATGTACTTTGAAAAAGTCGACCGATATCGTATGGCGCGATTTGTTTCCTGAGGATGAGGTCAAACCGGCGTATTTAAAACGAACGTTTCAGCATTTTTGAAACAAATTTATGGTTTCCTATTATAAAGTATTATTTTCATTTAGCCCTAGTCCATATGAGTCAACTTTTGCTGCAACAACTTTTTTTTGTGTGAGATTGATGAAATAGAAATATATACAATTTATATTCCTCTCTCGATCTTTCTCACTAGAAAATGAAAATTGCTGCAGCAAAAGTTGACTCGCATATACTAGGACTTACAGAAAAATGAGGCAGGTAAATATAATCCTCTGAATCAGCTGATAAGGTTTAAAAATTGTAAGTTTACTCAAAAATTAAGAAACGTGTGTCTTAAGAACGCCCGTGTGGTTTCCACCTGACTTTTAGTTTAAGAACTGAAAGTATTTAAATGGAATTTTTTATTTTGCTTCAGTAGCAGGCGCGGATCAAGCGCATCAAAAATGTATTTACCACTTATTCAATGCTAACAAATTTATTATATCGAGCCATAACCGCCAAAAAAGCTCAAGCGACATGCTTTTCAAAGATCGTTTTTGGACGAAAATCGATTATTTACGATAAATCGGACTATCTGTCAAAGTTTCAAAGTCCTGCCATGTATCGTTACGGAAATACAACAAAAGAAATTTAAGCTTAAGTACATTTTCTCTTTAAATTTTTAGATTGTTTACATTTTTTGTAACTGCAATGTGTCGCTTAAGCTAAAATTCTCTTTTGCAACTAGAACAAAAATAGTGTTAAGAACTGCAAGGATATCAATGAAACGGTTAAAGAACAACTTAATAAAGATAATAATTACTAATTTTAAAATAATGTGATTAAATTAATTAATTTTTCATGGCATCAATAATATCTTAAAATATCTGAACCTCTACAAACATGCGTTGTCTGATAGGAATTTTTTTAAAACTATTAACATTACATATAATAGTCCACTACAAGCATATATAGCCAATATAAGGGCTCTACTTCGATTTAAACCAAGGAGAACTAAAAAATACTTCTCCTGTCAAATTTACTTTATGGTGCTTAAGCTTTTTTGGCGGTTATAGCACGATATGTTTCATTTAAAATTCATTTAAAACTAATTTTCAATCTCCACAACAGAACAGAACAACAACGTTGTTTTCGGAAGTCATTACACTCCCATCAGCCGTGTTCATGTATTCATCACCTGTCTGATGACTCGGTTCTTATTTATACAAATCTCATGATAAATTTTTCCTGACATTTAAAGTCAGTCGGTTTTTGAATACGAGATTAGAGATTAAATTAAACTTAATATCTGTATTTACTCTTTGAGTTGACTTTTTTTTAAATTTATTTTGTTCGCTTAAGCGGTCAATGTTGGTGATTTAATCCTAAACTAGCAAAAAAATTAAAAAAAATTTCAACGCAAAGATTAAATACAGATATTAAATTTAACTTAATCTCTAATCTCGTATTAAAAAATCAAAACTTAGTCTTCTAGATGCATTCACTTAAAAATTAGGGGGTCAGCATAATGTATTACAATTACCCATATACTTCTGAATCACAAAACGACTTTTTGTCGCTACAGATGGGTTAACGAAATCTACAATTTTCTTTAAATTATTGCTCAACTGAATACCACGTCCACGACATTTATTGGCTGGCTTTATAATCCACAAGTTTTGATAGCCATCGATTGAGTGTTGAGGCCAGTAGTATTGAATATTTTCCAGTATATGTGAACCTCTTGTGATAACAATTTCCACCAACTTTTGTGAATCAGTTAGAATTTTTAAGCCATCATGTGTCATTTGATAGTGTTGATGGAGAAAAGAGTCCCAATCGTGTTCCCAAATACATGGTGGATCTACAATATCAATATCATCGTGTTCGCAAATGTCCATAAACTCAAGGCAACGTTTAAACGCAAAATCAATGGAATTAAATGGAATTTTGCCGGTAGCTGAGAACACAGCGTCAAAGCCACCACCATTATATTTGTCTACCAACCAATGTACGAAGGATATGCAGGCGGTAAGTTTAAAATTATCTATAAACTCACTGAGTTCTTCAGGTGACGACACATTAAAACAACGAGGAAATTTAATATCAGCCACACCTTCTTCGTAAAAGGAGGCTATATCACGAAGAAAAGCATTTAAATTCTCTTTGTTGGTAAAGGGAGTTCTGTTGAATTTATTAATCAGCATATTTGGATTTTTAGACTGTTCCAGATTATCGGATTTTTCCTTATGGGGCGTCCAGAGAAAATCACACAGGACATTTTCTATACAACGAGACATTATATTTCTCTCTAGTTTATCTAAAAACTGTCGTTGACTTTCACCCATTTTGCGTGTGGGTAGGACCTGCGATAAATCACAGATGTTTATATGGCTGGTAGCAAATGGTACTGACTTACGATGCATCTCTAGTTTTTCTACCCAACCTCGAGTCTTAAGAGCCTGACGTATAGAGTTGTAATTACCTCGTATGGTAAAAATTTTATTTCTTTTTACAGCTTCTTGGGCATGCTTGCGCAATATATTAATTTGCTCATTATTTAGTACAGTATAGACACATTTGACCTTTTTAAAAGGTCCTGTCATTGATAATTCTTTATCGATTATAACACTTCCCTGAGATACTAAAGTACAATTATTGACTTCGTTTGTCTTTTTCTCAGAGCTCAATGGAGTTTCTTTTTGATTTCTAATTTCCGATTTATTTTCATTTTCTCCACGTGGCTTACGTTTTGTAACTTTTGTGGATTTTTCCAAAATAACATCAGTCTTTTTTCTGATACTTGTATTGTTCTTATCACCTTCATTACTACCATTTGTATCATTAGAATTTAATGTATTTTTTAGTATATCGCTATTATTATTGAGATTATTGAGACTTTCACTTGCATTTATTTCTGATTTAGGCTTATTAAAAATTGATTTTGTTGATAATCGCTTTTGTGACTTTGTTATTAATTCACTTTCACCAATTTCTGTTTGAGTTTGTGGGACTACCTCAACAATATTCTTATTTGTAGTTTCTGATGTTGCAGGCGACTGATTGTTTTTCTTTAATTTCTTGAACATATTCAAATATTTGTTCGAAATTTGTGTTTGTATGTTATGTTTTTTTTTTAGTTTAATGTTTCCGTTAAGCGTTACAAGACATGAAACATGTAACGAACTGGCAAACGTTTTACTGATAACTAATTCAATATAATTTAGTAAATATTTCGTGTTACTTTCTATTTTCATTTTATTTAAAGCTTACATGTATGTAAAAATTTATATACACATAAAAAACTATTTAATCCTTGAAAAGAAGTTTTGTTAATATTATAAATTTAGCAAGAATGAAGGATGATACATATTTGTGTCTTTAAGAGTTAAAATGAAACTGTGTTTTGCACTACAATAATAAAAAAGTTTTTTTTTGTTTCTTGCAAAACGACAATTACGAGAACTTAGGAATAATGCTTTTACTTTAATCCGTTAGCCGACCGGAACGGGTTGTAGATGGAATGTAACAGTAATGTAACAGTAACATAAGACGTAAAGACGATTATAGAAAGTAAAAACGTATCAAATATTTTTGACACAAACCAAATAAAAACTATAAAATCAATAAAAAAAGGACACATTTATAGTATGTATTTTAATTCTAACCAGAGTGTGCAAACAAATAAAACTTTTCGCAAACGTTTCATGCGAAGATACAGCCTTTTAAAATATTTTTAATCGTTTCGTACATGAGCAAAATCAAAACAAATACTTTTGCAACGACAAAAAATGGAAACAAAACAATTGGCTTTTCACTCATCTCTGTGCCTTAATATCCCGTACAATTGGAAACAAAACAAAAGCAAAAATGTATTTCGTGGAATGGTTCATTGTATTTAGCATAAATACACTAACACATTCTCTACTATGATGAGCAAATCAATAGGGAAACGTTTGCAAATGTATTTTCTTAAAACTTTTAAATTTTGTTCTTGTTCTTTTCTTTTCTAGCTGCGTACATTTAAGTTAATGTACATTTATTGTACACAAGCACAAACAATACAAAACTAAATGGGACTATCATTCTCGTTGTTTTTGCTTTGTTTTTGTTTTACACATCGAAAAATACAAAACAAAACGAAAGCAAACGTTTCGTTTAGTTTATTTTCCTACTCTGATTCTAATATTAGAATTCAGCAACAAAAACGTTTAAAAGACATTGAAATTTCCACAATGTTAGCAGTTTCTTGAGAATTTTCGCCATTTTCGCGATCTCTCTTATGTTTTGAGATTTTGTTAATCTCTACAGCTTTCGTGATTTCATCAATACAATAAGCAATTTTTGGCGAACTTGCGAGTTTTCGCGTTCTCTTCGAGTTTTTTTTTTGGTATTCTATTTGGTTTATTGCCGATTTTTTAGCTTTTCGTGAATTTTAGCAATGTTTGTGACAAAAGTTACCTTTTGCAAGCTTTCGGCTTCTTTATAGTCTTCGCGATTTTTAGACTTGCTTTGCTATTATGCAGCTGTTAGCAAGTTTTTGCTAATTTTCGCCATTTTTGCGATTTTTACCGAATTTTCGGCATTCTGTACAGTTTTAGCGACTTTTCATCATTATTAGCGGTTTTGTAATATTTTGCAATTTTTCGCAAATTTCTGCTATTATGGCAAAAAACGAAAACTTTTTCAAAGTTTAATTATTTTTTTTCGATTTCTTAATATTTCGTACAATTTAAGCGAGTTTTAATAAATTTTAGACTTTGTTTCCAATATTACGATTTTTGCGGGCTTGCAAAATTTTGCTAGAGGTGTGATTTAATCCTAGTTTGGACTATGAATTAAAACAATTTTTGTTTTTTATAATAAATATTGTATACTACGAGTATTTTCAATTTAGGTGATGTTACTTTAAAATGTAAGGATATATAATTTTTAGCATGTTTGTACATTTCTGTTGAGTTGACTATAACCGTTTGAGCTGCTTTACACATAATAATATCGATCAGATGTTTCGCCGTTACAGTTACATTCCGTTCCAGTCGGCTAATTCTACCTTTAATTTGGTTTAAAATTTTCAAAACATAAGCACAACAACAAAAGTAAACTATGAAGGTTTACTTAGGAAAAATTATGAAGTTTTAAGCATTAATTGAAAATTGTTAAGCGGCATGGCGACACATCAAACTCTCATCAAATGGTGCTTCAAACTCACCTTTTTTCATTGTGCTAGTAAAAAAACTCATACGTATGGTTTGACGAAAAAATCAAAATGGGTTTGATTTTTCACCAAACTCACCTCAACCAATACATATATGAATTTGAGCAAACACTACAAGTTGGCCACGTCTTTAAGACATCATCAATGACAAGTGCACGACAATGTTAAATCATCGACGACAAATATCGGACAGCCGGAAGAAATCATCGATGAAATTTTCGAACAAGTGTCGCGAAAATCGTGCACGATTTAATGAGCGACAATGTCGCTCAGATTGTCATTCACATAACAAGGCGACATTGTCGCCTATGTTGTCGTCAATGATTATACAAACGAAAAAGTCGCCTATTATGTCGTCAATGATTGCATAGGCTACAATGTCGTTTACCTTGTCGTTAACGATCACATAGCGACAATATCACCTACTTAATTATTCAATATTTTTGCGTATCTGTTTTTCCGTTTCATTTAAATTATTGACTGAACTAACTGAGATTCGAACTGAGGCTGCTTGTTTATAAGTTTTCGCGGTTACCACCCTGCTGCTGCACCACTTAAAACATAGACAACAAGAGGCCAACATATTCATTTGCTTGATTGAAGACAAAATGTATGACATTGTCGCTCATATTGTCCTCAACAAAGTTGGATTGAGGACAACAATTAAGACATTGTCACTCATCTTGTCCTCCACAATGTTAATGGGGACAAAATCTAAGACATTGTCGCTCATATTGTTCTCAACAAAGTTGGATAGCGGCCATTTGTTTGAAAATTTCCTCACTGATCTCTTTGAGCTGTCACCAACAGGTCATCGACGCTTTAACATTGTCATGCATCGGTCTTGCAAGATGTCTGAAAGACATGGCCAAGCGGGTACATTAATACGGACGTCATCATGAAAAGAGTCAGAATATATTCCCATGACCTTAATCGTTGAAATCAGCAACATCCTATTTTTGATAGCAGGAACTTAAAAGTTATCTATTACATGTTAAGTTTACTCTACAGGTTGTGGCTGCCGTGGTAGTGAAGTCTAGGTTGTAAAGAAATCTGTTGAGAGGACTGTGGTGGTCTCGAAACTTCATGATGTACATTAGGGGTGGCCAAATATCGATATATCGATATCTTTAATTGCAATATATCGATATTTTATATCTTTTTGGCTGTGGTTTCGTCTTTCACACAATCTTCATCATATATACTTTTTTTATATCAGTTTCCAATTCCTAATGTACATAAGTAAGTTCAACCTTTCGTACAGCCAAAATTTCCTTGTCTTTTCTATTACTACATGCTTTAGGGCCATTATTACAACTTGGCAATAGTTAAAGGTAGGATTTTGCCGGACGGATAACTTTACCTTAACTGAAAGTGAGCGATAAGTTAAAGGGAAGTTCATCCTACCTGATAGGTTAATAATTTGTAATAATAATGAAATGTTTATGAGTCCGTCTAAATCCTTCCATTAGTTATTGCCAAGTTGTAATATTGGCCCTTAGAATTTCTTAAAAAAAAATAGTTTAACTGACAGATTAAACTGAACTAATTTTAACCAAAATAATTAAATAACTTTGGATAAAAGCCATACAGTTCAACTAAATTTATAACTTAATTGTTTACTTTACATTTTAACTTTGTCTTTTGTGGAATATTTAAAGTTGTATGCTTAAAATCAATATTTAATTAACTCACTTTTAAAATTGTTCATGTATAAAACAAAGTGAACAAATAGACCTTGAAATTTCGTATAACTTTATCATGTTAATTTCCTTATACAAAAAGGAACATTTTTATTTAAGGACTTCTGAGTGTATGATTGTTATGGCAAATAAATAAAAATAGCTCATACGCATCATATAAATCACAAACATACATTTAAAAAAACTTCATGATTATTACACTTTCACATGCACTTATGCATGTATACAAATTCAGTGTTACCATAAGACAATAACAAAGTAAAAAAATATCCTTAATTAGGAAGTTTAACAATTTTCATTGCTGTTTCTTTGTATAGCTCGTAAATAAATAAAATTCTAGAAATTGATTTCTTTTAATCAGTTTAAAGTTATTAGTTAGGTAAAAATCAATTTAGCAGAAAAGTTTGAAAATGGTAAAATATAATATTTTATTTGTAGATATTTAGCCACAATTTGGCAACACGGATGCAAACATAATAAATGAGAGCAAGCAAGTGATGGGAAATTTTATGTTTTCTCATTAATATGCTCTCTTAAACTTTTTAACAAAAAATTGTTTATCAAAACGGCCAATATTCAATATTAAAAACTAATTTTTTAAAACTAAGTATATTCGAAATTAAACATTAGCTGTGTTCGTTTACTCGAAATTCTTACTACTTTTACTACAATTGGAAAAAATTTTTTACTTTTTGTATTGAAAACTTCCAGCTGTAGTAAAAGTAGTAAATTGTAGTAAGAAAACGAACAGACATATTATGTACTTAGCTAATAAATTAACAAACAAAAAAGAATTCATGTCATGTGCAATAGGGTGGAGCGTCAGATTTTTTGTGCGAATTTCAATTTCGAATAGCAAAAAAAGGTTGCACTTTATTTTTAGATTCATGGGAAAGACAATGAAAAAAAATTGGGACCTACTTTTAGCTCTCTACCGCAGCATCAAGATTTTGAATATGAGATCAAATTGATCAATTTGTGAAACATCATATGATGCAACATTATATATTCTTTATAGCTGTTATAACTCATTACACTCAAAATATCCACTATTTTATACATACAAGGTCAGATTTCAGACAAACTTAAGATGAAATAATGAAGGAAATTTTCGAACTTCTAAGTCTTTGTCATATCTTGCAAAAAAAAACACATTTTCTAAAATAATTTAAGGTCACTGAACACGAAAATGATATTCATTTATTTTTCTTAATGCGCGTAATTTTCTCGTTTATTGGCGAAAATTCCGAGAACGGCTCAGCTGAATAAAATAAGTTGCACTCTGTTGTATAGATATCTCTCTATTCTTTCATTTAATACACTGATTGTGCCGATCGCATAAAAAAATGTATAGAGTTACAGGCATTAGAAGTTTAAAAAAGTATATTTTTAGACTTTCTCCCAAAAACCATAATTTTAAATTGCTCCATTAATATGAAAAAATATACTAAGTATATTTTTTTCGGACTGTATTTCAAAGATAATTTTGTGACGATCACATGATGGATGCAATGGCTAAATTCTGATAAAAAAATAAGAAAGTTATTAGCCCTTAAGCGAAAACGGCTTTATTATTTTTTAGTTATTTTTCATACAAAATTAATTTAAATCAGTTTGTATTAAAAAAACTCTTTTTTATTGAAAATAATTTTGTATGGGAAATAAAATCAGCTTTTTTCACTTTATGGCTTATAACTTTCTTATATTTTATCAGATCTCCTCTATCTTAAACATTTTTCAATCGGCACAAAAATGTTTTTTACGTACAGCCTTAAAAAAATTATTAAACTTTTTTTCTATATTAATGAAGCAAATTAAAATAAAATTCATATAATTTCTCTAGCTTCCAGCCGTAGTAGAGGGCTAAAAGGTATGTCGCAAAAAATTAAAAAAATATTTTTTGTATATAATTTAGCTAGATGCAACATTCCGGAGGTATTCGAAATTTATTGGATAACTTCTTTTTTCCTTCATACACCAACGCTCCACTCTAATGTATAAGTCAGGATTTTGCTGCAATAGTGTCATAACTAAAAAAATCGCAATTTTTGAGTTAATAATGCAGAATTAATCGTCATATCATTCCTTATATTGTGTAAAAATTCCATACAAACATCTTGTAGACTCAACTTTTGAGAGAATAATCAAATTGTATTTAAGTTGTTAGTAAGTTCAAAACTTTAGACTCATTTTCTGCAAAACTATTTTTTTGGAGTTATAACTCTATTGCAGCAAGCGCTCGATATGTAAAAATAAATTACATTTGTATCTTTTTGCTATAAAAGTATTAAATAAATAAATACTCGTTAGATATTAAAACGCTAGATTATAAAACGAATTCCCAATACAAAATTTGTTTCATAAAATTATTTTTTAAGAATAAAGCATTAAGCAAGTATGTATGTATGTACATATGTATATATTAGGGTGATCGACTCGGATTTTTAACCGGTTTTTAAAATAAAATTTTGATTTTTCGAATGTCGAATAATCCTGTATTTTTTAAATTAATACCAGTCGTATACTTTTCGATTCGTATATTTTATTAATTTTTACTATATTAAAACTTAGAGAAACTTTTGCTGTTGATTTTCCTAAGTATTTTTGTTCAAGAGCATTTACTGAAGTGTGCAATTGAGGTGAATTAATTTAATAAGGTGGTAGCAGGGGCGAATTGAATTGGCCTTGTGATGTAGAATGTATGTCAAACTTCATATTTTATATGGAATTCGTTCGTTATCCATCATAGACAAAAAATTGTTGTTGCGTGAATGTCAACAAATAAATAAGAAAAATAATAATGTAAATCTGTGCAGTAGGGTTCCTCCTATATGTGTGAACCAATTTTTTTCGGATTTTGATTGTAAATTGTACTGGAATGGTATTTTTAGTAAAAAATTCTGCTGATCACGTAATGGGAAGGCGAGCCGCATATAAGGGGCTGCACTATAATGCGCAATTGAGAAAGTATGGGAAATTAAAGCGATGGAAATTATAGTGTTGTACCAAACAAAAACTTAGAAAAAAAGAAGTCAGATCCGCACAAAACCATTAATGTGAAAATAAGACCAAGTTCCTATTCAAAAATTTCGACCGTTAAAAGTACTGAGATCAAAATGAGTACCAAGTTCTTGATAGGTACAATACCATCTCATATTTAGGCAACCTGCTATTTGGCAATATTTTGTTACATTTCTAATATTCAAAAGAATTATGGGGAAAATGTTGCCAAGTTAGCGTAGAAATTAGATGGTATGGTACCTATCAAGAACATGATCCTCATTTTAAGCTCAGTACTTTTAACAATGTTTTGACGATTTTCAATCCTTCTTGGAAGTCATTATTTTGAGCCCAGGTGTTCGGATGTTGTCTTAGGAAATCTGTTTTTATATTAAATCGGTCCTTTGACCGATTCTTTAATGTAAACGCTTCTTTGGTAAGTAAATTTACCAAGCCTCCATCAAATACCTCTTTTAATTTTTCTTTCCTAACTTTTGGATTTACAACCCTAGTGTGCCCTGATGGTTCATCTGTGCTACTGAGCAATTTATTAGCCATTAACAACTTTTCATCATCTGTAATGGTGGGATCAAAAAACGATAATCCCACCAACTTTGCATTCAAATACCACAAATGGTTCGAAAAATCGGTCAGGGATATTTCTCCAGTGTCGTTGTCACATTCCTTATAGTCTAACAGACTATGCAAAATACCTAAATCTAGCTTTGGTGTAAGATGAGCTTTTGGAGCATTGAACCAAGCTTTACAATAAATTTTAACTAGAAAACAGAAATGGCACGCAGAGAACTTTCTTCTTCTTTAGACGACGAAAAATTAATATTTCTAAGCATGTAATAATAACCTTTCCCATCCACCTAGCGTGCTGAATGGCTCCTGGAGTTCTAAAACCCACAACATTGCCGTCTAGTGATCTAACAAATACGAGAACCAAATGAAATAGCTCCTTGTGGTCATCTCTGGGGTGGCTCTCAGTTAATGTTGTCTCGAATTCAGCAGTAACATTTGCATTTACTTCTGGAGTTAGCTGCTTTTGTATTAGATTGTCTCTGATAGCTGTGTCGTATTTTCCTTTGTCTATCTTGGTCCATGCAGTGGGGAATCTTTTGAAAATGTCTGGATGAGGTCCACTGGTTGATCCCATTTCTTGTGTCCAATACGCCTCTTAACAGAATTTCCAAGATATGGTGACGACAAGCTAGGTATAGCAATTCTCTTCCTAACATTTGCTCCGATATGGCTCTAGTGTCAAGGCACATCGCCTTGACGGTGTTAGAAAGACCCCATTCATGTAGGCAGCCATATACGGCTACGGCTTGCTCTTCTCCAGAGCTGGAAAAGGGAATCGTTTTGTGGGATCCAGACGAATAAAATTCCGACATCGATTATTTGCCGTCACCCTAATGCAGATACAGGAGAAAAATAATAAAAAAATATAAATAATAAAGAAAAATTTGTTTTATTTGAAACCGGGTTCTGGAAAATGTCGAATAATCGATCACCCTAGTATATATGTATGTAGGCGCGTGTCACATTTCTGAATATGGGCTAAAATTGAATAAATATTTTCCTTAAATCCTCTCTTGAAATTCATACTTTATCTATCACAAAAGTTACTAATGTGTGAATTGATTTGTATATAAAAAACAATTATTGTTTACAACAGAGAGCTAAAGACCGAACGACCGGTACATGAGCATCTGCTCTCATAATAAGAGAGTTCAAAAAAATTTCTGTGTGCCAATAGAATTTAAAGGCGAAAAATTTGTGAAAATTCGCTTTAAGGTTATTTGTTTTTCATGGAAATTAGTATTTAAAAAGTCTTCGCTTGGAAAATTTCAAATTATTTCGTACGCATATCTCCTGCAGTTAACATTAACGGAAAAATATCTTAAAAGGAAAGAAATTTTAGCGCAAAAACTATTCAACTTGTTTGTTAATAACATTTTATTTAAATATATGAAACAACAAAATAAGTCTAAAATAAGATAATTTATATTAATAAACAAATCGTAAAAAAAATGAAAATAATAAAAAAATAGCTACAATATAATAAATAAGAAAAGGTGTAAAAAAAACTGAAAATCTTGAAAAAAAACGAAATATTATATGTGCCAAAATATATTTTTATAAAAAAAAAAGATATGCGATAAAACAGATAATAATAATTGAGTTAAAGACTAGTTAACCGGATTTTTCTAAAATACTACAGCCTTTTGAACTGGAGCAACAAAAATATATAAATTTTTATTATAATTTTGGGTTAACTATCATCACCAGCACATTATACTCTAATAAAATGGGAACTATTGGTAAGTCAAGTAATTTATTATTCTTAAAAGCAGCAATATAAATGTAAAAAGTTCTTTTTCTGTATATTTGTCCGCCATCGTGAAGCCAAAACGGCAGGACCGATTTTTGTTATATGTAGTTCTTTTTTGTTGGAAAGGTGACTTGATCGAGAGTGTTCTTAGCAATGTTTTGAAGAAAATCATTCCAACCGTTTATAAGACATCACGTATTTTCTGGCTGTATCCTTTTTAATCTGTCTGTCTGTTTGTGCCTCGGTGGCTCCCAAACGGCTAGAACGATTTTAATTTAGTTTTAGTTTGAAAGATGACTTAAGGGGTATTAAAATTTGTAATTTAATGTTCCGGTTGTCAATGGCTTTTCAGAATAAGATATTCCAATAAAGATCGCTCATATCGTCCCCAAAAAATGAAGTTCCCATTTTGAATCAGAAAACATTGAAATATTCAATAGTACAAACAGAATTTCAATTAACCAGCCTGTTATTGCTATCCTTACCGTTGTTCCTACGACCGTATGTAAAAATCTAAAATCTTGACGTCTATTACGAAAGCTGCACATTCAGTTAATTTTGCTGTTAAAGTGTATAAAGATTGAATTTTAATAAATCTCATTAGTAAAATAAAATTTTCAGCCATCAAAATTAGAAAAAAAAGTTTTATAAATATTGTTTCTGATCACAAGATTAATTGAGTCAATTGCGTTATTGAGTTAATTGAAACCAATTTTAGGTTTTGATAAATTGTTTGATTGAAAATTTGTGGGAGATAATTATTTCTTTCTGTACATGCCCAAAATATTTACTTTTAATCTATAGAGTGCCGCTCGATTTCTATGATTTCAATAACAGCCACACGTTTCTGGCTCTATTTTTAAGGTCTAACAAGGAGCACTAACTATTCTATGAACTAAGTTTGTACAAAAAGTTCTAAAAGTGTTGCGATATTATGAATAAACAATAAAAAACTCCCACAGGAATTTCACATATGGTTCCAAGAATTTTTCGGGAAGGCAATTGAAAGTCTCATAAACTCGCTTCCAATTAGATCTCTGTTTACTTTTGTTTAACTTTTTTACAGATAATAAACGTCTGAAAAAAGTTACAAGCAAGAAAAATTTTTATCAACTTGATTTATAGACGAATGGTCACGATCGCTCATCAAGCTCAACTTTTTTCTAACTCAACTTAAGCTTTTATGGTTTGGGGCCAAACTTTTATGGTTGGGGCCAAACTTAAGAATTCAGTTCAGTAAAAAAATTTTTTACGTCCTTTAAATAAAAATGTGTGAAATAAATATTTATTTGTTGAGGGTTAAGCAATGTCTGTGTGACTTCAACCATAGACTATAGACTTCAATCATAATTTTTAAAAGTTTCAAACCTCTTATCTTATGTAAAAACTTTTAAAGTCAAACAAAACATTCATTGATTCAGTAAGGAACATTTACTGAAAATGAAATTTTATTTTAGACAAACTGTTGTTGTTTTCTGTGTAGTATGGAAAAAAATTTCTTTCTAAAAATTCATAAGAAATTTAGAACTCCATAATCTTTAGCATTTAACTTTTTTTGAATACACACAAACATTTAAAATGTACTTTAGTCCAAAAATTTTTTCAAACCAAAAATATATTTCTTTTTATCTATATTTGTGAATAACTCTAAATGAAATTTATTTGCTGGAGTTTAAGCATTGTCTATATGCAGCATTTCATTGGTGCTTTACAAAATCGTCAAACACAATTTTGAACAGTTACAAACCCTTCTTCTTATGTACAGACTTTCAAAAACCATTTGAGAATTTACAAATATAATAACTCTATATAAAAAATTACCAATTTTGAAGGTGTTTTTATCATGAGTATTTTGGCGTTTTTTTTTTATCGAATTCGGGAAAAATTAGTCAGGCCCTATAAAAAAATATATGTACGTGATAGAAAAAAACTAAAAACACGCATTTAGCACATTAAACTCTTTGTGTTCCACAAATTTTTATTTAAAGGATATTTTGTTTGCAGACCCAGTGTAATTTATAATTTCCAATCAATAAATTTATATTTTAAGTCCCAATAATTAATTTTTTTTTAAATAATTTAGCTGTGGAAAAATCTTTGTATGAAATTTTCATATTTACAGTTTTTTTCCAAAAGGAAATATTTGGCAGGTACTTAGCAACACATTAAGATTAAAATAAGACAATTGCAAATGGCTAATGATCATTACGCTGATTATGTTGTTAAGTCGTTAGCCTTTTCATATTTCATTTATCTGAAGCTTATGACGTCATTGTGATGGGTCGCCTACCTTTTTTACTCGCACTGTGAAAATTTGTTGTTTATCAATGTGTAACAGTTTTCTAACATTATTTATGGAATCCTGTAGTTGTGACGTCAATGAATTTCTTTTCGTTGTTTGACTTGTAAATGAGAATGTGTAAAATACTGTTGGTATACAATGAATGTATGTAATTTTCTCGTCAGAAAACAAAAAAAGGGAGATTTATACTTGTTTTTCTTCTGTTGCTATTTTTATGCCCATGTACAATAAAGGCAATTTTCGTTGTTTTTGTTTTTGGCAATTTATTTCCAAATTATCTTTTTGTATGGTTTTCTTTTTAATTTATTTATTTCGCAGGTTTGAGGTTCTAAAAAAAGCTGATTGACATGTATAACAATGGGGATTTAATTTTATACTTCTCTAGTTGAATGAGTGTGTGTTTAAGCTTACATATTTGTTTTTTGTAATTTTTGTAATAGACTTACTGGTTGTTCGCCGATGTCGAAGGAGTTCTTTCTTTCGTACAAATTACATTTAAAGCAAAAATAAACTTAAAAATTTCGTTATTATTTTAAATGTAATTGTGCGAAAGAACGAATTCCTTCGACATCGGCGAACAGGCAGTTAATTTCATTTTCTTCACAATATTTCTAATGGAAATTTTTGTGTATTTTTTATCTCAATAATTATATAAATTTTATAATCTATAAAAATACAATCTAAAAGAATTGCGCAATAAAACAAGGAAGCGGAAACTTTAATAACACATTTGTTATTTATGATTACACAGGGGAACACAATTTTTGCCACTTTTTTAAAGAGTTGGAGTGCTAAAATTTTCAATGAAAGGGTTCCATGTAGAGTTTTACATAAAAGTGCTGAAGGCTCCTTATACCTGAAATGTAAGGATTACAAGATTTCCTATGTCGATTCACTATAACAAATTTGCAAATGGGAAAGAAATTTAAATCATCCAAAATTGAGCCCAAATGTAAACTTTGAAAACGCTGATACACTTATACTCTTTTTTGGTGCCCTCTATCAGAACCAGTCCTTATTTTGAAAAAAAATCATTTTATTGTACAGTGTAATCCTCGTCCTTTTGGTACCACTATGTACAATGCTTGATTTTCGAATCATGAATATATTATTGTTGATGTTAATAATAATTTCTCGTCAAGGTGTCACTCGGCCATGTCAAAGAGTTCAATTTCGTTCGGAAACAGAATTCAATCCACACCATTTTGTAGCAGCTGGTGTCTAAAAAAGAATACTATTGCCGTTCTCAACTCAACTCAGTAAAAATACGAAAACTCAGTAAAATACGCAACTTTGTCAAGTGTGTCCAGACTGTTTGTGTGCTGGTATGCTGGGATTTGCTCCAGCTATGACTTGACATCTCGTGGTGGATTGAATTCCGTTTTCGAACGAAATGGAACTCTGTCACGTGACCGACTGTTACAGTTTGACTCGGTTGTCGTCATCGTAAAGAAATCAATCAATCATCTTATGCATTATATTGGAGTAGTTTAATTTCGACTACGACTGCGACTATGACTATGACAACTGTAATAAGGGCTTATGTCTTTCTTAAGGTTTCGTGAATGCTTCTTTATATATCTGTATGTGCGTGGTAAACTACACCAAGTCACATTTTGAAAATTTTGCAGGAGACCGCAAAAATATGTTTAAAATTTTTGAAGGATTAAAAATTCGACTTACCTCACATATTTTATAAAACTCTAACATTTTTTTAAATCAAACATATCCGTAATAAAATTACGTCATATCATATTACCGTTACTTATTAAAAAGGACTTGGTGTTGTTTACCTCGCAGATGGTTTTGAGAACTACTACTGCCCCTTAAGACATAGGTCGTAGTGGATTTCATCTATCGATAGAGGAAACAAAAAATGCTGATTCCAACAGTATAAAAAATTCATTTTGAAAAAAATGGACTTGGTGCTGTTTATTTACCTCGCACCTACAAATATAAAAATTGTTCAATTACGATCTGTGGAGAAGGCAATTAATGTCTGTGAAAACATATAGATTGCGTATAGTTAACGTTTACCATACAAAAATGCGATATTTATCATACGCCATGCTGTAACAGTAAATGTTAAATAGTTAACAGTCACATAATTGCATTTAACATCTTTATTTTTTATATTGTGCGAAGCTTTTAAGAACCTTAAGATCAAATTAGAATTAGCAATGAATACTTTGACTGTAAGTTATGGTATATATAAAAAAAAATAGTTTTTCTGCACACTGACAAAATTCTGTTAGATAAGTTCAACGAATGAAATTCATTGATTCATTAATTTTTTGCAAAAGTACGTTGATTCAATGTACGCATACGTTGTTTTAATGAACGTATTTATTGAAACTTAATGTAAAACGCTACATTGACATTATTCATTGTTGTTATTCTAGAACAAAATGAATGAACCGGTTCATTGATTTATCATACTGATACCTTAGGTATAAATTTATGAACAAATTGTTGAAACAATGAATTTTTTCTTTGAACTTATTTACCTTTTTGAATCAGCGGAGAAGAAAGAGAACTTAATAAAGTTGCTCAATAGATAATAGCATTTTATTTTCGTTTATAATAAAGCTGTTTTTCATGCTTGAAGTTTAAACAATTTGCAGAAACATGGATTTTGATATATATGTAATTTAATAATAATTTCAAGTTCAATTTTATCACTCGTCAAGGTGAACAAAGAACACTGATGAGTTCGTGTAGTTTACTGATCCGTTCTGCTGGTCTAATAACAAGATATTCTAATATTCCTTTCTTAGCACAAATTTGATTTTATCAAGCAATCGTTGGAACATTTTTATTAATTTTTCTCCTGCAAAATTAAGAAAAGTGACTTTATGCACATGATTTAGCATTTAAACTAATGAGCTATTTTATTATTTCCTGCAATTCGTCTATTCAATTTATAGTCAACGTTAATGAGAAGAAAAAAATTTAATGTATTTTGAAAAAAGAAAGAAAAGTAACGATTTGCTTCAAATTTCATTTCACTAAATAAAAATCAAATCAGTTTTCTGTGAAAATGATCAAAAATACAAACATTGTATTTATTATTCGTTTCTTAAAAATTACAATGAAAGAAAAACTGAACAAATCTAAAATAACATATTAAAAGCTTTATGGGTGCATAGTTTTAACAAATAATTCAAAATGTAAATGATTTTACATTAAAAATATTAATGTTGGTGTTTTTTTTATACATTTATCTTTTGAATAGACATACGAACTATTTTCAAATAAATTTTCATTATTATTTGTATAGTTTTCTAAACATCGTAGTATGAAAATCATCATTTGAAAATGATTGGCATAATATTGAAAACAAACGAAGAAGAGTGTATTAACCAAATGATTGAATTTTTAAATTATTTATTACACATAAATATTTTTATTTTTGAAATAAATACGTAAACGTTTCGAAATGACGTGACTGCACTGAAAGAAAAAGGTGGAGAGCCAATGAAATTAAAGTTTCTTAAAATAATATGGTCGAAATTATGTAAATTCCTTGTAAATTAACTAAAACATCTTTACAATATCTGAGCTTTTAGCTGATATCAATTGTAAAAAGTGAAAAAGCGTTTGCCTGTCGGTCCATCCAATGTCGAAACGCCGTTCATGACATATGATTTAAATTAAAGTTTTAATATACTGGAATATATCTGAAGAATTATGCTAATAAAAATAAGCCAAATCGGTGCATGAATTACCAATTTTGCCCGATATTTCCACATGTATATCTTTTTTTTTCATGACATTATATGACTGACGATCCGGTATATAAAACTGATCTGAGCAGTATAGTTCTGAGTAGCTTTCTACAATTGGCCCATAAATGGCTGAAATAGAGGATTTTTTAAAGAAGTGAACTTGTTGTGAGTGCTTCTTGTATAAGAAGTGCCTCCTTTGGACGTTAAAAAAAAATTAAAAATTAGCAGAAAATGTGTCAGAAAAGCTTTTTGTCATTTAAAGGAGATCAAAGTTCAAGCGGCGAAAATAGTCAGCTGATTGGTCAAACCAGTTCTTTTTTAGAGTAGTCTCCCCTTTTATTTAATTATGAAGCTTAGAATAAAAACAAATTTTTTTTCAAGTGTCTGAAACTGATTTGTTTATTGTTTGCTTAAACTAATTATTGTTTTTTACTTTGAGACATTTCTTTACAAAAAAAAAATAAATAAAATAAAAATATTGAAAAAAACTATTCAGAGTACATATTTTATTTTATTTTAATGTGGAATATTTTATTTAGCCGAGAAAATAAACAAAAAATGTTTTACGTTAAAAAAAGACGTATTAAACTAGGCAGTAGCAATAATGTCAACCTACCTCATTTCGGGAAATATTTGGCTATTTTTCATTATATCTTGCAATCATCTTTCTCCCATAGTAATATTAGTTCTTTCCTTAGCTATCTCTACCCTGTCCAAAGCGAATTGATCGATTTGCTTTGGAAGATGTCTTGCCCAACACCCTACAGAAAAACCTTTTCTTTATTTTGATAAGTTTTTTCAAAGAGTTTGACAAAATGATGTTGGCCTTATGGGATCATCAATTCACTTTGTATGATACCACTTTAATGGATATGCCCAAGGCGTATTAAGCCAGCTAAATTTTTCACTCTCAAACTCTATATACATATAAAAAGAAATGCTTTTTTTATGTAAAGTTTTACAAAACGAGTATAATAAAATCAGCTGTTTTTTTAAATGTCACCTGTTTTTAATTCCCCTTGATACAAAAAGCAATTAATAGAGAATAAATTGGGAAAAATGATGGGTCAACAAGGCCCCTTGTTGATGTCAACGTTTGTTGTTGGTTTTCTTGTTATTGTTGTTGATGATATTTTCTAGTGTGACGTACATCTTGCCATTGACATATAATAAAAAAATATAATAATAATAATATTTTAATGTAATAAGAAAAACAGCCAACCAGACACAAAACAATGTGTGTAAAAAGAAAATGAATGAAAAAATTGTCACACGTACTTACGCTAACAATACGATTTATATAAAAATAAGCAGCAGCCGCACATTAAAGTGCTATAATAAGCAATGAGAGAGTCCACACTAAAATAAAATAATTAATAAAAAAATTAATTACAACGACAATAAGCTTAAACGCCCTCAAGCAATGGAGGTCATAAAGAAAACATTATTAAAGTGCGTTCACACTAAATGTATTTCTCACTAGAAATTGAAAAATTTACGTTAGAAATTGATTCGTTTTAAAATAACAACGAATGCGTAAAATGCACCAACTTTTTTTAAGTGTGGTGAATATTATATTGTATTGTATTCATCAAGGCAATTTAAAAAAGATAGGAGCTGTGATAAGTTTAATTCGCCTTTGCCAATTCGCTTATAATAACATGTTGTCAAGTTATAAATAAAAAATGTTGCTCACTATTATTACTACACTTGTATGGAGTTTGATAAATATATCTTTACATGGTAATACAAAGTATTAAAGACTTTGTAGAATCAAAATATTATGAAATTCTCTTCGTGCTTAAAAAAGGAGAACAAAATTCTGTTGTAAGTATTTTTCATGTTTACACCTCTGGTACGATGATAATACACAAGTTTCTAAAATGGTTTAGAATCTTAACATTTACCGAACGCTTGTCAGATTTTGTATCCGTATTCTCTCCTACTCAATACATATTGCGTTTACATGATAAGATTTTTTTCATTAAGATTTTTTTCATTATTAGACATATCCAAATACATGTAAAGACACCTTAAGATGGCGATATAGGCCGATCGAGTAAGATGAAGCGAACTCATAAATGCTTCCAGTTTGTTTAATTTGTATAACATCATTTATATTCCAGAATTCAATACACTTCGTGTGAACACGCTGTTAACAAGAAGAAATATAGAAGAAGAAGGTGAAAAAACTTAGAATTTATTTGTGAAAAAGTGTATACTGGACGTTTTAGAAAGTATACAAAAAAAAAAATGGGGGAAAAAGTAAATGTCATGGCACTGTTTATCTCTTTTGTTTTATAAATATGCATGGATGTATAATAAATGCACAAATTATAAAAATTTTATTTTGTTTAAAATTAAAATTCTACCTAATGTACAGTGGACTAAACGACTTAGGACTTCAGCTACAATAAAACCTCATTAAGCCATTTCTGTACCGATTTTTAATTATTAAACGATTTTGAATAGAGGAGAGTACATACATATAAAAGATTTTACATTTTTATAAAGTTATATTGTTAAATGAATGTTAATATTGCATAAAATATGTATACAATTTCTGTTGGACATAGCAGAGGGGTATTCCTATTGAAGCCTAGTACGCAGCTTCGCCTGAATTCCAGGTTTGAAATTTTGTATATATTTCTACACTGAATAATAATTGTGTAGACAGATTGTTTTTATTCACGCAAATTCACTTATATTTATAAATTACAACGTACAAAATGTGAGAAATTATTTGACAGACGACAAGAACACAAAATAGCAAAAATTCCTTCAGCAAACAATTGTCTGAACATTAATTTTTATTTTAGTTAACGGAAAAGAGTATCCAGTAATTGATATACCATCCCTTTATTAAACAAAAATTGTGTTGCTTTTTTTTCAGCTGTGTACTACCAAATGCAAAATAGCCTGAAAAATATTCAAACCTGAAATTCAGTATGTTTTCTTACACATACTTCTTATGGCAGCCTGAAATTCAGGCAGAAGTGCGTACTAGGCTTTAACCTAAAAAGATAAGCTTCCCATATTGCTCAGGAGCAGAGCTTTGAATTTGGCATGGACAATTTTTCAACGCTTGTAATTTGTTTGTTTCTCGGTCGATTCCAAAAATGTTTTGTGTCATGTTTGCTTAAACACTTATTTTTTTATAGTTAGTGAGGTATGTATGTATACTCATTTGAAAATTGCTCAATTTTTCAAAACCTTTGTTCAGTTACGGATTCAAATAACGACTGAATGTCACATATGTTTCTTTATTAGTTAAGCAATAAAATTTCAAATTGCATAAAAAAATTTATGGAAATAAATACACCTTCTAAGTTGGAAAAAAAGACCATCATTCTTTTTTCTATAAAAACAAATTCTTCATGAACATACATATATTTAACTCTTATATATTTGTCTAAAATGTATCTGCACACACACGATTTTAGAAACAAATTTTAATCCAATTTACATTTTTTGGTGACCCTGCACCCTTTCCAAATCCACCTATTTTGCAGCAAAGTTTTAATATTACCCCATATATTTTTTAAAATTTCAAAGCCTGTAACTAAAAACAATTATTACTTGCAGAAACTCTTATGTGTATACATTTGTTTGCCTTGGATAAAAGGAAGACTTATTTATGGGCAAAAGCATAAAAATTCAGTTTTTGGAATTTTTCGGAACTTTCTTAAGAATTCTGAGATTTTGAGAAGCAAATTTTAGTTTTCTTTGCTTGCTTAGTATTTACTGTGTAAATTTCTATATAACTGCAAAATATTATTCGAAAATATCAATAATCGATGATTTTATTGCATTAAGAAAAAAGCTAATACGCACAAAACACTACATAACACCATTTTTCCCCTTGGTTTGCAAAAATCTTTCAACAAATTTCAAGTGGTTAAAATCTGAAAACACTGTTAAAAACTACAAACAAATTTGTAAATTTTTCACTTTTAAACCAGTAAAATTAATGGACTTAAAAAAACTATCACTGAAATAGCTTACATTGGATTGAAAATTATGTTTATATTTACGTATACTTAATGTTATTAAGGCCGCTACGGATTTAGGGACACGTGAGGCACACCCACGAGCGAGTGTGCCAAAATTTGGCATACTCACAAGTGCCAAATTAAGCACAAAAGAAAATGTGGCACATGTACACGTCAGTTGATTGGCACATGTACATGTGTCAAAAGTAAGCACACAAAAAATTCTCAATTACTCGTGTACATGTGCCAGATTTTTGTGTGTGCTTATTTTGGCACGTGTGCATGTGCCGGATTTGCACATGAGTGTGCCGCACATGTGCCTAAATCCGTAATCTGTTATTAAGTGTAAGTAATTTTTCAAAGATTTTTTGAGAAACAAGTTTCCCAGCAAACAGTTTTGCATGCTGGAAGAAGGGAGGCAACAGAACGGAATCACTCGCCACAAAATGCTTATATTAGTGCGGAAAATCTTCAAAATTTTTAGCACTAAAACTGAAGATATATTGGAAAAATGGCTCGATGTGGATTGGCGAGGATGATATATGGACGTGTTCACAAATCAACTAACATCATGTCGAAAGCTTATTATTTATTATCAGTAATAATTAATTTTCGACTAGTATTTCAGCCAAACATGATTTTTTTTTTAAATGTATTTGTGACCAATTATGAAGTAATACTTAGTTTGTCAAGATTTTTATATTTCCATGATTTTGTTTATCACTATATGTAAATGTCTGCTGATGCAATATTGCTAACGCAACCATCCCTGAAGGAAGCCAGGAGTCAAGTGTCTCCAAGGCACCACTTCTTTCTACAAAATTGGTGACCTTTTGGTGACATTGTCAACGAATCATCTACACTTTTTAGTTTGCCTTCAATGAGAAGAGAAGTTTTTGACAGCTATAAAACGATTTTTTATTAATTTTGTTGTGTTGAAAATAAATTCGGCTGGACGCAAAACTAGAAATTTTCATGAAAAAGCTAATTTAAATGGCATACCTAGTAAAAAGCTTCATATGTGTTGACTAGAATCATTGCACTAGTGAATCTCTGGTGTCAATGTCTCAATGTGGTCCCATAAGAACCACCTAGTCTATAGTAAGTCAATAGTTCCGAGCTCACTAGTGGAATCTCAATGACAAGCACATGCCAAATGTCTATAGGACAGAACATTGCCTGGGGTACAATTAGTCAGTAGTACTAGTGACAGTGTCAATAGTGAATCAGTACAATTTTACTATCGACATTTGCTTCAGGGATGTTACAAGCATACCCTTTTTCTGCGTATGCATAAAATACATGTCATGAATAGATCTTTAACGAAGTGAAGTGCTTGTAATTTTAAGTCCGGCAAAGTTACAAAGTTACAAAGTTGTTGTTAATTTGTCGCTGAGAAAATCAAACTGACATTTTTTCTTCATAATTTGCAAAAACAAATATAGAAGTCACATTTTGTATTTTTCTTGTGGTTGTTTACGAATGCATTTAAAAATAATAACAAATACTGCGCTTTTTTACGCTACACATCAACAAAATAGAATTTTAAAATAAATTCATATCAAACGCGTGGGAAGAAGTTATAAAAAAAGAAGACATATAATTTTTGAATATATTACTTTTTTACTTAAATTAACGTTTATATTTATTATATACATAATAGGTGATAGTATACAAATACATATACATTTACTATATATGTATGTATTTATTTATATTTTTCAGTTGTTTATATATTAATATTTTTTATATCACATGAATTGTGAAAAATATTATTTTCTGTTTTATTTGTCTGACACGTTTATCATTTTCCATTTTCGCTTTTTATTTCTCCCAATTCTTTTTTTTTTCAATAGAATAAAATAATGCAGATTTCAAGGTAGCATAAGTTAAAAACGCCGTATGAAACACCCTATAATTGATTGAAGTCGATACTGTATGAGGTCAGACTACGCTAATAACACTGTACAACAAAATCAATTTTTTTTCAAAATGACAAGGTTCTAATGAATGATTGTGGTAGAAACGCAAAAAAAAGAATGTACGTGTATCAGCATATTGCGATTACCTTCAAACTTTATAGAGTTCTTCGCAAAAAAATTTTCTTTCAAAAACTCATAAAAAATTTAAAAGGGCAAAAACGTTACGAACAAAATAAGCCATATGTCATAAAGATCGATTGATAAATGTTGATTTTATTATAAATAAATGTTGATTTATTAGATACTTAAAAGGTATTAAATAAATTTCGGTAATAAATAAATTTTTTTTAGAAAAAAAAAGTAACGGAAGTACCTTTTAATTGTATGGATGCATTCACTCAATTGGTAATAAAATCAACATTTGTCCATACATTTTCATGATATATGGTTTATTTTATTTGTAAGACTTATGTCCTTAAAGCTGTTTTTAAGACTATTCTGCTGTTCGACTTCTGCACAAAATGCAACCCTGGTATAATTTTTTGTTATTGCTTTTTTAAAATATTCCATAAACTCATTAGATCAAGATTGCATTTTCTACAGAAGTCGAACAGTTATAAGAAATAAAGTTAAAATGTTAAGTTTTTGCCGTTTTAAATGTTGTAATAAGTTTTTAGAAAGAAACATTTTTTAACTTTGAATGAAAAAGCTTATTTTTTCGATACTAGCTTACGAATAACTCCGAAAGCATTGATCAAATAAAAAAAAAAACTATGTGAATAGTTATTTTATTCTCGTATTAAATTTTCCAAAAAAAGTTGTATTTATAAGAATTGAAATCAGATTTAACAGAGCCACCTGACAAGTGTTGATAAAAACAAAATACACGTGAGCACTGACGGTGGAAGTGTAAAACTCAATATATTCCACATACTTTTATTAAAAGGACATTTGCTTTCTAATTCGTTCAGTTGTAGACAAATATAACAAAAAAAATTTATAGCCACTCTATCTACTAGCTTAGAGTTTTCAACTTAACCAAAAGAAAAGCTTGCCAGTCATAAAAGTCTTGAGTTTTGTTATAAAATAAGTTGTTACATTTTCAACCAACAATCTAAAATTTCATAGTGAACTACACTTTAATTTGTAGAGATCATTAAACACGTTCACACAATTTTGTGTTTTTTTTGCACCTTATTTACTATTTGATATATTCTTTGTATTAATATAATACGCAGTTTTTTTATTTTCAAAAAATTCAAATTTTATAAAAAACCAATGGAAATTTTATTGATAGAAAAAACATGAATGAGAGAAAACTACAAAGCCGACAACGAACGGCCTAAAAAAAAATCAAAATTCTTGGTAGAAAAATACGAGTGTTTTCATTTTGGGCGACAAAGAAAAAATTATTTAATTTACAATAAATTAATCATATTACGAATCCATCCTACGTTCCTTATAGGAATTGCAGGATATAATATATATATGAATCCATCTTGCATGTTGTTAATTACAAACAACTTAAAGTAAATATTTATCACATTTACTTGCATTTTACGTATTTTCTTTCCATTAAACTCAATTTTAAACAAACCCAAATTTGTTATTTCAAATGTTATCGATTTGTATTGAAATGAGTCATACGAATAGATGATACATATTGGCTTCTAAGAATTAGACGTTCGGTTTTCTCCAGACTTGAAGAAATTGTTATCTTCTCAATATTTAAAAATATTATTTATTTTAATTCGATTCGTTTCGATTTGTTTTTTTTTTAATTTAATTAACTTAGTAAAAGTTGGTGGGTGTGTGATTACTCGTACGTTTGTACAACAACAAAACTTCTTATATTAAAATTTCAAATAAAAACAAAATCGAAAAATCAATTTCACACGATAATCAATTATAATCAAAAATATATTTGTATTTTGAAATAAAAGTTTATATATTTTTTGTTGTTTATTTTATATTAAAATAAACATTTTAATGGGCGCACGTAAGCTGTTTAAATAATATATACATATATAATATGTAGATGTACATACATATAGTACGTACATATGCATATGTATATGGACTTATACGTATGTACATATGTGTGTATACTGTTTGCACAGAGGGGAAAAAAATTAAACGCAGCATCAAAGCGGACAAATCAGTGTATTTAAAAATAAAATTTATTTATCACCAAGTTACCTGGTTTAGAAAATATGGCCTTTTAAATATTGAGAAAAGATATATTGATTTTTATATCAAATTTGTTGGCGTATTGAAACGGTAATGATGGACGTTTTCGGACTTTTTTTTTGATAAAGTTTTATATCAGCTATTTTAAACTGTTTTACTTTATATATTTGCTATTTCAGTTAAGGTTTACGAGCGTAAATACAGAACTTTTTTTTTAAATTTCTAAATCTTTATAGTGATGCAAAAAAAGTATAGCCGAGGGTCCTTGAAAATTTAGTGGGATCTTAATGTACAAAAATATTATATAGTAATATTGTTCCAAAAATTAGCTGCGGAGACTTGCATATGCGACTTTTACATCAGTTTTTCTAACTAAACATCTTTTTAAACTTTTTCCACTTGTGTGTATTTCTATATGATTTTGTTGTAATTTGCTTCCGAAACCGCTTGTTATTAAATTAAAATACCACTGAAGTAGTCGTTTTCAATTTCAAGATAAAGTTTTAATGCATTTTGAAATTTGAATGCAATTTGAATTTTTTTCTAATGAATTTAGAATTTTTAAAACTGATCGTATAAAAATATAGCGCCCACTATGTTAAAAATAGCGGCCCACAGACCTTATAGCCTATAGCCTTTCCTATAATTCATGCATTCGCCTTTGTGGATCAGACTATTAGTTTGGAAGATATAAGCTTTCCTACGACTAAAAAGTTTTATCGGTAAAATTGGTCTAATATAACAAAGTATAGCGTCAACAGTGTTGGAAATAGCTGTCTAATTTGTACAGAATTTATAGCCTACATCTAGACATTTTTGTGGATCAGAGTATTAGTTTGGAAGATATGGGGTTTTCGAAAATTTAAGAATTTTATTGATAAAATTGGTCTTATATAACAACATATAGCGCCTACTGTATTAAAAAAGGTGCCTAATTTTGTAAGGACTTTAAAGCCTATATCCTGCCTATAATTTTTTGTGATAAGACTATTAATTTCGAAGAATGAGATTTCCGACAACTAAAGAATTTTATCGATAAATTTGTTCTTATATACCAAACTATAGCGCCCACAGTGTTAAAAATAGAAATTCAATTTCAACAGAATGTATAGCCTACATTCTGGCCTTTAACTTATCTATACTTTTTTGTAGACCAGACTATTAGTTTGGAAGATATGGGTTTTCCGAAGACTTAGGAATTTTATTGGTAAAATTGGTCGTATACAACAACATTTAGCACACACTGTGTTAAAAATAGCTACCCAATTGCTTACAGACCTTAAAGCCTGCATCCTCGCCTATAATTCATCCATACATTTCTTATGAATCAGAGTATTAATTTGGAAGATATAAGATGTCCGACGACTAAAGAATTTTATCGGTAAAATAGGTCTTATGTAACAACATATAGCGCCCACTGTGTTAAAAATAGCTGCCTAGCTTTTAACACACCTTGTAGCCTTTATCCTTTTCTATAATTCATCCATAGATTTTTTGTGGATCAGTCTATTAGTTGGGAAGATATGATTTTTCCGCCGCTAGACTGGCCTTTTTTCCCAGTGTGCAACAGTGTACAACAGTGTTAGAGTTCTTCGTATTTTCCAAATGTTTATTATTTGTAGTATAAATTAGGGAATTCAATCGATTAAATGTTAATAAATAAATTGGTAAAACTTTTATTGATTAGCCGGCTAACCGAGATTTTCTAGATTTTAAATATTTTTGAAGCACACACACTTTTTTGTAAGCTGAACTGTAAAGTCAAGATGACAAAAAATTTGGCAGTTATCGATTTTTTTGAGCTGCACCAAGGGTATGAAACTACTAATGCAATGCATGGGAAGGATAATAGAGGGAGTAGTTTTTTTGGACATTCGATATGCATTTTGTTATGTTGAAGGTGGAAGGATAAAATTCTGCACGGAGTTTTTTATTCCACATACGAAGTTTTCGGCTAAGGAAACTATTTCGTCTCTAATGCGTGGTGCGATTCACTGTTGTAGCGACCGCAAACGAATATACTCTTAATGCAGAACTTATTGTTCATGGAAATACCCCCGTGTGCACAGTGGTTCCAATTTGAAAAAATTTTAATAAATCTGTATCTTTTAAACTTGCCATCCGATTACAAAACGATGTACGTAAGACTCAGACAAAAGGACCTAAGCTTTAAGAATGTTGAAATTTCGACCAATCTGTTGAAACATATGTTTAGCTACAGGGTGTCAATATTGACTACATTGGGCATGAAAAAAACTTGTCGGTCTCATAACTTTTGCAACTATTACCCGATTTTAATGAATTTAAACTTTGTGTAAAGTTTATAAATAAATAAAGAAAATACAGTTTCTTTTATTAATATATCTTTAACATTTGAATGTAAAAAAGTACATCGAGTTTTTCAAGTTTCTCTACAAATTATATTAGATTTATTTCATATAATTAATCTTTAATTGTTACCCGCCCGCACAAAAATGTGGCCAGAAGAGCAGATTTTCTAAAAATAGTCGAATTTTCAGAAGCATTTTATTTACCTGCATGAAAACTGTACTAAACTAAATTTAAATCTCTGAAATAATCTAGCAACGAGTGTGCATATAAGAAGAAGTTAGAAAGGCACATAAGGTCTCCATCAAGACCAAAGTTCCGTTAGCCCCAAAGATGACTTTCTAGATCATTAAAGGGAAGATGCTCGCTTTAGGGATCCTGTTCCATGGGAATGGATATGTTGGGTGACATCCATCATTTTGTTTTGCCCTCAATGTGACCTGTTATTGGTGAGGTCTCCTTCGGGAGTTCACGTGGTGACTTTGGTTGCTACTAAAATCGCAGGAAGAGGTGTTGGTTAAATCATTGATGCTCGACAAGTGCTAGTTGGACTTTGAGCTGTTGCTAAACCAACAGAAGCTGCATCAAGTAGTAGTAGGAGCTTAGACAGCTCAACCACTCTACCCAGACGTTTATGCATGGTGGGTGGCCCTGTGTGTTTCTTGCAAGTGATACAGGTACATTCAGAAAAGCTCGGGGGCGGTGGTGAATACTTAACTTCAGTCGGTTTTAAGAGCATCGTCAAGTTAGGACGCAAGGCAGATACTGAAGTTAATCTTGGATACAATCCGTTTCTGGAAAAGAACAGGTTTCGGAAACCATCTTCCTTATTTCATCAAAGCATATTCTATTGTAGTATCGATAAATAAGTGAAACACCCCAATATTGCTTCGATGAATTTTGAATTGCTGATGAACTAATTTTAATGCTGGCAATACTATGCTTTAGAGTTGATTTCGCCAAACATAACCGGTGCTGTATTTTTGTCCATTAAGTTTGAATATGCATTTGAATTTCGTAGCAATATTAATTAAAAAAAGTTTTTGAAAAAAGATCTCACGAGCAGCAGTTGAAAATATGTATAAACTTTGTTTAGGCTTTAATTTTGAAGTCAAAGCAACTCATTATGTGTCCAAAGTTTCATAAGAATCGGTTAGGTAAAGTAGTTAAAAATATGATTTATTTGTAACAATTTATTTGCAATTGATTCCAAAGCTAACAAGACTAACAAAAGTGAAATTAATGAAACCTATTAAAATTACAGCTATTTGAATAGAATAGAAAAAGTATTTAAAAATATAGAGAAACGTACCAGCATATTTTTAACGAATTCTTTACAAGATAAAATAAGACAATTTCAGTTCATAGTTAGAGTACAGCTAAATGTTAAATAATAAAAAAAAAGTGTCTTGCAGTTGAGTTGACGGAAAGAGGTGAATACATACGAACATTTCAAGTTGAAAATACACTTGAAAGCTCGTAGGAATAATACTGGAAACTAAAAGGTATCCATCTATTCATTCATACACAAAAGTCCAACTACGAGTACAACGCACTTTATAAATAAAAACAAATGCACTTTATAGTTACTCGTGTTACAACTGTTTTATTCCATTTATACAAAATGTGAACTGGCTGACGTTCATAGAAATTCTGGATTATTCATTCTATTTTCGTAGCACTGGATTTGCATAAATTTTCAATTGTTATTTAGGCAGCTACGATGCTGTTGCCTTTTCTTGGAAGCAGTATAAACAAAATATTGCATATTCCATCTTTTACACTCACACATTTCAAAGCATTTTATTAAACTGGCCTTGATTTAATCATAGTTGCACAAGTGTTGATAGTCTAACTAGTAGGGCGCCTTCTGGCAAGTTAACATGCCTGACCAAATAATGCTTTTATTTGAAAATCAATTAAAAAACACAAATAAGTAAATAAATAATAAAACGCTACAATCAGATTAACATTAATCTCGCTAAATAAATGTGCTTTCCTCTTCATTTTATTTGAGTGTGCGTACGTACGTACGTACGAACAATCAATAATATTTCTCAGTAACAATAAAATTGTATGTTTAATTGAACTGTTCGAAAACAATTACTAGATTGGATAAAAATATACACCAGAAATAAAAAATACTGATCGTTTCATGAAATAAAATCAAGCTAAATGTCTTCGATTGTACTGAAATAAAAAAAAGCAAGAAAAATAGGAAAACAATATTTCCACAGACTTCACAACGTCTGTGGGGTACCACATTTTAGAAATAAATAAGAAAATAATTAAATAGAAATTTATAACCGATATACTACTCACTTTTTTTGCTAAGTTTTTCACACAGCACATACACACTATAAGGGTTGCCAAATTCAATTGTTGTCTTCACTAAAATATAAAGAGTTTTTTAATAAGAGCGGCACGGCACGCATGTTCATGTAGAAGATCCGTTGTGGCTAATGAAGGCAAAAAATGTTTTAATCGACTAATTAATCATATAATTAAACGAATCAAAAAATAATAAAATAAATAGTCGATTAATCCATTAATTCGGTTAACATTTTTCATTTCAATATGATTATTTCTCGAACTTACATATTTGCTTTTTTAAATTAAGTGATTGTAAACACTAAGGTTCGTAACGTTATATTCAGAAAGAATTAAAGAATTAAACCATGATTAATATTCTAAGGAATAACGGAAAAATAAACATAAATTTAATTTTGAGCGTACGCACAGTGGGGCACAATCAAAATATTTTGGAAATACATCAGTTATTTCTAAACGGATAATTCGATCAGTATTAAATTTCACATGCACATAGTATCGTTTCAGCCATGTAATATTTTTCAACGCTTGTAATTTTTTGTTAAAAAAATTGTGTACTTATAGCTCTTCAGAGGTTCTAAAAAATCATGTTTGGTTAAGCACTTTTGTAGTTAGTGATGTCGATCTGCAATCCTGGAGGGGACCTCTCGAGAGCAAATACGCACACTTGTGGCGGTAATTACAGGACACTGTTTTATTGGTGCGCATGCTAGGAGATTGAATCTACCGTGTAACGATTTCTGTAGAAGTTGTCATAATGAGGAGGAGGAAGAAAATGTAGAGGACCTCCTCTGTCTATACCCTGCTCTTTCCGAGTAAAGGGTGGTTTCACTGGGCAGCCCGCTCCTTCAGGATCTAACAGCCTTATCAAACTGCGACATTAGATGGATAAATTCTTTCATTCGATCGTCGGGTTGGTTCAACACTGATCCGAATAGGGAAACGTAGTAAGGGGTTCTACTTACGTTCCCGCTTCAGGTAACACAATGGGACCTATAGGACCCAAGTGGGCTGGTTTTTAAATCTATAAACTGGCAACCTGTACAACCTAACCTATGCCTTATTGATCTACCTTAGGTTATACCTTAAACGTAAAAATAAGAATATGCGAAAGAGTATGAACTTTAACTTTCCCAAAAATTAGTCCCAGATGTAGAATTTAAAACGCCTACTACTAGAATCAGTCGCTAGAGCCTTGTCAATTTTTTATGTGTTGTACAGTGTAATTATTAAGAAACTTGAATTAGATAATAACAACGGAGAATACACGACTGAGCGCAAAGCAACCCAATTTTATTTGAAATTTTTGAACTAGGGCAACCACAAACTCAGCAACAACATTTATCGAATGCTACTAACTGATCTTTTTGTATAAGTGTATGCGTGTGTTTGGTGTGAATGCGTACGTCTAGCCAGCCGTAAGATTTTGTTGAGAAGCTAGAACGTTAAAATGAAAATTCATATAAATATAAAGGGGCAGATTTTGATAAATGTTCTTTTCGGTTTTTTTCTGATTCCAATTGACGTCAGCAATGCCCCCAAAGTCGCTTAAATTAAAAATATAAACATTTAATAGAAACAAAAAATAAACCAAAAATCAACGTGGCAGGCAAATTCACAAAACTAATATTGCACCATAATACTCTACACTATGGCGATGTAATTTTAATGGGGCGGATGGGAGGGGGGTGGCGGATAATTGCTGTGTGATGGAAGAGATTTTTCAAAAGTGCTTTATTACACGATGTTTTAAACAGCAATAAAAAATAGGCATCGAGAGAAATATGAAAAAGTAAACAAAATTTAAGAGAAGAAAAAAATAAGAGTTTGAAAAATGAAAACTTGTGTGTATTCTAGGAAAATCAATTAAACAAAAAGTTCTTTTTATTCTTAGATCATTTAATTTGCAATGTATCGTTGTAAAGCATGTCTGTGTCTTATTTGTTAGCGAAAATTGCACTTTTCTCACAATGAAATATTAGTAGGAGTGCGACTATGATTGTCATTATTTTTAAATACTTAAAATTAAAAAGGATTTACATAATAATCTATTTCAATGAAGTTAGTCGATTTCCAACATTCTACATTAAAATAATTTCATTAGATTTTTTCATTAATCCAATGAAAATTTTACAAATCCAATGAAAATTTCATTAATATTGTGAAAGAACTTCCCCGACTAGAAATGTTCTCAATACATATATCGGGGACCACTTGGGAACGCATGTGGCAAACCCAAAAGGGTTATCTCATTCGGGATGCGACCGAAAACTTGTTGAGATAGCCCATCTACAAATTAGTGATTTAACATAAGTTCTTCCCAAGAGAGAAACTATTGAGAACTTGTTACAAAAATCTAACACAGTTTTTTCATCGAATTTTTTGCTTATCTTCGATAGAGATGATTGTTGCTTACTTTTCTCCCTTGGACAGCCTCAGCAATTTCTAGTCAATATTAAAGTTTGCTATATTTTCGTTTTACCTACTTGTATACCAAATAAGGGGCACTCTAGTTTAGATTATTTTCTCACCAAGAACTTACTTGTCAATAAAATTTCAGCGCTCTAGCCATAGTGGAAGTACCCCATAATATTATAGGAATACATTTAGCACAAAATATCTGACATTGGGTCAGAAAAATTGTTCTGGTTCAAACGGGCGCAACTTGGCGGCTATAAAATGGTGTATAGTAGTGTAGGGGAGGGTTTGGACTACAAAATAGTACACGACTTTTCGACGTGTTTTGACGGCAAGGAGTTAAGATAAAGTTTTTTTTTTAATTTTTAAGAGACACAAAGACTTTATTTTTCTAGAACTAATAGCTTATAAGTTACATTATTATAAAAAAACTAATAGTCATTTACACAAAACGAAGAAATATTTCTGAGATACTGAGCAAAGCGAATTCATACTAGGTGGCGGCAAGATCCCAGCTGTATACGAAAATGTTTAGACATTTAACCTATCAGCAGTGTTAATGTATGTGTTTTTTTTGACAGCCCAAATGTAAATTCTTCACGTCAAATTCTCTTGCGACTACCTGGTGTGAATATGCCTTGATACTGAGAAAGTGCATTCTAGAGCGCCCTTTTCGCTGTGATATAGTTGCAAAAGAGATTTAATTTTTTTGCTACAGAGGCTTGCTGGTATTTAATTTCAAATGAGTAACATAACTTTAAAATCGGTAACCATAAAAAAATTCTTTTGGGCCGCATTATCAAAATAGGGTCCTCCACAGTTCGCCGGTGGTATACCTAACGATTTTTCATTTAAATATCATTTGTTAAAATACCATCATTAGCTAACTAAGGACTGTGAATTTGAGCCTAAATGAATGGGTGTCTCTGTGGCTGAGTGGTAGCGATGCTAGCCTGTCCGTCCAGAGACCGTGGGTTCGACTCCCGCCATTGAACCTGGGTGTTTTTCGCACACAAGCTAATCGCTTCGCGGGTTGTGTTTGTTAATAAAAAAAAATTGGCAATTACATAAATATTTTAATGTGTCAAGTTTTCTTTTGAAAAACAAGTTCGTTTTAGTCGAATGTCAAGCTACTATACTATTTGAGTCTGGTAGCCCTAAGTCCAACCTATTCCAAAATGTTCGATTTCGATCATGAAGCAATCGCTCGAAAATTTTACAAAAAGCACACTTACTCAATCCAAATTTTTTTATACTCACGTTTATGCACACTCACGCGTTTAAAAGGAAAAGTTACTCATGATCATGCGTGATCGTGCCTAATCGTGCATAATAACGATAAAAACAAAGAATTAAATTATCTCGCGTCACGCAAAACATTCACCTGAACTTATTTTCTATCACTTTTACAGCCACCTGAAGTCTCTTTTACACTATCTATATACTTATCTACTTTAAAATGTAAAGTACATAGTTTCTTATTTTTGAAATACACGTTTTTTAATTTTATTAAACACTAATAAAGCAATAATTTATTTAATAATTTATTGCGTCTATTTCCAAGAAAATAAAACTTTATTTCAAATTAGATGCTAACACATCTTATTATAATAAAAAAACGCTGACATCATGTCCAAACATAAAAATGTCAGAAGAAAAAAATAATACAACTGATATAAATATTACAACAACAAATTGCTTGTGTATAACCACACATTTGTCAAAATATACAATTAAAAAATATTTGTTTATGCTAAAAAGTTCTCAGAATTCTTTTGTTTTCTGGCTGTATAAGTATTTTTTTTATATGAAACAGCGATCGTCAAACTGCTAGATGCAATATTTTTTGATTTTCTGAGATGAAGATGTAGAACGTTAAATTGAAAATTTGGTTTGGCAAATGAAATGTCAATACTTCTAGAAAAAGTTGACATGTATTGAAAAATTATGATGATTGGAACCTGGGTTCTTCATATAAGGTTGTTTATATAAGAAAGGCGTAACTCGAATTTTCGATATTTTACACTAGAAGGAAAAAGCTGAATAAAAACTAAAGCTTTTACATATAAAAATAATTGTTTAAGTGGCCATAACTCCGTCACTTTCAACTGTGACTTACTTAATTCCTTAAAGGAGGGTGTAATTATACGTTGGCTGCCAGAAAATGTTAAAAATAGGATTTCGAAAAAAATCAAGATAAGCCTTTTTTATATTAAGCCACTGATACATATAATTATACGGGACTTAGACGATGAATTTTTAGCTTGATTTTTTTAGTTTTATGGTCAAACGGTGTATAAGGGCGTTTAGCAGGATAACAAATTCAAAGGAAATTTACTTTCTTAGGCAATATCTTTTGGAGTTCTCACTCGGTTAACCGTATTTTCACCCCGTTCAACCATCAACTCTAAAAAAATCAAGCTAAAAAGTCTTCGTCTAAATCCTGTATTAATCTTTTTTTATCAGAAGAAAAAAACTACAAGGCAAAGCCTTTTCAGTACGAATTCGTCTTAATTTTAAATGCCTAAAAAATGATATATAGTTTTTAGCAAAGTGATCAGTTTTTAACCATTTTAAATTTTGCAATTTACTTTTTGGGAAAAAAGGAAGAATTTGGTTATACCTGGAGTTATAGTGCAAACAAAATTTTTCTTAGTGTTATAAACTTTTTTATTAACAATATATTCAATTGAAATTTTGTACTACATAT
Source organism: Panzeria rudis (assembly GCA_956483635.1). Taxonomy (NCBI): domain Eukaryota; kingdom Metazoa; phylum Arthropoda; class Insecta; order Diptera; family Tachinidae; genus Panzeria; species Panzeria rudis. Next base: position 2,162,112 of record OY101449.1, read on the forward strand.
ATTGGAATTTATGTACTGAATACAAAGCAAGAAAAGCATATTGAGGATCCCAAATTCCAAGAAAAGGTTTAAAAAATCCTAAAATTGAACTATTTACCATAATATTATAATTCACAGCATACAAGACCCTGAAAAAGGCTTTTTACTTAATGATTCCAGCCTTGCGTATGGAGGAAATATGCCTTAAAGTTGATATTTGTATAAAAAGAGGTTAAATTTTTATCCGACTGCGCGACGCAAAGAAGGGCATTGTGTTTATCAGCCTATGTATGTATGTATGTGTGTTCCTTTGCGGCACTATATAAACCGAACGCGTATACCGATTTTGACGATTCTTACGTTAATCGATTCGTCTTATCATCCGGGGAGTGTCACTAAAGATATGACAGTAGTCAAAATTCAATATGGCGGCCAATAAAAAGTCGGCGAACTATTTATATCAAAATGGGTATCAATCGACAGGTATTTGAAAATCATATTTAGGTTTCTCTTACAATTTTTAATTTTGAATGACCATTTAGGATCTGTAACGATTTAAAGTTGTTTTCTTATTTTACGCAGTCCGGGTTTTTTGATTTTTTAAATTTATGTCTTGTGTATGGTCTGGTTACCGTAGTAACTAAAATTTGTAAACAAATTCTCTGCCACACAAGAGTCGGCCTACTTTAACACCTTGGGGCACCGTGCAAATTTCAAGCTTAATGTCAACTACACTGCAATGTGAATATCGGCGGCCTGTTTAGAAGCTGATATATTTAAATTTTTCATACATTTTTTCCATTTGTATTCCATTTTGCGTGATTAGGTTCAATACTACAAAAACTCCAAATTAAGTTAACAAAACATTTAAACTTAATTTTACCGAACGCCGACTTCCAAAAGTTTGCTCATATACTAACCCCTCCCTTGTTTGGATGAGGGTCTTAAAAATATATTCGACTTGCGAAACAGGCATTTTCTAAAAACGTTATTTGAAAGTTAGATTTATTCTTGCCGTATTATATTATTTTTCATACCGAAACGATGATACCGGTATTGAATGAAACGATATTTGAATACTAGTATTTTACAACCGAAAACAATTACGGTATCGGTAGTGATACCGGTATTCAATTTTAAACGGTATTTAATCGGTAGCGGTGTTAATTACGGTATCGGTTGCCAACTTGTTTTTTGCCACCATTTTGCCAGATTGATTATAAAAATCGAAAAAATTATTTTTATTTAAATTTTTTTAAAAATATATTTTCATAACACATTGTACACACATTGCCACGCCCATTTCAAGTAAATATTATTTTCAAAACAACTTCTACTAAACCGATTCCTATGAAACTTTGCATAAACATTTAGTGATCGATATAATACAACAATATGGCTAGAAAAGTCGCCAGTGTCACGCCCACTTCTACTTAACAGATTCTTATGAAACTTCCCACACAATTAGTTCTCGTGAAAGAGCAACATTATGATCTGAATTATGGGGGGCACCGTTCACCGGTTTTTTTGCAAGAATTATTTATTTCAAACATATTTTTTTTATCAAGGAAATATGTTTACGAAAGGTTTTCGTTACTTTCGTATATTCAAAAATATATTACCTAATTTTTTTTCGTAATATGTACAAAAGTTACGAAAGTTTTTTTTGGTAAAATGTTGCATGGATTATTTTTAGTGGATGTAATTCAAAACTCTAAAATTTTCCTAAGCTGATTTAGAATCGATTTAATTGAAAAGTAGCAATAACATCGCCAACCATTTCATGTATCACTAAAAATATAACCATGTCCCCAAATCAAACATTTTGAACGCCAAATAAGTTTATAAGCTGCCAATTCGTAAGGTATTCTACAGTTCCAAAGGCACAGAACCATAGAAACCTATTTTTGAAGACTACCGGTTCTAGGGTTTTTCTTGGGATTGGGCAGGTTATATCTCCCTTCGTTTTCAAGATATCGATGTTTAATGTTTGTTTTTTTTTTTAATTTTAATAGTTCCTTATAGAGCTCGACGAAATAAGACGAAACCTATGAAAACAAAATTTCTCTATCTCGCTTCGCTTTCGAGGATCAGTAGTTAGAAACTTGATACATATTTTCAAAAACATTTTTCTGTATTTTATTGCAATTTAAATTACTCTGTCCTAGAAAACATCCGATTTATGGAATCAAAGTTTTAATAAAACAAAAATTTTTTTATTTAATCTAAGCCAAATACGTATAACAGTTTAGAAATAAAAGAAAAAATCTATTTTGGTATTTTGGTGCTCAAAAAAGTTTGGGGATCGCTGGTGTAAACGAACACAATCGAACGATCAGGTTTGCCTTAAAGTAAATCATCAGTCAGAAATGCGGGGGTGTTTTTTTCGATCTTAATTGACGCATTGGTTAGACAAAACGGCGTCTTTTATTATTTTATTTTATTTTTTCACAAAATTATAATAATATACCGTGTGTACAATATGTGTAGTACTAAATAGTACATACATATACAGATTTATTTCAATTAAATTTTTATTAACCGTTTGAGCTTAACACTTTGTGCAGATCGTTATTTATTTTCTAAATGTCTGTTTTACCAAATCGTTAATATTTCTTTTTTTTTAATTTGTTATTAAATTTGTAAGAAACAAAAAAAAATTTAATGCGTTTTTTGATTTTTATTACTTTTCGAATTTTTTGCTATATTTTTATTTTTCAATGTTAAAAACAAATGGGGTTGTTTTTTGAAAAATTAAGATCAATAAAAAATTTATAAATAACATTTAGGTCGGAGATCATGATGATTTAATAAATCACAAATCAAATTCATTTTTGTTTGTCATTTGTTAATAACTTTGTTTGACAAAATTTTCAGAAAAAGTTTTCATGTCTAGTCAAGGTCTAGCAATTAATCTTAATAAGTAATTGAGTAATTAGTTTCATTAAAAAAAGGAAAAAAAACAAATTAAAATAAAATTATTTTAACTTTGCTCAGAGTTTGTGATGTACTAAAATTTTGAAAGAAATAAAACAGGTACTTTTATATTTCATAGAATTAGCTGGTCTTTCACTCAGTTGTCATGCTAAAAGTCTTTAAAAAATAACAAAATTAATTCATAAAATTATCTCAAAAAATATGAGTTATAGTATTTTTTCATGTTTAGGAAAAGATTAATAAATATACAACACAGTAATAAAACATTTTCAAAAAAAAAAAAGAGAAAAAAGTTTAATGACACATCAACATCAAAGTTGCGCAAAACACACGGCAGGAATAAATAAATAAACCTTAGAATATTAAATTTGCTGGACACATGCACAAACATGCTTATGAAAATATGTACATTTGTATTACTAAAGATCATAATTTGTCTTCGAATTAATTTATTATATCTCGCCTGTAGTCAATTCTATAAATTCTAATGATTTAATTTAAATTTTGTGGGTTGAAACATGCGAATATTAAAAATAAACTATTTTTACTCAAGTTAATTGTATCATACACAGAAAAAAAATTATTTTCAGTTAATATACTCAATCAAAAACTGATCAGAAACAGTATTTATTTCTAAAACTATTTAAAACATTTTGAGAAATTAATTGAAAGTTTGAATTTCTGTGATTGATCAATAACAATCAATAACAAAATTAATTGAATCAGCAATTTTCGTTATTGAAATTGTAATTTAGTTTTTTTTTGTGTAGGCTTATATCTTGCTGAATATGAATAGATGTGAATACTAATTTCATTTCCATTTTTGGTTTTATTTTATTTTTAGAAAAACGCACATTTTCCTTCCGCTTGAGAAGATCGCGTGCCGGTGATGGTGGCAGCACAAATTCGCGCAATAGCAACAACAACAGTAGCACTTGTACCAACAATAATCGTTGCAATTCTCCCTTGACACCAACCAGTCTCAACATGAAACTAGATGTTCCAAATACGGCTTCGGTGAGCCGGCGCAGCAGCATTTACCGCAAACCAGATAAGGATGATAGTGGCTTAATACACATTATTCGAGACATTGAACTGCCGTTGATGTCTTTTACAGATCAATATAATATAACAAAGATCTTGGCTGAAGGTTGCTTTGCCAAAGTGATGTTGGCCCTGCACAGACCCACACAGACTGAGGTGGTTTTAAAAGCAGTACATGCTGAGTTGACCACAATGCAAGAGTTCATAAAGGAGTTTCACTTTAATTATGAACTTTCTCATCATCGTCATATATTGAGCGCCTACAATGTGGCTTTCCAGACCAAGGACTATTATGTATTTGCCACAGAACACGCTGAATATGGCGACTTGGCTTCAAATTTGGGTCCGAATGGTTTGCATGAAAATGCGTGTAAAATGATTACAGAACAATTAAGTTCAGCTTTGGGTTTTATGCATTCGAAAAATTTGGTCCATAGAGATTTGAAATTGGAAAATGTTTTGGTCTTTAAGCCTGATTTTAGTCGAGTAAAGTTGTGTGATTTTGGTGCCACTACCAAAAAGGGAGTTTTAGTGCACAAAGTCAAACATACCTGGACCAGCTTTGTGCCCCCCGAAGTTTTGGAGATAGTTAAGAATGAAAGATTTACCTGTTTGCCCTCTAGTGATTCATGGCAGTTTGGCATTTTAATGTTCCATATTCTAACGGGCAGTGCCCCTTGGAATGCAGCCGACTGGGTTAAAGATTCCAAATACTGCAACTTTATGAAATATGAACAACGTAAGACTACCAAAATTCCAGATAGTTTTAGAAGATTCTCGGCCAGACTTATGAGATGTTTCCGCAAATATTTATCGCACGATCCCGAGGATAGATGCAAAGTGACAGAAATTTCCAAGTATATGAAAGATAGATGGGTTGAATGTCGCATATCTACATCCAAGTCAGCAACTCTTATTTCTCCCAGTCCTGATCAAGATTCTTGCATTTATTTAAATCAGAAAGATGGACGCAATTCTGCAGATGAAAATAAAACCCGCCTTAGACGAATGATGTCTAGTTATGGTTTGGATAATCCACTCGATCAAAATGCTGTACGCAAGAGGGTACTGGATTGGTTGGACACCTGTGATGATAATTTTGATAGAGAAATAGAGAGCCTAGTTTTAGTGGATATAACAAATTAGATAGAAGATTTAGAAGATCATTTCTTCATATGATGGAGTGAATGAATGACTGGAATAAGAGAAGTTTTTTAAACTAAATGTCAATTTCGACAAAATGGTTTACCCGATTTTAAAAGTATTTTTGACCCTTAAATACTCAACTACGATTCGAGGATAAAAGAAAATATTTTAGAAAAACTTTTGAAAATAAAAAAGGTTTTTGGAACATAAAAAAATTTGTTAAGCTTTCTAGAAAGTTCTAAGCCACAAACGATCGTAACAATAATTGTAATCGGAAATCCGAATACAACCATATTTATATACATGTGTTTATATGCCAAACAAATATCAGTATAAGTTTTATACGAATTTAAATATTAATAAAAATAAATAAAAAAATGTTGTTAACAAATACGTAGTCTGTTCCTGTACCTGCACGAAGCTACCCACACTTAATCGAAATCTCTGTTCAATACGAAATTTCAGCCTGTTTTCATACACGCACGAAGTTATCAAAGCTTACCCAAAACTTCTTTTTAAATACAAATTTTGTTTTAAAAAGAGCTTTCGGTAAAGTTGGGTAATTAATAGACTGTTTATAGTTAGAAAAGTTGTTGGGCAATTTTGGGTAACTTCGTGCTCGTACAGGAACAGATTGACGATTTGTTTAATTAAAGCTGCGTTGAAGTTTTTAAACACGAAAACTCAAACTGTTAAAAGCAGCAATAATTTATAAAAGAGTACATTTTACTTGTTATTTACATATGTACATATATCTGCAATATTCTGAGCTGGTATCTATATAAACGTACTAAGTTCTTTATATTTAATACATTTGAACCTTCCTCCATTTATAATTTATAAGTTTTGTTTTAAAATTTAGTCAATTGACAATAAACAGGAATTCACAAGGGTGTACTAATACTTGTATGCTTTAAAGTTTGCTCTCACTAATTAGAAATTCCATTAAACAAACTACTTTTTTTTCTATATATGCGGCTGATGGAATAACTAAAAAAATTTAAATTTTAGCTCTATATAGAATGTGATAGATCAATGATATTTTAAAATCTACCCACGGCATTTACATTGCTTAGAACGATAGTATGTACAAAACAGAGAGAAAACTCCATGAAGTATGCTTTAAAATGTCCAGAAACAAGTTATCTTATATATAAATAGGCCACACAATTTTTTGTCGTACACTTTTAAGTATCTTATTGTGCACCAATGTTGATAAAACATATATGGTTTAAAAGGTATTTTTCTCTAGATATGCACAATATGTTTGTTTCCTCAAAAATCCGGTTACAAAACCGGTTAAAAACAAACCCGGTTACGGATCAAGTGGCCGAATTTCGACCACTGGGCGGAAACCTACTAATGGTAAAATGTCGTCTTGTTACGTTTTTTCATTTGTAGCCTCCTATCATAGCGCTCAATAAAGATCATAAGAGCATAGCTCTAACAAGTTTGAACAACCCTGTGAATTCTTTTAATATTCATACTCCCATAAAAAATTACATTTAACTAAAATGACTTTAAGCCACGATTTGTTTATTTTTCATTTAATCTATTTATCCTTAAAATAGTATTAATAAATTTTAAAATTATTGTAAAAATGTTTTTACATGTATGAATAATCATTTATTGAAATATTGATAATTCTATTCTTTTTTAAATATCAACATTTGTATTTTCCTGATACAAAATTTACAAAATAAATATTAGAAAAATAATGCTTTAAAATATTTGTGAAATAAGTTTTTGTTTTATAAACAGTTATTCTACAATATAAGTTTTATTTAAATAAATTATTTTTCCTAAAAATAAGACTTTTATTTATTTTAAGTACAATAATCCTTTCTCAAAAGGCGTGAACTTTATCAAATTAAATGAGGGGTTTTCTTGGAGTTGCATAAATAAAATGCTTCAAAAGTATTATTATAATCTAGTGTAAGAGATATCAGATGTCTAAGGTCACAAAAATTGGTTTTTGTATGATTGATGGTTTTGATGTTATTATGAAAAATGAAGATAAACAATTTTATAAAGATTTCGCATACAGCGATATTACGTAGAATCAACCGTTTGCAATATTTGCACTGATCTAGGTAGGACTCTCGTTCTGTTGAAAACTAAAAATGTTCGAATGTGTCATAACATTTTCTACAATAAATAAATATACTTTTTTTCTATTGCTTTGTTTTGGAGCTACGGTGTTTAATTTTTTCCTAAATAGTCATATCTTTCGTAATATGGAACGTATAGCAATAAAACTAGTATAATTCGAAAGTCCACTGAAATACCTTTCGATTGGTGGAAAACAAATTCAAAAATCGTTAAAACCATTGCACTTTTTGACCACCTATATCTTGTGACTCCCAAATGAGACAAACGGTATACAAAATTTCCGGACTTTTCTTTTTCACAGTCTTTGACTGGATGGGAAACAAGAAATGGTTCCTTCTTTAAACTTCCTTAATTTCATTTTAAGCAAGATGAAATTTTAAACTATTTTTTTTCTATTGTCGTACTTTATGTTCATTATCTAATTATTCTTTAGTGTATAATATCTGTAGCAATAAGGAATAAGTGCTTTAATCGACTTAAGCAAATTTTGCCGTAAAAAAAGTCTTATTCCTTAAATATAATCGCATTCAGTTGCAGGTTGCAGTGGTTACAATCATATCTAAACCAGGAAGGGTCATACAAAATATAAATCATACAAGCCTATAAGTCTCTTAGCGATAACGTAAAAACTTTCAGAAAAACTTCTTTGCTTAAGTCGACTTAAGCATTTAATTATTTTTGCTACAGAATTTTAAAATGAGTAATGAATAATGTTTTTAGTTTATAAATATAGCTGGGTACATATGTGGTTCTATTTTTATAAAAATTCTCACTACGCGTGGTGTTTAAGAAAGTAATGGACTGAGTATTTACCTTTAAAAGATGTTGGATTATTTTTAAAAGGGTCGTTATTGCAAAAGCTTAGTTTAAACATGTGAACAGGTTCCACAGTACCAACGATTTTTTTGAACTCTAAAACACATTGGATGCCACAATCTCTTGCCTATACTGAAACTAAAAATGAAATTCATTTAAATAAGATAACTCTACTTATTAAATTTTCTTCACTTTCAGTCTTATGCCTTTCTACAACTACACCAATTTAATGCAGAGAAAAAAAGTTGCATCATTAGTATATATGCAAAATATACGATCAAACATGCATGTTTTGTTTATTTTTTAACTTTAGCCTCGTGTATGCATATGTACTATGTGCGCATATATTAGTACCAATTTTAAAGGCTTACAGTTTCCAGAATACTGAGACGATTCTAAAAGAAAAATCAATTGAGCATGTTTATCAATAAATATCTTTGAAATGGTATAAGTATTGTCAAAATCAGTTGTATAATGTCAGCATAAACTGCATCACAAAAAATGGTTCACCCTATTAATTATATAGAATATATTATATGTGATATTATTTTCGCAAACGTCTCTTACAGAAGCGAAATAATTAAGTTGTTGCTTCCTGAGCTATCAATTGTTAATTTGGCTTTATTTTTCGCTAAATGAGCCACTATAGCATCAATTGGTTCGCTTTAACTGTATTGAGCTGTAACTTATTTACTATACGAATATGCTTGTATGTATATTCAAGTGCAGAAGGTGGGACTTATAAAATTTATCTTATTAAATAAACAAAAAAAAAACATAAATAACTAGAAATTGTATAAAATCAACATTTTGAAAATATTTTGCCATTTAAAATACATTTGCAAAATAAGAAAAAATCCAAATTCAATAAATAAATAAATAATATTTGAAAAATATTAATTCAAAATATTTGTACCCACGTTTGTATAAACGTGAAGGCAATAATTGCTTACCTCACACTAATAAACATGCCAGGCCATGACTACATTTTAAATAATATAGTTTCTTTTACTTTAAAATTTATTAAATTTATTTCACATTTTATCTAAATTAATTTATCAGTTGTTTTTATTTATTGTGAGTTAAGCCAGTCTATATTTGGTTGATGCTTATGCCAGCTCATCAGTAAATCTTCAATCATATAATTGAAAAATATTTAACATAAAAATTCTTTAGTCGCATACAAGTTGTTTCTTGTGTCGTTAGTATACGTTTTTTTAACTTATTATCTTTGTATTTTTGTAATTCTCATTTGTTCTATGCGGGTTTTTATTTAAACATGCGAATTTTCAAAATTTTCCAATATGAATGAAAATTTACAGACGAGTTGGCATAAGCAGTAGCGAAAAGTGCCCCTGGATGTTTTCGCAGACAAACTAATCGCTTCGCGGGTTGTGTTTGTTAAAAAAATAGTATGAACTGACGTAACCCACAATAATTCGATATTCAAACTTGGAACGAGTTGTTCACAGCCGAAACATTAATTAACCTAATCAATTTATGAGTTGCTTAAATTAATTTATAGATTTAGAAGACACAACTAACTTTACTCATATTTCAGTACTATATATTGGGTATTGCAACTAAAAAATATATTAGATTATGATGTTTGGTTACTTTTACTATATATTCAGTTGTAATTTCCCTATATGTTGTACAAAAATTCTGTTAGGAAGGAATAAAAAATCGATTCGATATTCCAAACTAATGAATAGAAAAGGCAATCAATATTCTTTTATATAGTTTAAGAAAAAGTTTTAAAAAATGCGGCTATTGGCGAACGAAACAGCTGCTGTGGATAGTATTATGGCTTAAAAAAGGCATGTTAATAACTTTATCCAAAAACACAAATGTGCTTTAATTTTAAAACGTTTAACTAAATTTCAGCGCCAAAGCAGCCATAAATCTGATGAGTCCATTCAAATATTTACGTGCATGCAAACAATCTCGTACATACATACATATGTATAATTGTACATATTAAGATCGGGTCACGACAGCTTTTCAAAATCTCATGAAAAGTTGTAACGATCTTTGCACCACTGACAGTCTCGTTTTTCTTATTAATGTTTCGAAAATAGGCAAGACAATAGACGCTTTTATATAACGATTTCAATGCTTTAATAATTAATTTTGTAAGTTGCAGTAAATCTTGGAACAGTCAAGTGAAAGGAAAACAACACTCTACCAACATCATCATAATCTAAAAACATTAGTGATCCTTATTTTGTTTTTAGTTCTGCTTTATGTATTTTCCTGTGCCTTTTTGTACAATATACGATGGTTTGTGTCTAAACTAAAATAAATTAAAAAAATTTTTAATTCATTCACAATAATATTTTATTTTAATACCTCTTCAGTTCTTTGTACCGAATTCATTCAGAACACCCAACTGAATTCCAAGATAGTACCTGGAACTGACGAAATTCGATTGGGAGCAAATTCTGTTATCCCAACGAATCTGTTTTCTCCGTCCATATTTTAGATTTAGGGTATTTTACATAATGTGGACAACCACTTGTTTTTAATTCCTTTATATTTGGCTCAACTGTACTTTTTGTAGTTATGAAAGCGAGTACATAATACAATTTTTGTTATGATGTTTTAAGCTGTGATATTGTGTTGTAAAATTTCTAATTGACTTTGTTTTTTACGTAGAGTCCTTATTTATTCCTAGTTGTCTGTTAAATATGAAAATATATTAGAAAAGCAGTTTGTTTCTTCTGTCATTACAAAAAGAAAATTTAATAAAATTTTAACAATCTGGAAGATGTTATTCACATGAATGTTTTGTATAAATTATTTAAAAAAATACAAATAAGACATTAATTTAAGCTATTTTGAATACCTTTATAATTTACATACATATATACATATTGTATATATAATATGTATGCATGTGCCTTAATTTTAGCATATATCGTCTAAATGACCATATGTGCACATACTTATCTGTATATTTCTATATGTAAGTATGTAGTATTAAGTAAATTTTCGGTACATTTATTTTTATTAGGCAAAAATCGCTTTTATTTCTTAAAAGGTAAATGTTCAAAAAATAATTATTTCATTATAATGATAATGATTATTATCATTATAATGATGAATAATTTTGTTAGCAGCTTCACACATTGAATGTTATTTATTCCACGCGTGGCGGCCATAAAAGACATGTGCTTTTTTTAAAATAATTACAAAGAAATTCAAAATTACTTTTTTTGTTAACAAATAAACAAAGATATATAAATTAGTATTTGGGTTAGAAATACAATTACAAATTAGATATTAATTAATTTAAGGAGCATAATAGCAAAGATCAACCAACAGTCATTGTTGTAAAACAGACCAGAGTATTTGCTATTAGGGTCAGTGTTGGCGATAGGTGAATAAAAATGGGAAAAGGTCGGCTGAAAAAATAAAATACTTGGAATAAAAGTCAGTGAAAACTTTTTGTTTTTATTATAGTGCTCAATAATATTTTTTTTACTAACTTTGATAGAAACCCAGCAAAAACTTGGCAATTACCAAAGAACATACATACTTTTCAGCACAAAGTATATACCGTCTGCATTACTTTAAATTAAGTTAAGTTAATTAGTTATACCTTTAAAAAAATTTGTTATTTGACATATTGTCGTAATATTATTTTAAATGAAGTTTTTTTGCTGATAGTTAGACATTGTCTATATGCATTTCATTGCCGCTTTACCAAATCGTCAGTAGACTTCAACCACAACTTTGAACAATTACAAACTTCTTATCGTATGCACACACATACGTTCAAAAACCATTTGAGAATTTACAAATGATAATATTTTTTGAAAATCACAAAATAATAAAATAAGCGTAGTAGGCTTAGAAACTTATACAAAACCCAGGAAATAATTTGTATTCGATATGAATCTACACTGAAAAGAAAAATCAGTCCAGCCCTGCTTAAATTAATCCCAAGCGGTGGCAAAAGTACGGTAATCCTGGTTTTTCTGAAATCAAGTGCAGATAGATTGATTAAGTCGGAATATTCCAATGCAAAATACTTAATTTTAGCCTGATTAGCCTTTATTCATGTAAAAATTCTTATTTTAAGTACGAATATGTACTGTGCTCTTGTTGTTGTACGTTATGCTCTTGTTGTTTTTTATTTTCATTGCTCGGGCATAGCCGACAAATAGCCAACAGACGTCGTATTATATGTAGATTCAAGCCCGCTGTATACTTGAATCAATCCCGACGCGTACTCGTATCGATCCGAGTCCTGGGGCCCGTTTCTCAAACAGTACATGTTACAAATCTACAAGTAAAATACACACAAAACAACAATAAAATTTGTAAAAGTGTTGTAGTTTTGTGTATATTTTACTTGTAGATTTGTAACTTATAGTTTTGTGAAACGGGCCCCTGGTGTGAGGAGTTATTGGTATTTTTACTATTAATAACAATGGTACCTCATTAGACCCGGGATGCATTATTGTGCTACCTGTGCTATCGTGTGGACTGGGTGTCAACGATGTGTACCCAATTAAAGCCCAACCTGGATCATGGTGCTTGGCGTTGCGCTGGCGTCGGGGTGCGTGTCTGTGGTGCATTTGAAGTTAGCTTACTTCGAATGAACGGTGGATACGATGCGGGCGCTCTGATTTAGGAAGGAACCATCATAGTCTTAAAATTATTATTCCTTATTATTAAAAAAATATACCCTTTGTAATATTGTCTTGTTTCATAAAATGTTATTGAACTATAAAAGAAATATATTCTTATTGTTCTCATTGCGAAATAAATAAATGAATAAACAAATAAATTTTATTTTTATTACTAAGAACTTTTTTTGTTTTGTTCCCTGCACACAAAGTAAATAGTATGTAGTTAGAACTATACTAGTAGCTTTTTACTTCAGAGTAGTTGCCCATCTGTCCTTTTTTCATATATCGAACTATCGATTTTAACATTAGATTGTCATAGGAGCCCAACTAGATAATTTTTATACATTTATATCCCGGTTGGAGTCCTAGCTGTTGTAAACTAGGCTCTTACTAGTTTGTTTATTTAGATTTTATAACTCTTAAAAAAAGTTTGGCTCAACCGTGGTACGAACACACATTCCTCATATTTCAAGGCAAGTACTCTACCCACTGAGCCACTTTCTACTTATTGTTTTAAGAGCTGCAAATATGTTTTATACACAAGTCGTATACGTGAAAAGTTTTTCCTTTTTTCACTAGTATCGTTATTGTCTCGATACAACTAGTAATATGATTGTTCTTTTTTTACTAGTATCGTTACTAGTCTTGCTACAACTAGGAATATGACTGTGCTTTTTTGACAAGTAACATTACAACTAGTAATGTGACTGTCCCAAAGCGTATCTAGTTGTAAATTTAGCTGCTGGGTTATTGCTAATAACACTCCACAACAATGAAAAGGTTTCGGAAATAAAAATAGACTTCAGAAATGATTATGAAATAAGATATACCCACATATTCATAAAAATTTATTAAAGTTAATGTTGGCTTACTGTAAGAATTTTGTAGGAAAAAATCAGTTTTACTGCATACATTAACTTTACTAATCATTTATGAATATGGAGGATAGTGACTAATATTTTCATTAATTAATTAATTTTCATTAATTTTTGTATTCATCGCATCATAATAAAACAATTTATGGTTTATTAATCTACAAAAATATCTTTCTTTTGAGTGTAGTTTTGCTTGCTCATGCGAATTTCAGGATACCTTACTGGTATTGCCAGGATGTTGGAAATTGTGTTTTTGTTTTAGTCCTTAAAAATTTTAAAACGTCAACAAGACTACCACTTTAACGAGTGGCATGAAATATTTATTACAATGAAAACAACTTAAAGTTTCAACAAATTTTTTACATGCTTAAGTCGTACAAAAATAATGTTCTTTTCTTAATATTTCAGGACCCTCAATGGATTTCCAATTTTTATTGAAAAAAAAAAAACACTTCATTGCCATTAAAACTATATATTTTTTGAATTTTTAGGTATTAAGTAAGAACACTCAGTTTCCGACATTCTGGCAATACTAGCAAGGTGTCCTGAAAGTGACATTAGTGAAATTCCACTCATGAGAAATATATTTTGTGTATATTAATAATTCATAAATTATTTTATTATTTTGAGGACCAGTTTGGAAATATGATGCGAAGAATACAAAAAATTTTGTAATATAAATGAATATATTAAAGTCACTATATCTTTAAAACTAAAGCTAGTCGGAAATTTTTATTGTGATTTCTGAATTCGGCAGATGAAAATACATAAGAATTATCTATCTCTGAAGCCTTCAAAATTCTGTCGTTGTGTTATAAGACTGAAGTGCAAATTTAAATGTAATGGTTCATTTACATACATATATTATATTCTTTTATAATAATTATATATTGTACTGAAGTAAAAAATAAATAGTATTTGAAATACAAAAATATTTTGGTTACTTATTTTCGCATTTGGTTACCTTTTTTTAAAATTTTGGCTAAAAAATTTTTTGGTCGTGGCAACGCTGTTCATAGTGTATGATCGCCCATACAGATGACTGACGGTGCGTGTATGGTTGTGTGTGCCAAAACTACATGTATAAAAGGCCATACAAGTCGAGGAAAAGGGCAAGGTATTTTCATTACAGGTACCACAATACTAAAACAAATACAACACCAAAAAACACATGTATTTGGTTGATAGAAATAACCCAGAAATATGTCAAATCCATTATCTCTGAGTCGCGCACATTCATAAGCTCTCTCAAATTTACTAACAGATGCCCGTTGTTGATAGAAAAATCCCAGACATGTGTCAAAATCTATTGCCTGTGTGACGCACACATTCTCAAATTTACTAAAACAGCTGTTCTTGTAGTGGTACCTGTTCAATCTACCTTGGAAAAGGAGAGTCTACGTTTGACTATCAAACTGGTAAGACTGATATTTGTACGAGCATCGGTGTACGTACAATAATCTGGCTATTAAATATTAGGTAGAAGAGGCAATAGCTTTTAAAAGATAGTCATACGGCGGCTTAAGGCCGTGTCAGATAAAACTTTGTCGCTTTGCGTGACGTTTCTAACTTTGATAGAAAAGTGTAAAGCAAAAGGTGTATGACACAATGAAAATTTTGACAACACTCGCGCATTGATCGTTTACCAAAAAAGTAGTTGATAATTTTGCTATTTATATATATATTTTTTATAAAAATAAAAGTCAATTATGTTATTTTACGATTTATTATAAATAAATAAATGCCACATACATATTTACCTCTTATTAAAACAGATTCAAACGCGCAATATGTTTCGTTTGGCAATATAATAAAAGAAAATTATTTCAGCTGATTGTCAAAGCAAGCAAAAAGATGAGAATTGCCGAACTTTTCGCTTCACGCTGCGTTAAAAGTGCTTTATGTGGCATGTTTCGTATAAGTATGTACATTTCATCTTAGATGTCAAAGCGAATCTGTAACGCAACGCGAAGCAAAAGTTTTATCTGACATGGCCTTTATTGAGTAGGGTATTAGACGCAGATGACCATCGGGTACGAGCCACGGGGTACGTACGAGCTGTTTATCTTAAGACATATCTAGAAGTAGGTCAGTCCGCTTGGTACGTGCATCGGTGTACGAGCAAGGCGTTTGACATAATCGCGTGCGTTCTCTCTCTCGCCTATTGACCGCTTGTACAAGCCTCGGCGCACGAACAAGGAGTTTGATATAATCGTGTGCGTTCTCTCCTCCGGTTGTCCACCTAGTACGAGCCTCGGCGTAAGAACAAGGTGTCTGGAATACTCGCGGGCGACATCACTATAAACCGACAGGGAATCGCTTACTAACCAAATAGTAAATAAAGATATAGTAGTTGTTTTTTAAAGCAAACCTAGTGTTGTGTTTTATTTCTTTCTCTCAGGGTCTCAAAAATATATACATTTTTGCGACGAACGCTGGACATGACCAAAATCTCTCAGAGATAGTCCAAAATTTACTTAAGTTCAATTTTCAAAGTTTTGTAAAAAAATTCACAAATACAATTGAAAAATGCGACTTATATTATCGAATAGAATGGATCCTTGGCTACAATTTTCATATGGTCCAAATGAGCTGCAAGAAAAGATGTGCCCAAACATGGCCAAAATCTCTCAGAGATGGTCAAAAATTTCTATATAAAAGTGTCTGTATATTACATTAGTATTTCAAGAGTTTTCGTTGCTCGCTTTAGAACACCATTTGATTTTTAACTGTCATATAATTTGTTGTTGTAGCAGCTAAAGTTTTACATATTCTGTGAACATTTCAGGTCCAAAGCTCTTAAGGTTCTCAAGAAAACAGCCTGTGACAGGCATTCAGACAGACAGACAGACAGGCATACACACAGCCAGACACACAGACGGACAGCGTAGCGAAAACAATATTGTTCGTTTACACTTTTGGTATACGGAACCCTAAAACAAAATATAGTAGAAAGTACATGAGACTGTGTACCCCATTCCAATCATCTCACCTTTCTCACTATCTCTTATAAACTAAAAAAATGCACAACAAAAGTGACATCGTGTGAAGGGGGACGAAGTTGGCATGTACCATAGAGGCTTTAGGAGTAGCTAGGAGATAATATTTTTTTTTCGCAGAGACTCTTATGGAAGGAAAATAACTTCCTAGTGGCTGTTTAATAAATTATCCGCATATTGTAAATAAACTAAGTTTTAATAAGCCGAAATATACACTAATTGATAGTAAGTAAGTAATGAATAAGTCATTCCTTAAAAATGTCTTCGACTTTTTTCACTAGGATGTTCCTTTTTTAGTGCTATTTGTTGCAAAAATTATAAAAAATTCGGTACTGTTAGGAGGTCCCTCAGTTGCAATGGGATCCCCTTAATAGATCCTGACTTGTTATATTCTTTCAAATAAAAAAATTTTTTTTTTCAAAATCGGTCCACAATTGTGTGTATGTAAATTTATTCGGACAATATAAATATTAAAAAACAAGGATTTTACTTATACATATCTAAGACTAATATAATTATGAAAAAGTAGCAAAGGACAATATCTTCCTAGTCCATATCTAAAGGTATATTCTTTTTTATAACCTAGAAATAAGAAATAACTAAAAATAAATATTGCAGATATATAATAAGGTTTTATTGCACTATACCTCCGTGCACATATTTTTGTATATTTCATCTGTATCCCAAGGACCACGTTCCGGTAAAGCTATACCGCGACGTCTTAACTCTTGAACACAGTCTGTCAAATCGAATATGGGCAATGGATCTATTTTCGCTTTGGCCACTTTGGCTGTTAAATATTCTACATAATGATTGCTAAATAAAGAAGGAGGAAAGTCAAGAGCTATTAAGGAAATACTGAGAGTGTAAAAATATCGTGACGCACCGACACATTCCCCCATGTTTTTCAGGTACATCACCATTACATCTGGTGTCGACCAATCCGGTAGGAGTTTCCTTCTGTATGGGTATGGGACATACTAATTCTTTCTTTTTCGATGAACTCGGTTCGTTATCATTATCCACAACTTCCTGGGGATCCACTTCAAATGATACATTATTATTTTTTAATAGAATCTGTAACTGCACTGGTAGTTTGTCCCGCAAATAAAATAAACAATTCCGAGGATGATGAGCATGAAGACCGAGTTTGGCACAATAGGGTGATACGGTACATTTGGCTCCCATCATAAACGGTTTGGAGCAGCCATAACAAAATTCATATTTGCACTGAGTACAAGTGAAATGCATACAACCGCCTCTGTAAGAAATATTTATTGATTTATTGTAGATAAACGTCTGCTATGCAGTAAAGTATTAGGTATTTACCTGGCTAAAGAATATCTGAATTTACATTTTGGACAATCGATGCCATGTTGTTCTAAATGCTGTTGAACTCCCTTAGCTTGCACCTCTGGGTCGTTAGCCGATTCCCATTGGGAAAATTGATCACAGGAAATTCCTTCATGTTGTTTTTGCCACTACACATAAACGTTACGTATTAATTAATAAAATTTTTTATTTAAAGATATCTTTTCTTACCGTTTTCCGGCATTGAGCACAAGTTATAGAACCACAATCAGGACATATAAGACGTTTTTGTTTTGGCCTAGCAAAGAATCCTGACGAACATTGTACACACCATTTGAAATTGGGATCTTTGAGTAGTGTACGGTCTCTTAGTTTGCGCTGAAACAATTCATGAACTTCCGGTTCCAGTATGCTTTTCAAAAAAATATCCAAGTTGGAAAAATATTCTAAATTTTCATCTTCATGTTCGGTTTGATTATGCAATTCAGGCAATTTGCAGAAAGGGCAATTGCAATCGTTAATACTGCGTTCGGTTACCTAAGGAATTATAAATGAAAATTTAAGTTTATTTGAGTTGGTTAGAAAAGGAATTGGGTTTGCAACCTGAACAGTAAAATAAGTTTTAGCACATTGCTTGCAACATTTGTGAGTACATTTTAGCATAGATACGATTTGGTTGAGGGCATAAGTGCCACTGCAAAGTTCACATTCTTGTTTCAATAATGCTATGGCATGATCAAGATCACTGCATTCTTTGGCAGCCCACAGTGAAACATCCTGTTGAAATTTCATGGATACTAAAGCAGCAGCAATTTGAGCTTCAGCAATAGTTGCAGCTAGTTCTTCCTTCATGAACTTTTGCACAAGATCCTAATAATTATAAAAAATAATGAGTTTGATTTAAGCTAATTAGTTGATTATTACCTCTGTGTTAACCTCCTCTGGGTCTTGCACATTGGGATAAGCTTTAAAAACAGGCACACTAAGTTTGCGTTGTCTTACTTCTAATGGTTCTATTTCTTCTTCCTCTGATGAGGATTCAAAGTCATCATCCGAGAAGCAAGTTTCATGATATTTTTTCTTGGGAATACGATGATGAGTTCTAGATTTGAAAAGTGAACTTACTGCAGGGTTTTCTGCGCTTGTAGAGGGCTTGGTAAACTTATTTATAGTTTCCGTAATAGAAGACCTTCTCGTTGCGGTGGGTTGCTTTTTTGCTGCCGCGGGCTGCTTATTAGGAGGAGGCGGGTTTATAAATTTTTGGCTTATACTTTTGACTGATGCAATGCCAATTGGCGTTGTTGGTCCAGAAAATGATTTCGATCGAGTATATAATTTCTTTTTAGCTTCAGTTGTTGGTTTTGAAGTAGGAACTTCTTTCGGTTTTTGTTCCTTGATAATTTCTTTGGGTTTTGGTATTTTACTAGCTGTTAACGACTTTTTTACTGCAGCTTTCACTGCTTCGTTTGGTTTTTGCTTCGTTTGTAAGGATTTAATAGTTTTGCTTGAAGAGGGTGTATTGTCAGAAGCCTCATGGAGACTGTTGCTCGGCTTATCTAGGGGACCCTGTACAGAAGCTGAAGTATTTCCTTCATCTTGGGTTGCAGCAGATTCTTTTTGAGAGATGGGGGTATTGGTTTCCTGGCTCACGGGTATAGACTCAGTATCAGGTTGTTGTGGGCTTATTGGGTTTTCTATGAGATTATTTTGATTTGTGAAAATAGTTTTGTCCTCCATGCTTATTGATGTTAGATGATTTGATGTTTCATCGGAATTTTCATGGACAATCATTTCTTGATTTGAATCGTTCGAAACTGTTTCTCCTTTTTCTGTGAGGGTTTCATCATGTGAGTCTGTGATATGTTTTTGTGAATCTTTGGTCTCTTTAAAATTGTGTGTATTAAGATTATTTTCGACATTTTGTACTGTTATGTCCCTTAAAACTGTTTCCACTGGCAATTCCGGTATATTGTTTTCTGATTCCGTATAGTCAGATTTAGAAGTCGAAGTCAAAAGTATATCTGTTGAGCCACTATCGACTGCCACTTGATTTTTAGTATTATAATGATTTTGTGCGATTAGTGTTGTATCATCTTGTGTTATGACATGTGACAAAACAATTTCAACTGGCAATTCCGGAAGACTATTTTCGAACTCTACATATGCCGTAGAAGATTGCAAATCGTTTAGATTTTTATCAGTAATTATTTCTACAGGCAGTTTTGGCAAATTATTTTTAGTTTCTACAACTGCAGTGGTTTCATCAACAGGAATATTTTGATTTTGTGTGTCATTATTGTGGGAGTTTATTGGATATTCCGGTTCAAAATGATCATTTGAAAATGCTAGTGAATGATCGAATGATTCTGTTATATTGGATAAAGCTGAACTGTTATGTATTGCTCTATGATCTTGAGATTCTTGGCTTGGTAAAGGTGAATGAGTTTTGTTAATGGAATCTTCGTCAATGCTAAAAGCATCATTTTCTTCGGTTATGTCCTCAGTAATATCATCGTATTCTTCATCCCCTTCCTCCTCTTCACCCCAATCATCTTCGTCCTCTTCTTCTCCATCATCATATTCGTCAGAGAATTCATCTGAATATTCACCATCATCTGTGGATGATTCAAAATCATCTATACTTATTTCATCTTTCATTTGTTTAATCAGTCTTCGTGTGTCTTTGACTAGATCAGTAAGATTTTGTTTTGAAGGATCACCGGAAGGTACAAATTCAGTTGGACTTTTTAAAGTATATGATTGACTAATAGTGGAGTGTAGCGTTGAACTACTTGTTGACGGTGCAATGGTACTTTCATATTCTGATCCTTCCTGTTGTATCACTAAGAGCATCTCACTAGTACTGCTAGGAGACTGCGATTGGTCAATTGTTGAACTGACTTCTGATGTTGAGTTATTACGTTCGATATTGTAGAGATCATCATCAGATTCATAATCTGCGGGCAAACTATTTGAATGTTCCATATCATAAGCTGAATAAGAGTTTTCAATTTCTCTTGTAGTTGTGCTTAAATTAAGTTTTATATCGTCTTCGTTTGAATAATTTTTGTTTAACATTAAGGAGGAGCTAATTAGACTTTTATTACTGGCTGTTCTGCGTATAGGAATTTTTGATATTCTTTTATTTGTATTAGAGATTAATGTTTCGCCTGTTGAACTTTTTGTTTCACTTGCGGGAAAGCTTTCATATATTCTTGTTTGAATTAAAGAGTCCGTATTACTTTTTGTTAAATTTTCATTATTACTAGAAGTAGAGTTTTCTGGATTAACAAGTTTTGTTTCTGTTTCTAATTGGTGCGACAAGTCTAAAGTTGAATTTGGAACTGTTGAAATATCTACAGAAGCAGAGTTTTCAGAAAAAGTGGAGCTCGGAACCTTTTGGTTAGAAATATCTTCTATGATTGTTTTTGTCATATCAGTGGAGATTTCTAAGGAAGTTGTTGGTTTAATAGAATTTTCTTCCAAATAAGCATCCTTTGCTCTGCTTGGTATCTCATCTGATCTTAGGGCATTGGCTTCATCTTGAAAGTCCTTTGCGTTGGAACCATCAGTTTCAGCATGTTCCGCGATATTTGCTAATGGAATAACCATTTCTTGAAGATTACCTTTCTGTGGTATGGTTTGTTCTACATTTGGCAACAAGTCGTTTGAAGGGCCAGAAACTTCTTCTAAATTTGTCTCTTCAAAGTTAAAATATGGACCATTTCCATTGTTTGTTGGCAATAGTTCTGATTGCGACAAGGCTTCAAACAAATTGGTATTTTTTGTTACGTTTAAAGTTTCATTGTTTATTGAATCAAACTTATGTTCAGAAGAAACTCCATTCAGAACATTGGACCGTTCCAAGTCCACTTTAATTTCTAGTGCGGGTTTTTTAATTTTATTCACTGAAGCTGACTTTTGTTGTGAGCTTTCAGCTTCTGGAGCTCTAAACATTTTATAGACTTGCCTGTTTGCCTCTTCCAATGTTTCAAATTCAAAATCACCTTCATGTTCTCTTTCTAAGCCTTTATCGAATACCATTTGGAAGGTGGCTATTTCAGATGTATAAACATATTGCGGAGGTAGTTCTTCTCGAATAGAAGCATTTTTAATATTTGGTCTTATAACTTCTTCCATAAGAAATTCATCATGGTCTATTGGCGGCGGAGGTGGAGGTGGAGGTGGAGCAACTGCGATTTGTTTGGGTCCTGATGTCTTGTCTTTTATATCTTTAATTTGTTCATTATCTTTTGGTTTATTTTCGATGTCTTCCTCTAACTCCAGCTCCACTTGTTGCACCAAGTTGGGCATGATTTCTTGTATATGCTGCCAAACAAAACTTTTTACATCAGCTTCATTTTCCGAACTGCCGTCTTTGCAAGAAGTCTTTAGTTTCGGTGAGATTATGGGACTTTTGGTTAATATTCTCATGGGTTCAGGATCGTATTCGTTTTCGGTTTTGTTATTTACATTTGTTATCATATCATGAATTGATCGTAGTACATGTTCATTTTGCTTTTGTTGATTATGCTCCATATTACCAATTAGAGTCTCAAGATCTTTAAGGACATTTTTATTGCTGAGTATTGATTCGTCTAGTTGAAACGAATTGTTGGCAATATTTTTACTATCTGCACTGTAACTGGATGTATTATCGAGCATATGATTATTGTTTTCATATGAAGAGTTTAATGAGGCTGGTCGATCGAATGGCGATGGCGTCTGATTATTGATAAGATAAGCACCAGTGTTTGAATTTGGTGTTTGCATGCATTCTGAAGCATTGGCACTGAGGAAACTATGAATGTCTACAATGAGAAAAAGGAAAAGAAGGAGAATCAAAAAAGTAAAGAGTTTATGAAATGATATGACTTATAATATGTCCTGTAGAGTAATATAATGCGCTAACCTTTGTCCATGTTAAAGTCTGTTGGCAAAGCTGTTGCAGTCTGTAGAGGGTGGGAACCACTTTCATTTTCAACTCCCCCTGGAGAACCCCAGATTCTCATTAAAAATGGTTTTAGTTGTGTACGTCCCAAGTCATGCAGAGCCAAGTCTAAATTTCCTTGATGTATGGTCAGCGCTGTTACAATATCTTCCCGAGAAAAGTTGCCTTTCAGAGAAATTTCTCGATATTTTCTTTGCCTTTGTTCAATACATTCCGAAACTGCTTGCCAAATATTGCCGGTATGCATGCGCAAAGCTTCTCTAGCTTCCATTTGCGATATAGTTCCAATAGTATTTTCGGCTCTTTCCTGGCCATATTTGGTGGCCAAACTCTGAACTGTTTGTATTAATTTTGGCCAATTGTCTCTTAACCAAACTAAAGGATGCATATCAGGGCCACAATACTTAATGGCAGCATTCAGCTCTTCTGTGGTATGTTTATATAAATCCGATTCCTATTGAGAAAAATTATTTGCTTAGGATTATTTTCATAGTTTTCTTTAAATTTAAATACTTTATGATTTTCCATATCATTGAGTCTAATAGAGGAGTGTTCACGATAGGGTAGATCATAAGTGCTACCCCCAAAAGGGGAATGCGTTTGTGAAGAAGTCTTGAAATGAAATAAAGGATAAAAGAGATCAAGGAACAGTGAAAGTGTAATAAGTGAGCAGCAGTTAATATGAAAAGAGTCCATACTTTCTGATACAGCATCAATTCATTTATGGATGGCTGTCGTTTTCCTAAGCCATTAAATGCCTCAAAGTCCATAGACATTGCATCATCCATTCGTAAATCGTTGTTACTGCGATAACGTGGACGATCGTTGTAGGGTTGCATGGGGTGTTTGGCATGACGATTTTGATAGTGAGAGGGTGGTATATGACTAATGTTGTGAATATTGTTTAATACTTCTGCTTCAAAGGATTTTAAATCTTGTATCTTGGGAGAAAAGGTGAAATTTGTATGCTAACAAAATAAAGTGAATAATGGTACAACAATGTGAACGTCGTTGATCGCAATTGGATACTTACTTGTATCACATCGTTATGCAAGGGCTGTTGTGGTGGTAGTTTCGCCACTGATTCGTCTGTAGCCTGCATTTTGTGAATAGGTAAAGTATCATAAGTCTAGAGTTAAATCGAAAAAGTAAATGAATTATTATTAGGGATAATTGATTGTTTTAATTGAGGAAGCCTACTTGAGTGGAAATACTTTGTGGTGGAGGTGAAGTACCTATCTCTCTGGCTGGAGATTGTCTTGAATGATTTTCCTGCGGTTCAATTCTGGCTGATTTGGAAACAACAGATACTTTGGCTGGTTTTTTAGACTGAGCCTTACGCGAAACCTCATGGGCTGTTGCCTGAATATTTTCGTCTAATGAAGCCCATATATCCTCAACAGATCCTATAAAATATGTTTTTTGTATATTAATAAAACAACATTCATGTTGGGTTTAATAGTTTTTTGTTTTAATATTAATTTGGGAAAATATTAAAGTAGTTTTTTAATGTAAAATTAAGTAAAATTGTATAAAATGTTAAGCAGATAAATGGTGTGTGGCATGGGTTTTGTTTGGATTGTGTGATGTTGTTTGATTGTTGTGATTTGAATTTTAAAATGGTTTGGTTCCTTCCAAAAATGAAATTTTCCGGCGCCTACCTTTATTTTTTTCTGTATCTATTGTGGACTCTTTGCGCTCGTTTGTATTGTGAGCAGAGTCAGTTGTTGTTTTTTGAAAGTTGTTAACTTTGGGATCTTCGCTATTATTTGTCATAGCATGCTGACTTGACACGGGCTGTGTTGATGTTAATGGACTTTTTTTAATTGTACCACTTTTTTGTTTCTCTGATTTAGTGTCGTCCTTTCTCGTTTGCTCCATTTCTTTTTTATTTGCAGCTATCTCTGTCTGTTTAGGTGGTGTTATGGTTTTTATGGCTTTTCTCGGCTTGATGCTAGGAGTTTTGCAACATATGGAACAAATTTTTATATTGGCCTCATTGACAAAAGTACAAAATTCACATTCCCATTCATGGTCGGGGGTAGAAGGAGGAGGTCCCAAATCATCTTCTTCTACTGCATTCTCTTCGATTTGTTCAGTTTCTCCATTTTCTTTGTTAGCTTCTAGTTCTTCACTTAGTTCACTTTCGCTGCCACTCTTGCTTTCACTTTTACACTCATCTTCTTCTTCTTCTTCTGTTGCAATCGCCTGCTTCACTGACACTTCTTTACCTTCTTTTATATTATTGCTTTGATCCTCTTTTTCCAATTCACTCTCTGATGATTTTTTCACTTGCTTAAGTGATTCGTTAACAGATTTTTCTATTTGTTCCTGTTTTTTAGTTTGTTTTAAAGCAGGAGTTTGTACTGCGGCACTTGTCTTTTTGGGTGGTGGAGACTTGCTTTGCCTTTTTGGCTTCGTTTGTTTCTGCTTTAGAGATTCTTCTTTAAGTTTTTGTTCTATTTTAGCCTGTACTAATGCTCTGGTACCAGAACCCTCTGAATCTAGATCTGAATAAATGCGTGAAGGTTTGAGAGGACTATTAAAACCAGAGTCGGCCGATCGATTATTACTGTTGTTGTTTGTAGATGCTCTTCTTCCTGGATCCCAATCATTATTAATAGATTTAGCTAGAGAATCTCTACGGTGGTATCGAACTCGATTACGATGTAGTTTGGCCTGAGTTGAATCGATATCATCATCTAGTTGAAATTGAGAAGCACTAGATATGCGCCTTTGACGTGCTCTGGAGACACCAGAACGGGTTGATGTAATAGAGCGGCGATCATCATCAGAGTCTTCATCATCGGTGGCTTCATCATCGATATAATTAGAGCGTTGTTTTCGCCTTAACGTAACAGATTTCCGGCTCATAGCCGGTGAAGCCATACGAGAGCCGGCTCTTGAAGCTGCCCGTGAAGTGGATGGCGGCATGCACATTAAACCTGTAACATTAAGTTTGCAATTAAATGGCATGAAAAATGTTTGGATATTTTCTCATAAATACCAACCCGGATTCATAACTGGCATTCCTCCCATATAAGGCTGGGGATACATTTGCGCCATTAAATTCCTTTGATTCATGAATGTTGGTGGTGGATACATGTTATTCATGGGCGGTTGCATCATATAGCCAGCGGGAACATTTAAAGACATATTGGAGCGATTCAAATGCTGCTGTGATACCAGCTGATTACTCCAGGGATCTTGAGCCTTATGCATTTGCTGGTGATTGTGTCCGTTCCACTGTAATTGATGCTGTGCGCAATTATTGCAATTTAACTGTGCCATAGATTGAGCCTTAAAAAACCAAAATATTAAAGTGAGTAATTCTATTTTGAAATGTTAAATAATTGGTGTACCTGTTGCATGGAGTTGTTCATCCAACCATTGTTAGCAACGGGTTGTTTACGATTCATGTGATTTAGATTAAATACAGAACTCGATATTCCGCGCTGACCTAATTGATTGGCGCGTTGGGCTTCCATTTGATGATGCTGCTGTGCCATTTGCCGCTGATGAAACAAATTAAAATTAGTATCATCCATTAGGTCGAGATGGGATGAGTTGATACCAGATGACATGCTGCCAGAACGAAAATGTGATGGCGATTGTGAAATGTTTGACCATTGATCGAATGCTGACATATTCTATTTACAGTGAGACAATGACACCAAGACGACACCAACACCAGTGAGTTATGGAAGGATTTCATATGACACAAGATATTTAGTCAGTTAACGAACAAAAATATGTGGGAAGAGAGAGAGAGAGATAGAGAGCGAGAGAGAGGGAGAAATATACGACAAACAATGAAGGGTAAACAATTGAGAACGAGACATTATATTTAACATGAAATTATATGAGAGAAAAATGGAATAAATGAGAGAATGAGAAATACGTTACTCTCATTTAAATCTTTCAAATATAGAGAAATTATTTAGATTTCTAAAATCTTCTCTAGAGAGTAAAACAAATAACTCTTTCTCTCAGATCAGCCGCGAAATGCCATTTCCTGTTTTACCTGGTCTGTTACTGAGCCACTGCGTTCTCTTTCCATTTGTTCTTTTTGTTGTCTATAGCGCTGCTGCAACAATTGCATGCGATCCAGAGTAGCATTTGCTTTGCTTTTGATCTTCTCTAATGCTACCGAGGGTGGCCGTTGTATATTATCGAATACTGATTTAGGCGTCGTTGAACGTGACGACTCGCTAGGCGTTTTGGGGGTCTCTGGCAGCGGACGATTGAGAAAATTTAAGCCTCTGGGCATAGAGCCCATGCGATCTTGCCAAGATGAAGTTTTCGTAGATGGTGTGGGTGATGTAGATTCAGGAAATGGTCCCGCCATTGCATTACCCTGAATTTAAGTTTATATTTTTGTTATGATGATCATGTTTTAAGAACTCATTCAACATAAATATTTAATAAAGTTTTGCAAATTCAGTTTTCTTTTTTGTTTGAGTTTTTAAAAATGTTATTTATTTTTGGATAAACTTGATAGGAAAAATTTATTTTAATTAATTAACTAAACTACAGTTTTATCAGTAATTTATATAAAGAATAGTAACAATAATTAAGCTTGTTCAGAAAAAAAGAGGGCACAGCGTAAAAAAGCAAGCGTTACTACAAATAGTTTTTCTGTCCGAGACGTGACACAATTTTCATTATTAAATTTTGAAAGACTTTAATGGTAAGTCTAGAGTATTTTCTTTAGAAAATCGTGCAGAAGCGTACCTGATCCTTGCGTTGCATTATGGGTGTCATGAGGCCTCGTTTGCTGCGTCTGGGTGGAGCTACTGGCGGTGATGGTCCGGGTTGACCTGGCAAAACTTTAGGCGGTAGGGGCGGACGTGATTTTTCAATGGTCTGTAATTTAAAACAAAATTTTAAAAGTTATAGAATTTAATTTAGTTTTGTAGCTGCAATACCTTTCTTTGGTGACTTTTACGTTTTGGATGCTTGTGAAACATGTCATCGCAAGAAGCGCAAAATATCTGTTGAGCACATTCTTCACAAGTAACCCATGGATTACCAGAGCCACATAATGTGCATTTAAGTTTATTATCTGTAAAATTTAATTTAATAAAATATAATTTTTATTTAAGAAGTAACAGAAAAACAAACCTGGAGTCTTTGAGCCCGAACTAGCCGAGTTTGGTCGTAATGGAGTATTTGAATATTGCTGATTAGAGAATTCAATGACTTCATAGTCCGGCTCTGGTTGCTTTGTTTTTGGTGGTAAACTTAATTGTTTGGGTGGGGCTGCCCCATTTTCCGGTGTTACTGGAGGCGGTGGTGGTCTTGGTCCAATGCGATCACTTTGTTCTGTCTTGATTGAAGAAAACACAAACGAAATAATTTATGAAGCTTAGTATACTGATTTTTCTAATAAAATTAAAAAATAACTCTTGATTATGGTCGTCGTCCATTATTCATCTTTGACACTCCACTACTTACCACCCATTTCGGCATAGAAAGTTCATTTCGAGTGATCAACATCCCTCCATTTATTTTATTTGCATGTGAGGTCATTTTTTATCGCCTAAAATTGTTTTGAGATCTTAAAATATTTTCATATTCTAGACTATATGATTATTTGTTCAACAAATACTCGTACAACTTCGAACGTCTAGCACCAACAACTATTGATGATCAAATAAAAAATTCAAATTTAAATTTCATATTTCAATTTCTATGCTCATGGTGTGTGAATGAAATGAAACGTGTGGTACGTAGATTTTTATTATTGGAAAAATTTATTCCCAAATGTGAAACTCATTTCAGGCGATGACAACTATTAATGAGAATCCAATATTGAGAATTTTGCAGAGTTTGAGTACAGGAATGTGGAGATGACTAGTCAATCGATACATGTAGACAGAAACCATTTTTTTTCAAACCTTTTAAACATAAAATTCTCACTTAAAGATTTCAAGAGTTAACTTAATATTTTTACAAAAAAATAATTTTATGATACATTATGAATGTAAAACATACCCAGCAAAAACGTTTGTCATTGTTGTAGTCGGTAGTATTTTATTAATGGGTTGCAAAGTAATGACTGGTATTTATTTATCTTATCACTATGATTCAAATTAGAGCTACTATCTAATTCTTAATAAAATTAGTACGTATTTTTCTCATTATCTGAAAGTATTTACAATTTGCTGATATATATTAATAAAATAAGTAGACAACCACTTTTTAAGTCAACATGTGTTTGTATATTGTATATTGTATATTGTTTGTATAAAACTATTTTTTTGTCGCTTAAACTAATAAGTCAACAATAGCTGAGAGGGTAAAGTTCTTGTCTTTAAATCTGAACGATCGCAGGTTCGTGTCCCAGATGAGTCAAAAATAAAAATATTTTATAAATATAAATAAAATATAATCTGTGTAAAATTGTTTGTTAATATTAATTTGTTTATTTAGCTACTTAGTTTTTAGCTTCAAGTAAGCCAAATAATAACTACGCTGTGGAAAATTTGGTGACAATTGGTCTAAATGAGACTGGTACCCAAAATAAGGAGTACTGACTGGTGAAAAAAGACATATTTTTTATATGGTCACATATTAAACATTTTGAGTAAATTTAGTTGGTACTCCGGCTAGTATTGTAGTAAACGGCACTGAACAAATTCGATGCAACTGGATCTAAGGCCTATCACATAGTATCTATATAATATTAATTGTCTCCCTTTAATGAGACTGCCATGCCACTCAGGAGCCTGTTCCGTAATTATATTAAGATATTAACTTCAGCTTAACTAGTATTTATAACATTGAAATATTAGTTCCCTGTGGTGGAGTGGATAGTGTACTAGCCTGTCATGCCGGAGGTTGTCGGTTCGAATCCTATCAAAAACACCGTTTAAAAACAAAATACGATTTCTACTTGGATTGGTAACAATAAAAAAATAAATTAATCGATAATTACAGCTGAATTTTGGAATAATATTTATATATAACTTATATTATTCTATACCGATTAGGACACTATAAGATAGTTCAGAGACAAGTTACAAGGTGTATACAAAGTATCAATTAACCCCATCCTAGGCAATCCCCATATAAAAGTGGCTGGTCCGCTTCATAGGAAGTGTTAGAACTCGGACTGGTCTTTATCACCTGGGGATCGGTCACGTGACTTGTTTTGTGTCAGTTCCATTTACCGTAGGGTAGTTAATTGCTGTGACAATTTAAATAAATTTTTAAGGGGTACCCCTTATTTTTGGACTTCTCAAACAAAAATAAGCAGTTATGGAGTCAAATTGTAAGTAGTTACGAGTTAAATCCTCATATACTTTCTGCCTACCAGTAAGCAAAGTTTTTGCTGGATATATACATATCTACATGCATTACACGCGTATGAGGGCCATAAGCTTTTTCTGATTTTGTTGTTGCGTATCTCAAGAAAATTTTGAAATATATATCAAGGATAAAAATATATAAAATCAAAAACTATTATAATTCAAATAGCATATATTTGAGTTTGGAAAAAACAAAATTCTCTTGACTAATATAGGGAAATCTCTCAAAAATTGTGAGATAAGAGAGAAGAAATGCATGATCAATTTATCTTCCCGTTAAAGGTGATTAATGTCGTCATTTCGGTTTTGCTTTTAACCAAATTCTATGTGTCTTTGAACCACATGTTGACTGCTACGAGCAAACGAAATGTTTGTTTTTTCGCTATTTTCTTTGTTTATTTATTTTGCCTATTCTCTGGCCAAACGTTTTTGGGCTAAGAACAGTGTGCAGTTTGTTTTTATTTTTCTTATATCATCTTCTTTACGTGCTGTGCTGGTTTTTCCAATGTTCTCTTGAACATTTTATTGTAAATATAGAATACAAAGATAATTATTATTTAGGAGTGCACGGAATATTAAAAATTTATTTCTTTTGCCAAATTTCAAATTTATTCTCATAGTTTACAATAATTTGTATAAATAACACTATGCAACAAGAAAAATGCCAAGGAGTATCATTATATTTTTTTTGATATATTAACCACAAAAAATGATCGAAATTTAAAATTCTATGAATATATTTTTTTAATATTTTCCTAAAATTTAGGATTTTTGAAGAGGTTGCTCTGCTCCACCGATTGCATCATAACTTGGGAAGGGTTTGTACAATTTTATTATAAAAAAAAACACCAAAAAACTTGAAATGAAATTACCTTTAAGCCATTTTAGTATTTTTTATATACTCAACGGCTTTGGAATTATTCAGATCATAATGACGAAATATGTTCATTTTTTATGCAAAATTAAAAAAATTTTACTTTTCCGAAACTTATAAAATATCGAAAATGGCAAAATCTTAAAATTTTTATTAGCTTATAATAAAGCCACATACCTATACATATTACAAATAAAATAAGTTTTATTTCATGAAAATCAATAGATAGATATTGATTTTATTCATAATAAAGTAAAATTACCTGATTTTTGTAAAAAAAATTGGCCTTTGAAGCGGCTGCTCAGCCGCTATTTTTTGTAAAAAATATTTTGTAGAAAATATTTTATTGTTTAAAAATTTATATACAATTAAAAATGGCAAAAAATTACCATTTTTTGTTTACTGGATCATAAAGCTACGTATTAGTGATGTTACGAATATCAATTTTTAATATTCGGGAATACGAATATTTGAGCCAATAATCGCCGAATACGAATACGGACACGAATATTCAACCTAAAAATTTAGTGCCACTTAATCTTTCTGATTTAATTGAAAAAAATCTACCCTTAGCGTCAATAACAATAAATTGAGAAAAACTGTCACAATACTATAGGTATTTAACATTATTATGACATTCCGATGAGAAAAATTAGCGGAAAAACGGGTGGCAACTGACGTCGACCCACTGATATTGTGGAAAGTAAATAAAGAAAAATATGAGCTTCTCTTATTTATAGCCAGGCAATATTTAAGACCATTTCACATTTTAATTAGATATTGTAAGACGAAAATCAAAATCAGTTTGACTGTCAAAAAATCTTAAAGAAAATCTTCTCATTACATTTTGTTTCTACACTATCCCATTCCAAATAAAACGTAGCATAAATAATCTGTAATAAAGCAAATTTTTTCGTTTTTGTTTCCTTTATTTGTGCCGGCAAACAAATACACAACTGTTTTTGTTATTCTTATGTTTGTTTGTGCAAAAAACAACCCTTTTATATAAAACATATAATTGTTTAGAAAATTTCCTAAAAATGACGAATACCATAATACTGTCAAATTTATTTACGTATTATATGACAGATCATAACAATTTCTTTTCACACTGTCGGATTTTTACTTAAAATTTGAAATTTTGACAAGTATTAATACTAAATCTAACAGTGTGAAGGGCGCTTTAATAACACCACCACCGAGTGTTCCGAGCGAGCGAATGTTTGCTGGTGCGGGGCGGTGTTTATTTACACACCGAATCGCAATAGGCTTGAAGGAGAAAAAACTTCAAAACTTTTATTTTTGAAGTTCAACATTCCTCTACTGAGCTTTGATTATTAATTTACCAGGATGTACAAAGAGGACTACTTTTAGAATACTATGTAGTTCTAAAATATTTTTCCCATACTCAATAATTCTAGTATTTCACTTGAGTTAAGATTTATACACCAGTAGCTCGATTCTGTAACTTTAAATAATAACTTATTAAGTTGTTTGCACTAACGATTCTACGATTCTGTGACTTCTTGTTAAGAACATTGTTTAAATCTGCCATCATGTTGCATCTCTGTTAAAATAAACGAAAATCTCAAAGAGGAATTTAAGAAAAACAAATGAATTTGTGATTGCCAAACAGTGTACAGAAATTTTTTTCATTATTTTCTTTATTTTTGCGAAATATTGTTAAATTAGATGCTTAAATAATAAAGACATCGTTATTTATACGTAAAAGTTGTACATGTAACCTTCTCCGAGAAAAGGGACCTAGTGTGTCAAAAAAACGTGTATGGACTTAAGAGTGGATTCTGGTACCTAAAAGGGTGTAGAATAAGATGAAATGAGTTTTCTCAAAACTTCATTTTCACACACTAGGTCCCTTTTCTCTGAGAAGGTCACATATATTGGTATATTGCTGTAAAACAATAACTTTAGTTGTGGCCATAAAGTACATGCTACGGCTGCACAGCTGACTCTTGTCTATTCGGTAACAACAGAAAAATTATTGTCGTTAGTTAACCGACAGCAAATATTGTGAAAAATTGTACAGAATGGCAAAATCGGTAATTTGCTTGTTTAAGTTTTTAACAATAACAACTATTGCTAAAATTGAATAGAGAATCGCACTACAAGTATATTATTAACTTTTCCGACAACTGTCGAACGTAAACCGCGAAAGTTCGTCTTGTGTTTAAAATTTTTAAAAGGTAAATAAAACAGTACATAGAACCGCGAAATATTTGCTCACAATATATTAGCGTCATTCGTATACGAATCGTAATTTTCTAAATGACACATTTTGCTCAAATAATAGAAATTTTACTAAACTGAATTATTTTAAGCTTAAACAATATACGTTTTTTTGTCGATCAAATAAATAGTGATTTCTCAATATATAGACCTTCTGAACTTCGTACCTATTAACAAGATTGTTTAAAATATATTATGGAAAAAACATTGTACGTTTATTTAATATTTTGCAAATTAAAACATTTTTGCGTTCTACTGAAAATTTAACTTTTTTTAGTTCGAATTTTTTTTTGAATAGAAGCTCTCTATATGTATTTTATATTGAATAAATATAACTAGGTCTTACCACTAAAAAGAGAAATTTAGTGCTTTACAATAATTTACGATTAATAAAACAATCTCTGTAAATTTTATATCAATTAAAATTGCTGTTACAAATTTATAACGAAAACATTTTTACAGTGTAGTTATAACTTATTGGAAAAGTAATTAATAAAGCGCTTTTTACAGTAAAGTTTTGCTTTTGGAGCTTAAAGCTGTCAGTTTAGACGGCTGCTATACACACCATTGTTCAGCTTCAATATATCTATTTGTGTGCGTTTGTTTACAAAAAACACCCTACAGACAAAATGACTAGTATGTCAAGTTAGAAATATACTTGTTGCTTTTTTATTCAGACTAATTGCCTAACTGTCATTTTTCCATATATCGAACTATCGATTTTAACATTAGGTTGTCATAGGAGTCCAACTAGTTTATTTGTACATAGTTATATACTAGTTGAAATACTAGTTATTATAGACTAGTGCGCTTAGTAGTTTTTTATTTATAGTTTTTTAAATATTAAAAAACATTTGGCCTAATCGGGGTATGAACACACAGTTCTCATATTTCAAGGCATGTACTCTATCCACTGAGCCACTTTATACTTATTATATTGAGAGCTAAAATTTTGTTTTATGTATTTACACCTGAAAATATGTCAATTTTTAAAAAAATAGTTTAAATTACTAGTATCATTACAACTAGTTGTATGACTGTTCCAAAACGTTGTTGTTTGACTAGTATCGTTACTAACCTCATTACAACTATTAAGATGACAGTCCTTTGTTGACTAGTAACGTTACAACTAGTAATATGACTGTCCCAAAACGTAACTAGTTGTACATTTATCATCAGGGTAGTTACACAGCCATATATGTACGTTATTAAATAATATCGAAATGCTTTTAATTTTCACGCACACAATCACATAGTATATTGAAGATGAACATTAATGTATCTAACAGCTAACATTTATGTGTTTAAATGCTGCGTGGATAAAATCATGAATTCTAAAATTTTGTTATCACTTGCACCAGATACCACCAAAACAATTGCAATTTTTCATATATAAAAATAAAAATAGTTTTTATAGTTCCAAATTTTATCGTCTTTTCCTTGGGAGGGAATATAAGAAGCAATAGTGCAAATTTTCTCTGCTCTATATTGCAAAATATGTTTCAAAATTTATATCAGCCTTTGTGTATGTTGCACACATAAATATATACAAATTTTATATTTATAAAGGGTGCTACATTATGAGGTACATTTTTAAGTTGCAAAGTATAAGTTCAGTACTGTGTTATAAAGACTGGTAAAGGAGTGTAGGAAATTTTCAGATAATATTTTTTTCTATCTGAAAAAGGCTGTCCCGATTCCATTTATCAAATGAAGTATATTAAACAATAAAAAATCTCTTAAAATATAGCCATACAATTTATAATGTAACCATAATGATAATTAGCAACTTTCCTACACTGAAATTAAAAAATAGCGGTTAAACACAAAAACAAAATCTCTTCGAATAACTACATAAATTAATTTTGAGCTCTCCTCCCTTTTCTACAACAACACTTATTCAGAGAAGAGAAAATGATTGCATTGTTATTCCTTTCGTAAAAGCAATAATTACAAACACAAGCTTAGGTTTTGTTTGTTTGCTTGTTTTAACTTTCCAATACTCGTGATTATATGCTGTTTTTTTAATCATCAACACACGTGCACTGTTGGCCAACTTGTCGTAGAGGACATTTTCATCAAGGACTACTTAAGGAAATTTTGACATGTGTCGTGAACGATATTTCTCGATTACAGTTTCTTTTAAGACAATTTTAAAAGAAACCGTTCTCAAAGAATTAGTAAAAGAAAAACTACTCAACTGGTCCTGCCAACTCTTCTTGTACTAGCAAGTGAACTTCTTGTGGACATTGTCTGTCACCAATTTGAATAAATTTGATACATTCTTGCTTGCTAAAATTGACCGCAATTGAGATGACGAGAAGTTCTGTTACAATATCCATTAAAATTTCTTATATTAAATAGTCTCTGAGCGACAAATTCCTCAAATTGTTATTGTAGAACACATGTAAAAAAGAAACAAGCGAAAAAATGTAATGGGAACATTTCTGAGGATGTTGTCACTTACATGGTCATTAATGAAAATATGGGTGACAGTGTCGCTCTTGTTGTCATGTATGAACTCAGCGGCCATTTGTTCGAAAATGTCCCCACTGATCTGTTTGAGCTGTCAACAGACGGATCATCAACAATTTAAGGTTGTCATGCATCGGTCTTGCAAGATGGCTGACAGACATGGCCAACCGGGGCATGTGAACTATGTGTGCGCGGATTATTAATAACTTTAAGCTCTTATAGCTTCCAAAATAATGAAACGATTTAAACAAAATATAAATTGTGTTCATGTGCCAATAAATATATTTAAAATGGTGTAAATTTTGTCAAAATCGGAAGTATAATGTGAACATAAGTACCCAGCGGCGGAAAAAAGTAGTAAATAAGCCTTCTGGAAGCCCTTATTTGTCAGACACAAGGCCTTATTAATCTATTCCATACTCATACATTTTTTACACATGAAGTCCTAGCCAGCCAAAGCCTTCTGCGTTCCCTTCTTCAACAGGCCTGGCCTCCTCAACTTGCATTTTTATTTCAGGTTTTTGTATTTGCTATTTTGTCTTTTGAATGTGCGTTTTTGTAACGGTTTATCAGTTATGTTGCTACAAACGTAGAACATACACAAAAGGTATGTATGCTTACATACACATTATAAAAAACAACCTATGTAGAAGGGAGTAGGTAGGCCTTCCATAAGGCCTTCTTGAGAAAGCAAGCGAGTATGAGTACTGGATCAACAAAAAATCCTAAGAAGGTCTTACGGAAAACCTTATAAATGCAGGCCTCTAATAATTTGCCGTTGGGCAACATTACAAAAATATTCTCGCCTTTTAATTTTTATGTTTAGTTTCGACTTGAACATACGAATTCTCGAAGAAAATACGAAATTTGCTTTAAATCATCGAAATAATTCTATGTACCGAAAAATTTTGACGTTTATATGACATTTTTTAATATTGACGAGTACATGCAAAATTGTCAAATTACAGTGACCTCTAGCTTAGGCAAGATTAGCAGATTGCTGATGCGGAGAAGAAAGAAAGTGTGATTAAAGGGAAGTGTTACACGTAGAGTAAGTGAAGGTTCCGTATATTTTCTTCTTTGTCATTATAGGGTACGTTTATCGTGGGTTAAAAAATGCAGGGCCCTGTTCCACAATTGCCTTGAGAAGTTTAAGTATTGCCTAGTTCGGTTTTTGTCAAGGCGTGGCAAGAGAGTTCTCGCTATTGAGCAGATTGACTCATTGTGCCATCTGATTTGAGCCATCCGCAGAAGGGAAGCATCAATTAGTTTCCAGCAAGATGAGATTGGAAGACCATAGAGATTGCCAATATCATGTCTTAGCATTTTATTGCATCAAATGGACGAATGTCATCGTGCTTATAGTGTGTGGCATCATAGGGCGTACACCGTGAGCCCTTTTTTCCTGTTGACTGTTGGCTGTAATTTGGACATCCCAAAGCGACGTCGAAATATTCACCGATTTGTCTGAATTAGAAAAAAATCAAACATATTTTTTTTAACGATTGTAAAGCCTTATGAAGCCATGATCTTAATATTTAATATTTTGGAAATGTTTAGTGTGACAATATAATACGATAAGACTAAACCAGGCACAGTGTCTGCTGTACCATGAAAATTAGCCACAAGAACTGTGAAGGCATTGCGTCTGTTTCCCGATATTTAACAGAATTTATTTAGTTAATTTAGTAGATGCTATTTTTGGTGTCTTGTGAAGTCCAGATTAAAGTTTCCAAATTATTATATGGTGTATCGTTGGTATTATTTCGGTTTAGCTTTAGATATATTACTGAAAATACTTTTACATATAAAGAAGGTAAAATTTTTATATTTTGAGATATTATTTTGTTGCATTAAAGAGCCATAAAATTTAAGTTTTGATTTGTGCAAAAAAGTTCCTTCCTCCAAACAAATCACCCTTTAGTTGTTATTGTATTGGTAAATGTAGCTTGCAAAGTATTTTGGCCAACAATAACGTTGTCGGCGTCTGCTAAAAGTTGTTGGTGTTTATAGATCGAAAGCAAAAAAAAAAAAAACAAAAATTGTTGTGATGTTGTACGAGTATGTTGCTGCTAGATTTAATAAAATTGCTTTTGCTACTGATGCTGTTGTTGATGCTGATGATGACGATATCTGCCGCTGTGTAAGTAAGCCCAGGGAGACGCTGCTGTGTTATTTTTGAAATTTTCAACAACTATTTTTAAATGCCGCAAAGCACTTTTTGTGTTCGTTTGTATGTATTTTTGCTTGATTTTAAGTTCTTATTAAGTTAAAATTTTAATTTATTTTTAGATTATTTTTGCTTTCTTGTATAAAAACTTTCACAGAAGATTTAACTTTTTTAAAATGATATTTATTTAAATTTCTTAAAATATTTGCTTGGCTTTGCTAAATATAGATTTTCTAAAAATAACTTTTTATGCATATGTTTTCTTTATATAATATCTTTTAGCATTTCCTGGTTTTTAAAAATTTTTAATATAGAGACCGTTAAGTAAACTAGTTTAATAAAATTGTTATTAGCGAGTATTTAATTAAAATTTTTCGTTGATTTAAAAAAAGATTTTATTTTTCAGTATTATTTTTATTTCTTTTTTATAATGTCGGCCTGATTATTGCTTACATAACTCGCGTGCCGTTAATATTGTCGTCTGTTTTCCCGTTTCTACAATTTTAAAAAATTTCGTATTTATCGTTCAACTTCTGCTCACAAACTAAAACATTTAGTTGTCGCCGCCTCGTACAAGACAAGTGTTGAAAATATTTACTCAAAAATCTGTGTATTTTTTTGGTTTTCCTTTTCGTATCTATTGTCAAACACAGTGAAATGGGAAAATTTAAAATTTTTTTCTCTGCAATTCATTTAGTGATCTTTTTACTCGCCACTGTACTGCAAATAGACAGACAGACGTTTTGGTGTTATTCAAAACAATTTAAGTTTTTTTCTCACGACACTTAAATAATCAATGAATTTGTGATTAAAAATAAATAGAAATATTTGTTTATATGAAAGAAATAACATAATAACAATAATAAAATAAAAGCACAAAACAATTTCAACATTTTGCCATAGTTTTTGCAAGTTTGTTGCATTGTAAGAAAATACAAAAAAACTAAAAAGCACTAATCGTTAAAGTTGCCTCTTTGGTATTTTGGGATTCGGGATTTTTCTTTTTTTAATAAAACACTCAACTTATAAACTTATATATATAATTTAATTATGCATGTGGTGTAAAAATTAACAAATAAAAGCTAATTTCAAGGTATTGTAATACAAATTTTAATATTTTACTGAATAGTAAAATATAAATTGGAAAAAGCACGTCACAAAATTAAAATTATAACTCATCTGTAAGTGAAGTGAAAAAATAAAGAACAAGAAGTTGCCACTAGAAAATAAATTAATATTATAGAAAACAACAACTCCACAAAATAATAAATCAACACTTTTTTATTTCACATTTTCTATAAAAAATAATTTTTTCATTAAAAGGAAAAAAACTAGTGTTTTTGTAATCTTTTTGTAAAACAAAAAACAGCAAATTCAAAAGGAAAGAAAAATAAAATTTTTGTAATTAATATTAATTGGAAAAGTTAATTCATTGAACTAGAGTTTTAGAAAATAAATTGTATACATATGTACATACAAGTTGATTTTTTTTGCACGTTTTAATTTTTGTTGTTGTAATTATAATGCCATTTGATAGTGTTGGAAATACATATGAGGGGGCTAGAGCAAGGGGTTCAAGTGCCAAAACTAAGAAAATTGAGTTAGATGCAGGAACCAATACTTAATACTAATATCTATCACTCTACAAAAAATTGCAGACTTGTAGCATGACCTCAATCAACTGTATGCCTTACACAGCCAAAATTTGAAGTATGAAATGCAAAAGGAACAAAAAACTTTAAAGCTTAATCAATCAGAGTTTTCCTTTTAGCACTTGAACCGCCTTGTGCCTTAAGCCATCATATGCATTCTTGCTTCATAGCGCTTTCTTTAACAATTTTAGTTTAGGCACTTTCACTGACTTTAACGTATAAATTGATTTTAAAATTAATTAAAAAAAATGCTTTTTTGCTAAAAATAACCAAGCCGGCAACGCTGTTCTCCTTATAACAATTCACAATGTCAGTTACTAACAGAAAGCTTTTAATTGCTCCTCAAAGTATGCTTTAGGAAAAACACATGTTCATGTTAGAAAGCAAACACATTAAATCTCACCATGGCGTATGAGTATTATCCTATGCATTTCTCATTCGTGCAATCAGAGTAGATTTTAACAAGCAATCAACAACATCTAAAATTATTTAAACTTAAAATTATATTTAATTTAGTTAAAAAAGCAAATAAAGGTTTAATTAAGCAGAAAATAGTTAGAAGTTGAGTCAGAGTATGAGCAACAAAACTAATAATTGCAAAAAAAATTAATTTTAAAAAGTGCCTTGTTTTGTGAACAAAAGAACTATTTACACATTTATTATTCTTGTTAAAAAGTGTTTAAATCTAATAAAAAAAGGGCAAATAAAAATGTGAAATGTTGAGCTAGTGAAGTTCAAGGAATTCAATGTTTGCTTATATGTATATTTTTTGTTTAAAATTTCATTTGCACAAGTTGGTGTAAAAATCAATAATCAACAGCGCAACCAACATTCAGACAAACAATCATTCTAAAACAAACGAAAGGCAAAAAAGTATAAAAAAATTTATTTGATTCGATGGCCAGAAGACATACGAAAGAGGTGGTCAACAACATCACATGGCCATACCAGGAAATATGTTCTTCTTAATCATGATGATGAACATGAACTCGTAAACAGCTGAGTGTAATATACTAAAATCGGTTAAATTGCGGGCTTTTTTGTTGTTGCTGTTGTTACTATTGATGTGCTTGTTTGCAATGCTGTTGTATATTTGCTCGCTGTTAGCTGCAACCTGTCAACTAAATATTGGTTTGTCTTCTCAGCGGCTAATTTTGTGGCAGCATTAGTATTGTTATAATGTGACCAGTCAAGTGTTTTTATATATTTTACGAAAACTACTACGGGTATTTGTTGTTATGTAAAATAATAAACAACAAATAAAAAAAATAGATGAAAAAAGTTCAATAGTTCCATTGAACTAACGTAGATGTCTTTGCCAACCTCAATAACAACAACATTATTTTGTTAACATGATGCCTAAATAAATGTTGCAAATAAATATGTCTGTGTGTGTACGTACCACGAGCAAGAGTCTCAACGAACAGCTGTGTGTCACAACATTGGCAAGCTCAATAGAATAAAAGCACTATAAATGCGATAGAAAGT
This sequence comes from Panzeria rudis, assembly GCA_956483635.1. NCBI lineage: Eukaryota > Metazoa > Arthropoda > Insecta > Diptera > Tachinidae > Panzeria > Panzeria rudis. The sequence continues at coordinate 2,203,141 of OY101449.1, forward strand.
GTTCTACAGACATTCATATGAAACAATATACTGTTACTACTGCTGTCTCTACTAAAGTGCAACATATTGTTGTTGCCGTTGTTGCTGCCACTAGTATTTAAATGTGCATTACTTACCTATTAATGTATGTATGTATGTGAATAAATATATAAAGCGCACCTAAACAGCAAACAAATGTTAAAATGTTTAACTCATCACCATCACAACCAGCCACTCCACCACCGGTTGGTGAAACTTCGCGTATTAAAAGTTTTATGGGTCGCACCCCGGCCATTGGCATATTGAAATCGAAATTTTTAACAGTTTTAGGAAATAGCAATGAATTATTAAATGGCATTTCTTCAAAGGTATGTAAACGTTTGTTGTATTCCCTCTAAGAATTTTAATATCATAGAATAGTATTTGTTACTTTTATTTGCATTTTTGTTTTGCTTTTGACCTTGAAAATGTAGTAAGACAGAGTTGAAAATTGCCAAGAGGCCTAATGACAATCAACAAACATCAGCACAAAGTAATAATAACACAAATAGCCGTGACAGCATATGTTTCAAGGTTTAATGCAGTAAAGATGTTTGTTTGATATAACACACTCACGTGCACATTCACACAGATACAAGCGCTTCATTTCTTTGAGAAACATGTTAATATTTTGTTTAGTTTCTGTTAGTTACGAGAAGGATGTTGGTGTGTAATTAATTCTAAAAGGAAATGTTATTTTAGACCTTGAATTATGAAATGGATTGTAATATGTAGATAACGAAAGATCCTTGTTCATTTTGAAAACTACGGCAGTAATTTTCATTTATTAAAAATAAAAAAAAACAACAGTGATATCGCGATAACGTAAACAAACAAAAGTTTGAAGTGAAATTTTTTCTACAAACTGCCCCAAAACGTGAAAAATATTAAAACTCTAAAAACGTACAAAAATAAAATGCTGGGAAATTTATTAATTTATTAATGACAGAAATCAAAGCTTAAAAAAAATGCTAAGAAAAACATAGTGAAGTTCCAAACTTTTGCTTCCAATGATAGTAACGAGATGGCGCCTCATCTCTTAATTGGTGCAAAGTAAAATAGGATTTTCGCTCGTTGGTTATTGTTGCATTCGCTGGCAGTATCGTCTAAGTAAGACTATGGTGATCTCGAAACATCTGAAGTCAGCTCAACCTGCCGCGCAACTAAAATTTTCTTCGAATGACTTTTCTTTCTAAAATAAAAATTATTTAATCGAAAGATTAAATTGAAAACGAACTTAATCCAAACTAATTAAATAATTTTGGTTAATTTATTACCCTTAAAAAAGTTGGTTGATGTTATCACGACTTCACTGTACCTTTCAACTATAGTAAATATATCATCAGAAGTACTTTAATTACAAAAAAAATAGTATCGAAACACTAAATAATAAAAGTGTCAGTAGCTATATCTAAAAAACATCTGAGTCACTTTTATAAGATGAACCCATTCACGACCAACGCGTAAGACTGTATGGGAAATAAAACAAGGTATGTAATAATTTTTGCTCGATATGAGAGTATTATATTCGAAAGTGCACCACAAGGGCATTGAGTCGAAAGTGAAAGTGAAAGTATCTCAAAATTACAAGAAACCCATAAAAATCGAATAACTGTGAAAATACCGAAATAATTGCACTAAATAAATCGAAAGCTCACAAAAATACCGAAATTATTGCCCTATAGAAATCGAAAGCTCCCCAAAATCGGAAAAGCATTGAAAGTATCTCAAAATTACAAGTAACCCATAAAAACGAATAACGTGAAAATACAGAAAAATTTTCTTATGCTCGAAATTTAACGAAATTCATCAGAAATCAATAATTTTACTAAAGAGAACGAGAATTTGCGAAAATTGGAGCTACTCCGAAAATTTGAAATTTAGTGCACATTTAAAAGTACAACAAAATTTATACTTTACTAAAAGTTATGAACCAAATAATCAAAGCTTATCTCAAAATTCAATATATGAATAAGGCATGTTCGAAAATATACTCTAAACGTACATAAAACACAACACAAAATATTATTTCAATCCAGAAAACAAAATCGAAAAATTTAAGTTATTCCGAAATAATTTAAAGTTGTACGAATATGCGAAATGTAGCATATAGCCGAAAGTGCACCACAAAAGTCTCAAATTCATCAAAAGTATATTTTCATAAAAAAATCGGAAACTTAAAAATTGGAATTACTTTTAAAATATGTAAAATTAAAAAATTCGTACTAAAGAAATCGAAAATTCGCAAGAAACTAAATTTATTTCGAAAAATATCAAAAATTCTCCGAAATTCGGGACTTAGTATATAATTGAAAATATATAAGAAAAGTCTCAAATCCACAAGAAATCAACTATTTCAATAAAAAATTGTAAGAAACAAAGTTAGTTCTAAAAGTTCGCGAATTCTCTGAATGTTCGAAATTTAGTACATATTAGAATATGAATTTGAAAAGCATTAAGTCCAGCAGACATTAATAATTTAACTAACGAAAACTAAAACTCCGAAAATTCTCTGAATATTCGAAAGTTAGTGCACATTCGTAAATGATCAAAAGTGCGTTGAACCAAAAAGCTCATGATTTCAGTAATAAAATCGCAAAAAAAAATTTTAATTTTCTGAAAACGAAAATGTTCTAATTTACATCAATCAGAAAATACAATTTTACTAAAGAAACGAAACGTCGAAAAAATTTAAATTAGTCGGAACAAATCTTAAAAAATCGAAATTTAGTATATAATCGAAAACGCGCCAAAAACCTTCAAGTCCACTTGATAACTAAATTCGCTAAATCTTAACAAATCGAGAACTCACAAAAACCGAGGCTATCCCGAAAAAATCGAAAATTCGATTAATGGTATATATTGGAAAATGTAACGTAAAAGCCGTGATTCTAACACAAGCTCATAATTTCACTCACAAGAAAAACCAAAATTCTTCAAAAGCGCAAAAATTATTACGTATTCGAAAATGCATCAAAAAGCCTTAAGTCCAAACGACACGCATAATATCACTAAAGAAAACAAAAGTTCGCCAACATTTTTGGTACTCCGCAGAAATCGAAAAGCTCCTGAAAATTCCAGATTAAAATAAATTTTCACTAAACAAATCAAGAAACCACAAAAAACTCTGGTTATCTAAAAAAAATCTAAAGTTCTCCGAAAATTCAGGATCTAGTACATATTAAAAAATGCTCCAAAAAAGCCTCAAATCCGTCAGAAAGAAACCCATAATTTAACTTAAGAAATCCAAAACTCACAAAAATTGGGGTTACTCGGACAAAATGGAAAAATCTCTGAAAACTCGATATTTAGTACATATTCAAAAAAGCACCAAAAGAGACTTATTTATATCCAGTAGAAACCCGTAGTTTCGCTAAAGAAAAATGAGCTTCATAAAGTTTTTGTTACTCCGAAATACCTGCGAAAATTCGAAATTAATCAGAAAATGTCCAAAATCCGAATTAAAGCTTAAAATTTTATCCCAATTATCCGCACCCTATTTTGGAGGAAAATTTCAGGATGCATATAAGCTCCTTTGATCACATAATCAACAGGATAATCTTTATTTCCGAAAATTCTACTAATACATACAAGTCCTAACATTTATTTTGCAGCTCTTAATAACTATTACATGGACCTATGCTCTGTAATTTAGCAAAAACTTCTCGCAAAAGAAATAAAAAATTAACCCGATACAGACGTTGATTATTTCAGTTAAAGTTGTACCTGTGGGATATTGACTGAACTCTTTTAAACAAATAGCAATTACGCTTGTTCTATCCATTTACATTATGTTTTTTATCTCTTTATAATAATCTTAAAATTTTTTCCGCTTTAGTTTACATTCAATATCAGTTCAAGTGATTCGGACTATTGCGATGATGATGAAGAAGAGATACCGAAATGTAAGTTTAATTAAAAGCGATATCATGAAAAAAATTTAATTTAATTATTATCTCTTGTTAGTTGATGAATCCATCGATTATACAAAAATAGACTATGAGGCACGAAGAGTTAAGGCACGTCGAGCTCACGAAGAAATCATATCTGGTCGCTATAGACAACCCAATTTGGCACCAAGTAAATTAATGTAGCGAATAAAAATATTTTCTAATTTTGTTAAAACTTCTTGTTGTTTAAAGGACCTCGCTTGGATGCTTTACGCAATAAAAAGCATGAAAACTCACGATCATCATCCTCATCATCCACATCATCGTCATCATCTACCTCAACCTCATCAAGGTCGTTTCAAAATTATCAGCAGGATCGATCTCATATTAGTAGTACTACACGTTCAGACTCTATAGAGTCCCGAAATTCGGGTGGTTATGAACGTGCACGGGCCATACCTGGCGCCAGGCGGAGTGAACTCGATTTGCAGAGGGATGTTTTAAGAATGCGCGAAAGTTCAGCAAATGCATCTGCATCTAGTCCTGCACCTCATATTGAGGTTCAACCACCTTCTTATGAACGAGATCTTAGTAAATCATCTATAGTTAATATGACTAACACGCCATCAAATCATTCTATGCGAGTTCCTGCTGTTAGACGTAAAAATTCCAATAGTAGTACTTTAACTAGTTTGCGAGATGATGTCGAGTGCCAGGTGAGTCCCAGTGTAGAGTCAACGGACTGGCGCAACTTTATACGTTCAGAATCGCAAAATTCGGTGCCTTCTTGGGCTTCTTCGATTAGTCTGGATTGTCGGGCCGGCGAAGAGCCCATTAAAGAATTTATGAAATGCTTTACCGACACCATGTTTGCTAATGCCAATGCAATCGATCTGGAATTGAAATCGGAATTTGGTGCTATGATGCGTTTGGAAATTGGACGCCAATGGTTTGTAAGATTTCTGGTGGATCATAAAAACAAGGTAAAGGTTGTGAACGAAACAACTTTCCACTCGCTGATACAACATTTTGCCTTGGTTTTATTCGAATGCAATGAATGTGAGCACTTTCCACCAGCTGCCGTAATCATGAATTTGTGTTTCATCTTTTACCGCGAAAGTAAGAGAAATTTTTTTTTTCATTTAACATTTTTATTATACTAACTTAAAATTTTCTTTGTAGTTGATGTTCCGGGTTGTGATGCCTATCGTGAATATTTATTTACTTTTATGCGTGAACAGCCCATATGGCTGTCAATTCGTTTCTGGAATACAACATTTTTTGATTCAATACAGTCTGAGCGAGATCATCGTCTATTGGCTAGACAAAAGAAACAAGAAAGACGTAAGACCAAACAAAAAGCGAAAGCAGACATGGAACCAGCAGAACAGAAGCCACAAAATACTGAAACTGAAAATGAAATAAAAGCTTTAAATAAAACAGAAATTTCCACCTCAAGTTCTTCGCATCAAAGTCGTACGAATAAAATCAAAAGGGAACGTTCAACAAAACCCACAAATGAAGCTAACGCTGATGTGGATAAAGAAATGGAAAATATTTCTTTTCGGCAATTAACGTAAGTTTTGTAAAATAACTTGTAATATTGAGTCATGTCACAGAGAACCATTCCGAACGAAAGTGGTTATATCAAAATTATTTGCTTTTTAATCCGAAGTGATCGGATAGGTTAAGGTTCGTAACGTTATATTCAAAAAGAATTAGAGATGATCAATATTCGAAAGAATAAGGGAAAAATTAAAAAAAATTCTCAAAAATATAAAAACAATTTGGTGTAAACGGTGTGGATTTAAAAAAAAAAGATTTTAATTGAAATCTGCTATATTTCGCTCTAGTGTAAATGTATTATAAGACTAGGAGGAGAGATGTGGAGTTCGGTATTATTCGGAATTTCAATAGAGTTTGAATGGAAATTTCAATCGATATCGAATATTTATTTCTGTTTAAAATCACACATTTCTTTTTTAATAGACTTCGGTCAAGTTCGTTCACTAGTTCATTTTATAGATTTGATTGTATGGTTGCTTTAAATGAACTACTGAAGGAGCTCGACAAGAAGACGAGTTCTTCTTGTTTAAAGACACAGAATTGTTTTTATTAGGCTTCGCTCCACCAGCTCGTTCAGTAGTTCAGTTCATTAGCTCGTTTTAGACTGGAATCTATGATCGAACTAGAGATGGGCGCGTGTTGACATTTTCCAACAAGACACGACACGCACGAAACACGCACGCCAAAATTTCCAAAACACGAACACGACACAACACGCGGGAAATCAAATCCAAAAACAAAAAAACTAATTTTTTTTATATTCAAAGACATATTTTTCTTCTATTTTAACGTTCCATGTCCCATTTGTATTTTTATTTACATATTTCTGTTGAGAAACAGTATAAGTTACAAGATTTTCGCTCAATAATCTTGTGTGGCAAGCTTCTGCATTCATACATATTTTAATCTAAAAGCCGTTTCGTGTTTTTTCGTCTCAAGTTTGCTCAACACGACACGACACGAACGAAATCAGATTTTCTGTCACGAACACTTCGTGTTGAGTTGTGCGTGCTTGTGTCACGAAAAAACACGACTTGCGCCCATCTCTAGATCGAAACCATATAATCAGGGTTGTCAGACCTTTTCTGACCTATTTCGCCAAATTAATTTTCAAAATCGTCAAAGTCGTCAAAATATAAGAAATTTGTATAAAATTATGTCATAAAAAGTTGCAGGAAATCACCAAAAGTAGAAAAAAAAATTGCCTAACATTTTTACTTTTAATCATAAAAATTGCAACGATTAATAAAGCATCAAAATAATAATCAAAATATCAAAGTTCAGTGTTTGATGCAAATGGTTTTGTAAAAGTGCGACTGTAAAATAGCGTAGCTTTTTTTTTATAAAATCCAACATAAATTTTGTGTATTTTCCTGTTGTTTTTCATAAGAAAACTACGATATTTTGCAAAACCATTTGCGCCGAATAGTGAACGCCACAAATTAATTTTCCTGAATCCTAAACGTTTGCGCAAAATTAGTTTTTGCTAAAAAATAGCCATAACAATCGCTAACAAATTTATTTATCGCCAGGAAAATCGGCAAGGTTTAAAATTGCCACGTTTGGCGAGAAATCGCCATATCTGACAAACCTGCATATATTTAAAATAAATAGGTTTGATCCTGTCTTTGTGTGTAATGCACGAGTTGGAGCCAAGACTTGCTTAGATTTAATTCTATCATCAAACTCTTATTGCTCATTTGCTGCAACCACGTCATAACTCAAAAAACGTAATTTTTGAGTTAACAATGCTGAACTATTCCTTATATCGTTCTCCATATTGAGAAGAAATTTCATAGAAATATCTTCTATACAAACCTTTTTAAAGAATAATAGTATTTTGTTTTTCCACTATGTTGTGAGTAAATTGAAAACTTTAAACTAGTTTTCTTTGAAACTAGTTTTCTTGAGATATGACGTTGTTGCAGCAAATGATCTTTCAGCAGCTCGTCTTAGACACGAACATATGGTCAAACCCATGTAATTTAAATGGGTTTGATCATACGTAAGACGAGCTACTGAACGTTCGAACGACTTGGATCCAAGTTTATTATATTTTTAATTGGTTTTGTCATAGGTTTGTGTCTAGACTTGGGTCCAACTAGTTCGAACTCGCTCAGCAGCTCGTCTTAGACACAAAGCAATGATCAAACCCATTTAAATTACATGGGTTTGATCATAGGTTTGTGTCTAAAACGAGCGGCTGAACGAGCTCGAACTAGTTGGACCCAAGTCTATTTGTGTCAAAATGGAATGCATAGACATGCAACTACAGTTAGTTCCAACTCGTTTGAGCTTGTTCAGTGGCTCGTCTTAGACACAAAGCTATGATCAAACCCATGTAATTTAATTTGTTTCTATAAACAAACACAGCCCGCGAAGCGATTATTAGCTTGTATGCGGAAAACACCCGGGGTCTATGGCGGGAATCGAGGCCAAGACCTCTGGATTAACAGGCTAGAATCGCTACCACTCAGCCACAGGGGCACCAAAATGGGTTTGTGTCTAAAAAGAGCTGCTGAGCGAATTCGAACGATTTGGACCAAAATCTACATAAAACTGACAAACAAATTCATCCGAATAATTATTGAGAATCATATCGGAAAAAATATTGGATTGAACTTTTCAAAATATTAGCTGCTATATGAGTTGTTATAAATTCGCTTTAGCTTGCGAAATAATTCTAAAAATTTCACTGTATAGCAAACTCAAAATTTTACAATATAGCAAAGTTCCAGTGACTGACTGCGGCAGAAGACACAAAAAATATATACATATGTGTATCGGTGTAAAGTTTACGCTTGGGACTCATATTAGTTAAGGTATAATATGTATGTTCAGAACTTTTATGTAAAACGCCACGATAAGAATTTTTGTAGAATATTTTAACCCTCCCGTATAGATTAAAACCACCTCTGCAACGGCTATGAAGCGAGTTATAATGTTGTACAAAAATATTATTGGTGCCTTCGGCCAGAATCAGTCCGAAAAACCATGTTATGGTTTTCTGTGCTGTACATTGTAATTTTACAGATTAATCAAAAGTTTTTTTTTTGTCAGATATCGCTATGCTGCACTAAAGGAAGGACATGATATTTATAAAAAATATAAACATTTTTTGAAATAATTTCTCTATTATTTTTTTTGTCAATTTTAGATCATTTACTTGCAACATACATGCCTTAGGAGCACCACAAAATTTGTGTTTAGAGTTTTTCAAAAAACAACAATCCATTCTGGGCTTACCGAAAGAGAAATCGAAATTAATACGCGATAACATCTATCGCATCTACTATGAAACTGAAATGTGGGGCTCCAAACAATCCTGAAGTACATGAAATAAATGCATTAAGAACATAATTAAGCAATTTTCGAAATCAAAGTTATAATAACAAAAAAATAAATAAATAAATAAATAAAAAATTTGAATAGTTTTTTATTATGATAGTTAAAGAATCAAAATATTTAATATACCTAATTTATATTAATAGATTATTTAACGGATTAATATATTACATAATTAAACGAAAAGTTTTAACTAAAAATATTAAAAAAGTAGTTTTGAAATAAAAAATTTTAATAAAAAATTCAATAAAAAAAAACAGTATAGTAGATATCAAGGCAGATTTATTTATCAGGTAGTCACAGTTCCTTAAAAATGTCAAATTATTAAAACAGATACACAACTAACTTGTGTATTTTGATACAAAATTGACAGCCACAAATAAAAAAAAAGAAAACAGCTGTAGAATCAAGAGTACCTGTTAAATAAATATACCTTGAGTAGATATGAAAAAGAAGTTGTTTGGATAAAAACTCAAATTTAAATTTATTAAATGTTTTAAAATGTGATAAATTAATTTGTGATTTATTAAAAAATACAATAAATGAAATCGTAAAAATAGCAAATTATAACGAAAAGTTAATTTTAGTAGTTAGTGCTATTTGGTTTTATCCTATCTTAAAAAATACTCTGAATACTAAATACTACTTCTTACTTTTCCTCTTACTTTGAACATTCCACTCGTTAAATAAATAAATATTAGCAAATTAAGTTAATTTGTATTACTTACTTAATAATTACTATTAAGTCTCCTAAAGTTAAAAAAAAGACAAACATTAAGACACGATGATATAAATCAAAACTAAACGAATGAATCAATTTCTTCTTTCAAAAATGCCTCATACAACAATCCGTCAAACTTAAATTTAAATCAAATAAAAATGTAATAAACTGTCATTATTTTGTAACACTTTTAAAACTGAAATACTTATTGCATATAATAAAACCAACTAAGATACAAAACGAATTAACTATAGTTAACAACAATGAAAAGAAATACATAAATGATATAATAAATAAATAAGAAAACCTAATAACAATAAACTCTGTTATTTGAAAGCAATTTTGACATCTTAAGTCTAATTAAAACAATTATTAAGTTTTTTTTTGGAGAAGGTTTTAATTTGCAACACGATTTTTTTTTGTGATTGGTATTTTGATAGTCTTCGGACTATTTTGAATTAAGTTTTAATCTTACTGGAGCAACGTTTGTAAATTGTTAAAATTTATATATGGGAATTTTCACAGAAAAATTCACTTTTTGTCACATTACGTCACCAAACAATTAAGTTTGTTTTTCTCAACATGACAATAAGTCGACTTTTATGTGTAAATGCCCATATTTGGAGGAACATGTCACAGTGAGGACTTTTTTTGTATAATAAATATGTAATATTTTTATGGGCATGACCAATATAACGCACGACATAGGTCGGCCTCGCTAACATATGTAATTCATCATAGCTCGAGAGCACACACACACACACACACACACACACACACACACACACACACTCACACGCACACACACAGACACACAAATTAAAATGTTTCTGTTGTATGGATATTGTTTGGATATCGGATTTTTATCAATTGCGTTCCTTCACTTAATTATATATAAAATCGACATTTCTCCATCGATTTTGATGGTTAATGGCTTATTTTATTCGTAATATATCTAGCTTTGTTATAAGTGGTAAATATTAAAAATTTTGGAATAAAAAATCAGAAGGTGAAATTTGTTCGGCTCACCATATTAATAAAATGGAATAGGATGACTCATGTTCTATTTCCTCATAAAATTTGGTTAAATAGCTGATGTTTCATTAATACTATCATCCACGATGAATCGTGGTAAAAGTGAACAAAGGACGCTGATGATGACAGCGTAGCGGCTGTCGAAATTAGTAGGTAGTACTAATCCGTTCTGCTATTCTAATTAGATATTCTAATATTCCACTCTTAAAAAAAATAATTTGAATTTACATTAATTCAATTATTGTGAACTTAAGCCGAATTATAATAACTTCCGACTTAATTTTTGCTATCTTGATTTTGTTATGAGTTTTTTTTATAACAAAAAAAGTTTAATATTACATACAAAAATATTTATTTTCCTTACTAATTTCTCATTACGGGATAGAGAAAAAAAAATTAAATCTGATTTTAATTGAATTAAGCACAGTAAAATCTTTGTAGAATATAAAGATTTTAGTGCGCTTAATTCATTTAAAGGAGATTTTCCCTGCAGACCAGTATGATTTTCTAGATTTGTCTAAAAATTTGGATATATAGAGAAAAAAGTGTTAGATTTTTAGGTACAGATAGATATTCCAAGTTTCAGATAAATCTAGTTAATAGTTTAGCAGTTACAGATTTATTACCGTATATTTTGAACAGTCTTCACTGTGCATTCTGTAATTCGAGAAATACATCCGCAACGTCATTTAAGAATTTTGTTGAGTGATGGAGAACAATTTTGATGACATGACTATGATTGCAAACATGATTGCCACCAGATAGCGTCATGTATACCTCAGCCGCGGCAGACATATGAGTAGTCAGTCCACTTGCAAACACCGCTAAGTTGAAAAAAATAAAAATTCGTTGTTTGAAGTTTTAATCAATTTGTTGTTTTAACTTTTAATCGATTTTCTACAAATTTCGACATATTCACATAGCGGTGTTTGCAAGTGGACTACTCATATATCCGAAAACATATTCAAACCTTTACTGTCATATAATTATTTTTTGATATTTGTTCTGTAATGTATTCTAATTTAAACCTTCCCATCCCAAAAAAGTTCCCGATTAAAAAAAATTGTATGTAATTATTTCTAATCAATTTGCTTTTTTAATAAAAATTTAGTTCACCATACTGCTATATCTCGTGAAAATATTAGGTAGTCTTATAGAAAAATTCTGACGTGATGGAATTTTTAAAATATTTTTTCTGAAGCTTACTACCTAATACTTATCCGAATTGCTATTTAATTTCTTAAGGGGGAAACCATCGTGGGGTTGTGTAATTTGTGTGCTAGGAAGTTGGTTATACAGCCTGGCATCAGCATTATATTTTGTTATGTAATGTAATGACTGAAGCATAAGAAAAACCTTGTTGTAATTAATAAAATTTTGATACATCATTTTATTGTTACATTTCGCTAATTAAGTTAATTTTCAAAACATGAGTTTTCTATTAAGAAAAATGAATAAAGTTAATAATAACAGTAATGATAAGCAAATATTTTAAAATGCAAGGTTTCTTTCTTGAAAGTATTACAAACTATATAAAACTAAAAAAATTTAACAACTTAATAGTTAAAAAACAAATTGCACTATTTATTTTAAACTTCATCATTCTAGGAAAATGAAAGAAAAATCTATATAATATAAACCAGGTAGTTGCAAGAGAGTTTGTCGTGGAGAATTTACATTTGAATGTGTAAACATTTTCGTAAACAGCTGGGCTCTTGCGGCCACCTAGTATGAGTTCACCTTGATATAAAGGTTATATTTACTTAAATAATATTGTAAATGAAATAAAGAATAAATGATATTGAATAACAAACGAAATGAAAATTCAAGTTGTTTTATTTAATAAATTTTTATTATTATTATCTTAAGTTTTTTTTTTTATTAATTTTAATAAAAAGTTTTATCATATAATTTTTTTATACTTTAGGTGTACATTTTTATAAATTTTTGGGATTTGGTAACAGATATTGCCAGTTGCGTATTTAAGTAATTTGAAAACTGGTTTTCATTTTAAATTTCATAAATTTGGTTCTTTTTGTGTTTTTGTAACTTTGTAAAAATAAAAATCTCGATTGAAAAATGTTTAATACTGCATTTACACCGGAATATGAAATCTAGTACTAACGAGATTGCGGACAAAATCTAGTTTATTTTTATTAGATTTCTCATACTAAAAAAGAATATCTTGTTTCCTACTAGATTTTGTTTTGTATGGGAACTACCAAATGATACAAGTGTGGCTTTTTCCATATTGTTCTAAAAAATAAACCGCTGTAAGGTGTGTGTACTTGCTTTTGGGTGTGTGGACAAGCTATGAGGTGTATGCTCTAGCTATTTTGCTATTTATGAATCTATTTTTATATGGAGTTTGGTAACGAAATTTTAGAAAAATTTTAAGAAAGATTGCAATCTACTAGAGTTCGTTCCGATATAAATGCAATATTTCTTTGCATATTTTATATTTAAAATGAAAAAAAAAATGTATTAAAGATATTTTGTTCGTAATTTACAATTTTAGCGATTTTGATAAAACAGAAATACAATTACTTAAATTAACGAAAGTTTTTAAAATTTTATAGGGCCGCACTTTAAGGCAAAAAGTGCAGATAGTTCAATACAAATTAAAAACTAATAGCAACAGTATAAGAAGGTGAAGAATACAAAATTAAGATCCAACAATATAAGAACCATATAAAGTTTTTAATTTCAGTTTGCAATCTCAAAGATATTGAATTGAAATCCAATTTTATAAATACTTTTTATATTTAAATAAGGATTTTTTTTACTTTATATGCCTGTTATTGTTGTTGTTTTTATCCACAAAATGTATCTTGTTGCTTGAATTCATACTTATATACATTCTACACTTAACACTTTTATAATTCAATCAACTAATTAGCATTAAATTAATTAATGAACATTGAATAACAGTTCATTAACATTCTCTCTTATGGCCAAAGAAAAAAAAAATTAACTAAACAAAAGTAAATTAAATGTAAAAAACAGATAAAAAAACAGGAACCAATCAAAAACTTGCACTAAACTTAAATTCAGAGAAATTTAATTTCGTTTAAGATTTGTTGTTGTTGGTTGTGTTCATTTGTGCGTTTGATTTGATTTAATTGTTTTTCTTTTTAATAGAATTATCGATTTAGCAATGAATTACTAAAACCGACACGGTCCAATTAAATCTTTAATTGATTTTTTATAAAATCAAAATTAAAACAAAAACCAACACAAAAACTATTTATTTCGATACAAAAGAACTTTCAAGGTCAGATAGAGAGTATTTTTTATCTATCTGCTAGTGTTTATAAGTTTTTATGAGTGATCGAGTGCGAGTTAGTGAGTGGGAGTTTTACCAAGAGATGTTAATGTTTTTTGATTGATTTGTTGTTTCTTTTATTAATAATTAATAAAAAAGGCCATCATAGCAAATGGACAAAACTGCATCCATATGCTGCTTACTGATAAACACATTAAATATTTTCTAATCGATAAAGATTTGGAAGGTAACAGAACCCATGCGATCACGTATGCTGCCACTGTAAATAATATTTTTCGCCCAAGCACGACACTCAATGTTGATCATTTTATTAATAGGCAAACTATCAAATTGTACAGCGATTAAAGGACTCAAATAGCCGGGCTGGTTAAGGTAGGGATAATAGTAGGCGGGGAAACCTTGTGCGGGAAAGTACTTGACTAGACCTAAATTTTCTTTATCCTCGGCATTGGTGCCATCACAAGAAACCCAGATTTGTTGCAGCTACAAAAAAAAATATTAAAAATAATGGATTAATTATACAGCTTTGTAAAAATTTGTGTAGTATTATTAAAAATAAACTCCAACGACCAACACCACCATCCCACTATATGTAAGGTACCCATTTGTATTCATCACCAAGTAAACATTATCAGTCAGTTCATGCAACAGATAGGATTAGTAGATAATATTTGATCACAACAACAAGTAAATAACCGTAGTGAGACGAAGAATTTATTTTGCGGATCAAAGTATTTGCTTATCGCAATAAGATGATTAAAAGCTGAATAATTCATCTCGACGTATTGCACGTGTTCCCACTAACCTTTGTTAACCGATCACTAGCTGAAACATTTATCTTGTTAGATCGAAGTATTTGCTTGTCCGAATTAGACGATCGATAGCACCCGACTGAGAGCCGAAATATTTATCTCACCGGATAGTATTATTCGTTTGTTGTTATTAAGAGACCGACGTAACACAATACTCCGTAGTCTACAAAATATTTATGACAAAGTATGATCAGACTGATGATAAATGGTCTCTGAAGGTCGTAGTAAAAATATAAAAATAGCATATAAAAATTGAAGTACAGAGTATTTTTACTGCCGATATGTTTTTTTATTTTGCAGCAGTATATTTTTTATGCGAGACCTTATGGTCTCTGAACAACATATTATGATTGTGTTGTGGTTGTGGTTGTAGGCAAATCATTTTGTCATTAAACCATGACCGTTATATGAATCATAGGAAGGCTTAAAACAGAGCCATAAATTGAAGAGTTAGAGAGTTGAAATATATGAGAAAAATATTCCTCATGCAATTCTGAACAAAATTTTGCCGAATAATTATCATATTCTTACGAAATTAGATAGCAAATGTGGATTTGAAATTAAGGATACAAACTGACGACCCTGATTACGATGCGTCGCACAGTGTCTCAGAATCATTTTTCTTTGGCCAAAACTCTGTAGCATTTTAACCTCTTGAGATATTTTAGTATTTTTTTTGTAATGGACAGAAAAATCCTTGGTTTTTAGCGGCTTTCAATTTTATTAAAATTGGCTCCGCAGCTGTTGAGAAATTCGAGCCCAAAGTTGGACTTTTGTTTTTTTATAAATTTTTTAAACGCTTTATTTATATAAAAAAAGGCCAAATAAACAAAACATTGTAATAATATCTAGAATAATTTTTGTTCATGTTAGAATGGGTGATTTCTAAAAAGGGTAAAATTACCTCATACCAAATTTGAAGACTCTTACTGTTGTACATATTTTTCCAATTAGAGGGTAATTATTGATTACTTTGTAAGGGGAGTACCTCTTCCCTCGCTCCTTCTCCGTCTGTTTACCTTACTTCGTATCTTGTCTTCAAAGTATCTTATGTCAAATTTGCAGACGCTTACTATTATAGCTTTCCAGATAGCAACTAATTATTAATTAAGACCTTGTAAAGGGAGAACCCTTCCCTCACACCTATCCCATCACTAGTTTTACCCTACTTCGTATTTCGTCTTCAAATTAGTTCAGACCAAGTTTGAAGACTTTTATTGTTAAAGCTTTCTAGATATTACATTATTACTAATTATTTTGTACGGGGAGTACTCTTTCCTCCGGTCCTATACTCCAAATTTTTAGACATACTTTGCATTTTGCTTCAAAAATGACGCATACCATTTATGAATACTTTGACTGCTATAGCTCTCATGATATAAGATATTTATTTAGTATAGGCGTGGCACTACCCACTTTTGTATTCATCAGATTGTGTTGTCAGCGGAACCTAATGTCTGCGCAAAGTTTCCAGTTGGTCAGACTTCTTAAAGATGGTGACAATTTAGCATACCATTTTATACTAAGAGGGCGAAAATAGCGTTCTTTGAATAATAGTTTTTGAGTAATTTCATTAAAATTAAAAAAAAAATGTTCCGCTGGCGGGTGGCGGGTCCAGGTGGGTGCAAAAGTATACATAGGGTTGAAGAGAACATTTTCGTGGAAAATATTTTATAACACCTTAGATATAAACAGTGGTAAAGATTACAATCTTACTAGCTTCGCAAAAAAAACCGCATCCAATTATCGATGATAGTTTGCAAGGAATGATAATTTTTTTCTCACTAAATATAAATAAATTACACTTTTTACTAAAATTTATATAAAAAAATCACAATTGCAAATATTTTGACATAATTTTATGGCTACCTTAATTAAGATATATTTACTATTAAGCGGCGTTAACATTTTGAAAATCAATAACAACAAAAAATTTAGGCTTTGCCCAACGAATTCAATTCCTGAGACACTGTGCGTCGGAGTTGCTATTGCTCAGTAGCATAAAAATCATTGCATTACTAACAGCTAACCTAACTATACAGCAGCTGTTAAGATTCCAAATAACGGACGTGGAACTTTCAGGAATCATCTACAGAGTTTCTCAGAGTATTCAAAAGCAGTTAGTGACAAGTACAAATATAACTGCTGATTTTTAAAATAGTTACCTGCAAAGGATTCACACCCTTAATGTGAGTCTTCAATTGTGCGGGCATATCTTCGGGCAGTTCCAAAGGATCGTCATAAAATTGAGGCATCCAGTTATAGATTTTATTTAATTTCAAGAAAACACATGGTCGGCTATTATTATAGCCATAAGCGTTTTGTGGAGAACAGCTGCCAAATTGTTGAATATCCACATTGCAGACATCATTTACATTGTGCGTTTGATTGAATGAGCAAATTTTGCCAACGTGGCTGCTTTCATTGTAAACTAATAATAAAGTGGGAGAAAAATGTATTTATTTATTAATTGAACTATGCAAAATTTTCTTTAAAATATGCTTTTATTATAACTTACATTTCATATATTCATCCAATAAACCAATCCAATATTTCTTCTCACCATCTCTTTTGGAATCAAATTGTATTACCGAACCACGTTCCGTTTCTTCGCTTATTGGACGAAAGCCTAAGCCAGGATTTGTACCAATTAAGGATTTTTCAAGTTTCCATTTGGGTTCCTGTTCATTGTAAGAGGCCTTTAAGCCTTGCATACAAATTGCAAATAAACCAGCTAATACAATGTAGAAAATGACATAAAATAGCAATAGCTGACCTGTAAATGGAAAATTTTTAAAAGAATTATATTAAATTTATTTATTAAATAATTTAATCAAAAGAAATCTATAAAATCCCTATATTCCAATTCAATTACAAGTACATAAATTTAAAATTTAAACTCAAGATGAAACTAGCTTTTATTAGATGTAAAATTTTGTTTCTGTAATTAATCAAATTAAAGGGGGAAAAATGATAAATAGCATCAACTTTCAATGTTACTAAGGCTTGATTGGTCGGTGTCGTTAATATTACTTTACAAAAATTGTAAATTAACACGTTTCATGCACACACAAACTGAGCAGCAACTTGCACAAGTTTATTATTTTAGCAAATAAGGAAATTACGGCTTTTTAATATATCAGCAGTTATAGCAAATAATCGCTGCCCATGTCATGTGTTGGCAGAGATAAATTTAATAATAAAATAACAATTAAAAAAAAAAAAAAAGATATGTATATTAAAAGGCAAGGTTGACATTGTGTGGCCCTACCTTCAGGGTGTTCTAAGAGATAAAGTTTTTGTAAATTGCAACAATAAGATATATTTTAGAATTCATTAAATTTTGTTTAATTCTAGCAACTGAATTTTTAGAAAACTATATTTTTGTGTGAATTTTGTTTAAAAGCTCTTTTAACAAAAGAACACAACTTTGTTAAAATGAGTTAATGAAAATAGCAACCAACATGAATTGTGGCATACTGAAAACTTTAGAAGTAGATCTAATTGTTCATATGTGTTGACAACAATTCACATTAATTTCTTCTCATATTTTGTGGTTGAACTTCTAAATACATTTATAGAATTAAATGTAAAATTATATAGAATTCCAGTGCCAAGGTTGCCATTTCAAGTAGAAATCAATAAATAAATAAAATAATAAATAATTAAATAAATAAATAAAGTAAATTCGCATGACTGTGAAACTGTGATGGGATCGTGAGTAACTTTTCACTAATAAGATTATTCTGCAAAGAAAATGTCCTTCAAATAATAATATGTGAAATAAAAGAGTGTAAAGTACTAATTAAAGCTCATTTTCGGGTTTTTTCTATTACGTACAGATCTTTTCAATGGACATGACTAATATTTTTATTTATAAAAATTCATAAAAAATGTATAGCTACAAAAAATTTACCTTCTAATTTTTTTTAAAGACAGGTACATATCTTACGAGCACAATAATCCATAGATAATGAAAATCGATTGATAAATGTTGATTTTATTGGCAACTAAGTGAATACACCCAAAGACTTTTATTTGCTAATAAAATCAACATTAGGCCATCGATTGTCATAATATATGGCTTGTTTAAAAAAAGATTTTTTTATTCACGTAGCAGTCAGTCGAATGTCTGTCTACTGGTGACTTGGCATAAGCATAAGATGATAAGGCATAAGATGAGTTTTTAAAGTATTTTCGAACATGGATCAAATGTGTTTTTATTTCCCAGAATTCTTATAATTTCGTGGAAAAGACAAACATTTCAAAAAATTAGAAGTTGAACCAAGAAAATCGAAAGTTTTTTAAACTTTTGAAAACAAACGAGCTTGATGCATGCTCGTTTTTAATTCAAAGAATACTTATAGTTTCACTAAGGAAAGTCAAAGCTTTCAACAAATTCGAGGTTAAACCAAGGAAATCGAAAATTTTCTAATGTTCGAAATTTGGAGATGTTCGAACATGCTCCAAATGTCTCTTAAGTTCACAGAATAATTATAATTTCGCTACAGAAAGTCAAAAACCTCAAAAGATTTAAAAGTTGAACCATAAAAATATAGACATTTTCGAATGTCCGAAATTTCAGTATATTTTCAAAACATGAGCCTGACATTTAGCCCACAATAAATAATATTTTTTTTTAAATAATAAACTATTTATTATACATATACACAGAATTATTCAAGGGAACAAACAGTTCATTGTTTCAACGAATTGTTCATCAAGTTTGACCTGATGTACTAGAACGTTAAATTAATGGACTAGCTTATTAGTTTTGTTAAACAACAACAACAACAACAAATGCTTCTAATGAATCGTTTTACATCGAACTTGAATGAATATTTTCTTTGAAACAACATAAGCTTGAATTGAATCAATGTGTTTTTGTAAAAAAAAAATTATGAATCTAGGTCAATGAAAAATAATAAAATAATTTTTTCGGTGTACCTAAGAAAGTTGTGATTGATTAAAATGTTATTAACATTTTTTTATTTAAATTATTTTTTAGACTATTCGCTGGTCTTCTTATTTTATTTCATTGTTATTTAATATATGAAATATATTGCGAAAGGAACTTCATACCATCAGCGTATTTCCACATCAACCGTGGTATATTTCCATCTTTTAATTTTATCCTTTCAGTAGGACTTAGCTAAAAATTTGCAAATTGTGTTATATCGACTTAAGATGTTTTGGTAAATGCCAACATATAGAATATAGTTTTGGTAAATGCCAACATATAGAATATACACTTGTTCACAATAAATTGTTTATGAGTGCTCTGTAACCAGTTCGTGTGTAAAACATTTTAAATTATTGTTTATTGATAGGACACCAACCACTTCAGTTGTCACATCTGATTTTTATGGCCATTTCAAAAGTTATTTATGCAAACAAAATTTAATAAAAAAAAAGATAATAATATGTAATTTATTTCAAGTTAATAAATTTGACAATGAATTGGTGTGAAATCATTTAAAGTTAGCGGATAAGAAACAGTCTTTGTGGAAGCATAAAGTTGATTTTTCTTCTTGTGGCTTTTTTCGGATTCTTACTATTTTGTATGGCTTAACACATTCAATAATAAATTCTTGCAACTTTATAAGTAAATTTTTTTTTAATGTGAAGAACGAATAGCTTTATTCTATAATTTTGGAGAAGTTCTCACATCAAAAGAAAAAAGTTCAGAATTCGTCATCGCGTTTTTTTCGCACATATCGATATAGAATTATTTTGAAGTACATGAAATGGAATATATTCGTGATATGAAATTACAAAATTTTAGGGGTGGCTATACTCATTTCAAGTTATGAAATTTATAAAGAGCAATTTATATGTTATAAAAAAGCTTCTGTGCTATATTGAACAAAACTTAAGAATATAATAACTATAAGGGGCATTCCACGCCAAATATGACGGATTAAATTTTTTTTCATTTCCCCAACTATTCCTCAAAAGAGCCTTACTGGTAAATTTTAAAATTGTTTTAATAACAAGCAACATTTGTATGAAATATTTTAACCCACTAACTCTACGCCGTATAAGTAATTTTGCCCCTTTCTTAAAAAATGGAAAAAAACTCCGCTTTAGCGGCGATATAGTGGGTAGAATTATTTTACAAAAATGTTCCTCGTGGTGTTTTACATAAAAGTGCTGAGCACATCTTATAGCTTAAGCATAAGGTTCAAAAAATATTCTATGCCGAGTACTAATTGTGAATAACTCTTAAATGCATTTGAAGTTTTCTAGCATTCCAGTCAAGTCTGGAGCTTTAAAATTTCATAGCCGCTGCAGGGAAGTTTTTTCCTTTTTTAAGAAAGGGGCAAAATGACCAATAAAGTGAACACTTAGAGGGGTAAAATATGCCTTAATATCGTTGTTTTACAAAAAAAGCTGACAAGATTTCTTATGCTTTATAGATTTTTTTTAAAATTTTTAAAAATCGAAAAAGATATTAATTTAGAAGGCCCACTACCGATAGAAGTGGATAGAAGTTTGAAATTACACATTTTCACGAAAATCGAAGGAGGCACTCATTTTCAAAAACACGATTTAAAATTTAAAATCCAAAAACGAAAAACGCTTGGAATATTTTTTCTATTTTTATCTGTAAAAACATTTAAAACAAAAACTTAAAAAAAATGTTTTCCAATTTGAACCATTATTAATTAATTAAGAAAGTTATGAGAAAAAAACTAAACAATATCACAAAATTGGAGAAATTAATTTTATTTTTTTATTCGACCTTAATGGTTTAAATTTATCTTTCTGTTTTTTGGGCTCTAGGTCAATTGGAGAAATAAATTTTTTTTAAACCGCCTGATTTGGGGTGGAGTGCCACATATTATTCTTAGCAACTAGAAACTATTTACATAGTTTTTCAGCTTAGTATTTTTTAATGACGACATCTAAATCATGAAATGTTGTTTCAGTCATTGACATCAAAATATATAAATTGTACTTGTACATTGTACATATACAGTGCTTGAAGCCATTTTATAGTGAAGAGGAGGGAGGGGGAATGATGATCTAAATTTTAAAATAAAGTTTATTCGGTTTCATGTTGAGAATTAGAGCTGCCGTAAAAAACAGAATCTATATTAATTTGACGTAATTATTCTAAAAGAATATATAGAAAACTAAAAGAAACCAAACAAACAAATTACTTGTACGTAAACAATTTGTATAAAAAAATTAGGACATTATCCCAAGGTGTGGGAATTTTTGATTCATGTGTATTATCTATATACATATGTACGAAATATGTTCAAATGTTAAAATTAGATGCTACATATCGTTACCTTAATACAGAAAGGCCCTAACTATTTTTTTTTCAAATCGAGTTTTTTCCACATTTCGATAGATAACCTCTAATTCTAACAATTCAATTTAAAAAAAAGTTTTTTTTGTTAGGGCCTTTCTATATTAAGGTAACGATATGTATACATGTGACAATATGTGTACAGGCGCGGTTTCAACTAATGGGGTTTTCTTTGGGAAACGGACAATTAAACAAAATTTAATGTCTCCGATTTTGGTAATATGTATGTGTGTATTTGACTATGTTATATCTGTATGGGTTGGATCAAAACAAATAAATTTTTTTTTCGTCTCATCAGTTTTTAATACTATTTCTGCAACAGCATTGGATAACAATTGTTATAACCTTTACTGTAGACAACATACATCTTTACAAAAGATAATTTGGTTTTCAAAAGAAAGGGCTTTGTTTTTATTTTAAAAATATGTATACAAGTTGTTTGTCATTGGTGACTTTCCTTTTTAATATGCATGAAGCGATCCACCCACTTGCAATATATTTGTACAATTTTTCGTATTGTACAGTAATATTGACAATATGTATGTCATATTCGAAGGTGGCACAATATATTTGCAAATATCAAAAGACTTTTGATTTTTATTGTACAATCAAGACAATTGTCTAATGTGGTTGCAACATTTTTCAATGTTATGTTTACTTTTTCACTGTCAGGAAAATTGAACAATATTTTCTTTGAAAATATTATACCATTTATTGTATAGTATAGGTCAAAACAACAATAGTATGTACAATAACATATGAAATAATATCGTATAATGGATGGGCCGCCTTAAATGTTATTATCAAGTAAATTAATAAAAATGGTAAGATGTATGAGTAATAATTGCAATGCAAAAAAAAAAGTTATTAAAAATATATTGAAGTGTTTATTGAAAAATTTGTAACTTAAGCTTCATCAATTTGCTAAAAATGTGTCATTCGAGTGTTGAATAAAAGCAAACATTTTTTGAAAAGAACAAATTGTATTTCAATCGTAATAATTTGAGTCGTAAATAATTTAATTGTTTTGGATCATTTGCTTAAAATTTTATTGTAAAGAAAAAGAAGCATGTAAAAAACTGTAGTTCGTGACTTGTCTATTTGTATGGATTTTGTTGTGGTAGTTTCTAATATCTGTTTTTGTTATTGTTTTGGGTTTTGATGGTGAAGAAAACTAAATCAACCACAGCAGAGATACGCTTAAAACGTCTTATTATTTATTTATTCATTCTTTTGCTTTGATTTAAAGCAGTTCAAAGCAATGAAAACGAGGTGAAATAATATAGAAATCATATCGTCCTTAAGTGAGGTAACGAATGACAAGAAACCTACCCTGAGTCCGTGCCTGTAGTAGTTATATATAAAATTTTTATTTATCACTTTTTTTTATCAGGTTTTTTCTGTTTAATGTCTTTGTACATTAAAATTTTTTATTGAAGCAGCAAAAAGTTTTATAATTCTTTTAAATTATTTTATTTATACATCACTAAATTAAGCTGTTATTATAGTCCCTTGTTTTGCTTCTACTATGTACATACATGTATACTTTGGGAGTGTTATCCTTAACCTAACTAACACATTGTCATTTACGCAAAACATATTTGTAAATATAAAGAAGGTTGGCGGAAAAAGTGTTACAGCTTCGAACATAACAAAAAAAATATATATTTTATATATACTAATTGTGATTCAATTTTTCCGTAAAGAAAAATATCGTGTAAATACTATATTAGTCATAGGCACACTGGTCAGACAGTTTTTCGACTTTGAAAAATTTTTGTGAAAAAGCGGGTTATTACTTTTTAAGATAGGTGAAAGTAGTGCACTAACTTTACAGTTTCCACTAATACTTGGTGATAGTGTCAAATTATTGTACTAATTTGGTTGATGTTTAGTGGTGAATTGAAAATTAACAATCTCTCTAAACATTAGTGATAGTGATGTTAAAAAATTTTGCACTAAATTTAAATTATTTTAGTTCAAATATAGCAAATTTTCAGTTTGTTGCAACTTAATTTTCACTGATTTGAGGGCAACGTAGAAATTTTGAAATAAATTTAAGATACGTATTTGTTAGTTGAGTGAAAGTAGGTTTAAATGCAGCTTTTTGTTTAGTGTTGGTTGATATGTTGCACTAATTGAGTGTAGTGAAAATTTTTGCACTAAATTGTTGTTTAGTAATAGTGCACAAGCACTATTACTAAACAAGAACTAAGATCACAGACAATATTCCGAATGTCAAGAGAAAATTAACGTTAATTAACTCCACAATCTACACGGCAGAACATATTAACGTTGTTTTCGGAAGTCGAGGGACATACCTCTCGTCCTATTTTTAAGCTTCTTATTTTACAGTTATTTTTAAAACAAAATTGTATTTTGTTTTTCGTTAGCAGTCTTTAATTGTAAAGAGTCCTTAAAAATAAAAACAAATACTAAGCTGTAGTATTTGTAGTATATAAAGGATCTTTACTGGTGAATGACCTCATTGGCGCCAAATACATACAGACATATATATATATACACGCGCACATAGATTTGTTCGGCTTCAGTTGTAAACACTTTGAGTATAAAAAACAAAAACAACCACTTGCGAATGTTACTCGTTTACAGGGTTTCTTATATACTTAAATTTGTTTTCATATACTGTATTTATCATTTCTCTTTATCAAAATAAGGGTAATACATACCCAGCAAAAACTTGGTAATGAGTTGTCATTACAGAACAACATACTTTTCAAGCACAAACAACATACCATCTGAATTACTTTGCAGTACATCAACAATTACTTACTAGTAATTAAACAAGCCATTTATTCTCTCATTGGCAGACTACTAGTGTATCTGCTTGTCATACAGACGATAAACTGTTCAACCCCTGGGGAAGCAAAATGGATTTATTTTAATTGTGTTCATGTTTGTGAAAACAAATAGTTGTGCAGTAGCCTAGTAAGTATAACACTTGGCATAAAATAACACAATAACTGAAAATGGCACGAGTTCAATGCTTAGCAGAGATATTTAATTTTTATTGTGTTTTGTGTATTCAAAAAGTATTGAAATTTATAACTTGTTATTTGTAATCAAATGTGGTAAGTACTTGCCTCCAATGACATCGCCATGTTAAAGTAATTGGTTAAAATACCAAAGAAGAAGTAGTGAAGGGTATGTTTATTAGTCGCTGTCCATACGAGTCAACTTTTGCTGCGCAATTTTTGAGTTTATCGGAGAGAGAGGTGAGAAGATTGGCAAGGGGTACACTGCTTAATGTACATGCAACTATATCTTGTTTTCCTCTTCGTAAGATATTCATAATATAACAACAAATTCTATGTAAAAAAATAAAAACTGCACAGAAAAAATTTGATTGTATGGACACGAATGCAACTTCAAAAGCAAATATAAGAAAGTTGCAGAAGCAAAAGTTGACTCCTGGGTATACATATATAAAAAGTGATATCAATTTAGCTGCTTTTGTGTTTAATTCCGTTTTATACACTACCCGTGCGAATTCTGCTTTACAGAAAGCGAGATATATAAAAAAGTTTCTTGTGGCCTTTGACCCTCGATATCTCGTGACGCGTGCACGGGGTTATGTGAGACTTTTGAGACAGATATGTAACGCCTAGACAAACTTGTATGAAAAGATTTCTGTTTTCTTTTTGCCATATTTGAATGGGATATATTTGATTTTATATAGTATCACAAAAAAAATTACGATCGTATAAAATTTTTCCGTCAACAAACTTTAATTGAATGAACTCGGCTAATGCACGCTTTACGCTGCTATGTTTTAATGCTTGACATGATCAGGAATAAGTGTTGTTTAAGCTGTTTTTAGACTATTAAACAAGCTGTTCGACTACTGCACAAAATGCTACCCTGACATAATGTGTTGTTATTGCGTTCTTAAAACTTTACATAAACTCATTAGATCAGCGTTGCATTTCCTACAGAAGTCGAACGGCTTCTGAGATAGTGTAAAACAGGCATTACTGTGAAATATAATTTGAATGCAATGCTTTTAACAAAAATGTATGAGTGTAAAAAAGCCGAAATAGGAAGTTTTAATTTTTTTAGAAAGTTAAACAAAACATTAGCTGGTACAGTAGAAAATATTTACTGTAAATAAAAGTTTATTTTAAACAAACATTTGTTTGACAAATTTTTGGTGATAAAATTTTTTGTATATCTTTGCTTAATTGATAACACTGGGTATTACGTGTGAAAGAAAAAGATTTTGTTTATTACAATACGAGAAAAAATGTAAATTTATGGGACTCTTATTTGAATTTTACTTCTTTTAGTGTGAATAGAAATTTTATTAAATAAAAAAAAAACAAATATATGTATATTGTCCATTATTTCCTAAGACATGACATGACGCAAAACCAGGGTTTGTATGAAAAAGAAAAACACATTTTGTTTTTCATACAAATTCATACAAAACACATTTTGTTTTTCATACAAATTCCCTCTTTCAAAAACAGCAAAGCAAGACTAGAAATCTGGCGTGGCGTTACAGAAAATGGCGGCTTATGGTTTTTATATTCCTGCTACAAAAAAAAATGGGAAGCTATTGATTTCACACCAATCTTCGAAGATCTAATCCTAATCAGATAGAAACGTTTTGAGGTTCTAGGAAACTTTCCTGACGATTTTTTCGATGATGTTCATATGGCTGTATGTACAGACATATGTGTGTATGTGTATGTATGTAAACTCTCAGCTTTTGAGCATTCCCAAATATTTTGACTTCAGTAAGATAATGCTTAATGAGGGTAACTTGTATTAATAATATGTCTTAACTCACCATACAAAAAAAAGTCAATAGACAGGAAAAACGTTTGGCATTTTTGTAATCGGTAGTACTCTTTTAATGGGTTACAAAGTAACGAGTGGTACTTATTTGTCTTATTACTACGCTTCAAACTAAAACTACTACTTAGTTATTAATAAAATAAGTATATATTTATTTCATTATCTGTAAATAGTTACGATTTTTTGTTGTATATTAATAAAATTGCACTTAAAGTTATAAGTCAACAGTAGCTTGAGTCTTGTCTTCAAATCCCAGCTGAGTAAAAAATGAAGCGTGAAAAAAAATTTATAAATAAATACACTGTCTATAAATATTTAATATAATTTTATTAGTTTATTTGACCTCAATCTTGGAAACAATTTTTTTCGTTAGATAGATATATTTCGAATAAGCTTCTGAGTGGCCAAAACCAAAAATACAAAATTTTTATTTGCTCTGGTCGGGCTAAATAACTTTTTATGTTTAGAAAACGCTACGCCATATTTTACAAAAACTATATACTTATTTATATGTATATTATAATTATATTTAAATATGATTCTATATGTTTTTCTAGTATTTTTTTTTTTGTTTTGAAAAGATAATTTTTGGCAAAAACAAAACATACACATTTATAAAGCATTAAAAATTCAATAAAACTATACAAACGCAAAAATACAAAAATACATATACATATATTTATGTACATACGTAGATACACATATAATTAAGTTAAAATATTATCGAACAAATGTTAAAATTCATCTAAATTTCTATTATTTTTGCTTTCTTTATCTAAAACGTATCGACATGATTTTCCTAATGACGTCATTTGTCTATTTATTTCTGTGTCTGCCTTTTAGAATGTGATTTTGAAATTGTTATGTTTACAAAAAAGCACAAAGAAATTATTTTTCATTAAATCAACATTTGAAAGATTTTTCCCAATTTTTATTTTTAAAATTTTCTCAACGTTTTTTTTTTCTAAATATATTTTTCAGTTCTTTTTTAACAATTAAAGCCAGATGCTCTTAACGAGTTTGTTTGTTTTTATATTTTTATTTAAATCAAATAGCTATGCGAGGGGTTAATTTAGTTGTTTTGTTCTTGTATAATATCGTGACGTCGCACAGTAGGGTTTCCGATGCCGAAATTGGGAATTAATTCGTGGTGACTTTCCCTGTTTATAATTTTCGATTTTTTTTGCTCAATATCACTAAAAGAGAGCAAGCTTCGAAGTTAGGCAAAAAATTGGCGGAATAGGATTAGAGGAAAGGGTACTTCCCATATAAACTAATTAATAATAATCTACTACCTAAAAATCTATAATAGTAAAAGGCCTAAAATTTGCTATTAGTTAATTTGGAGACGGGATACGAAATTATGCAAAGAATTGAAGGGTAGGTCCGGGGAAGGGGTAAAAAATAATCTGCTATCTATAAACCTACAATAGTAAGAGGTTAACAATTTAGTTTGAGTTAATTTGAAGACGGTATACGAAGTTGGGCAAAAACTGACGGGCTGGGTCCGGGGAAGGGGCACTCCCCATACAAAGTAATTAATAATAATCTGTTATAGAGAAACCTATATTAGTAAGAGGCTTAAAATTTGGTGTAAGTTAATTTGAAAACGTTATACGAAGTTGAGCAAAAGCTGACGGGTTAGGTACCGGCGAAGGAGCAGTACCCATACAAAGTAATTAATAATAATCTGCTATCTAGGAACCTATAATAGTAAGAGGCCGATTGCTGTGAACCTTTGACGTGTTGGATGCTGTAGAGCTAGTCTGCATCAAATATTCAATTTCGAAAAATATGCTAGATACGATATTTTCGCGGTTAGGACTCGATATTACTTGAAGTTGATACTTTTTTTCTTTTCTTAATCCCTTTTTCTGTATACAGATATTAATAATTATTAATTATAATACAATTAAATGTAAGCTGGGATGAAAACAAAAAACAAAAGTAAAAGTAATAATGATGTTTTTATTTTGCTTTTTAGGTACCGGGTGCAACAATATATTTGCATATTATTTTAAAAGGTGCAAATAAGGGCAAAATTATTTCAAAAATATTTATAGTAATACGGGAAAAAATATTTTTACTTAACTCGGCTTAACTCACAACTATTTATCGTAATTTTTCCCAAAATTTACTAAATTACAGGGTTACGCACCGAAACCTAAGTCTTAAAACACCAGAAATTTCAATTTTTATTGCACGCAAGAAAAACGTCAAATAACTCAAACTTGAGAAGTGCATAGTTCCACAACAGTAGTTGCCACAAACAAAAATTTTTTTGCTACTTTTACCGAGTACAAAAATTAATTCGGTTCTCGCAAATTTAATTTTTCAATTAATTTCCATTTTTGGTATCGAAAACCCCAACGTGCGTCGTATAATATGTAACAAGTTTATACGGGAAACAACACGAGATTTATTTTTAAGGGTTCACTTTGGTGTTTCTTTTGTTTTTAAATTTATTTTATTGTGGTTTTACTTTGAAATTTATTCCTCATTTATTCGAACCTTTTATTTTATATTTGTCTATAATTTAAGAAAAGCAATACTGTTTAGGATTAAATAAGAAAACTTCAAAACAAATTACAATTTTTAGTATTGTGAACCAGCCAAGCCAGCCAAGCCAGTCAGCTAGAATGCATACAAGTAACACCAGTGATGAGGTTTTTATTTGTATTTTTTACAAAACATGATAAAAAAAGTTTTATTTAGGTTAAAATAACCTTTCAAAGTTATAATCCAGAAATTCCATAGAGTGTAATAAAACTAATGATGCTTGGCAATGTACTCGTAAACATAATCAAGTTTAAATTAAATTATTATTGTGGACGAACGAAAAAAGGTTAAGATGGTTAAAATTAGAAAAGAATATTAAGAACTTTTTTTTAGGAAAACACTCTAAATTGATTGAACGGTATTTATTTCTGTATTTATGCGAAAATTCTCTTTTCTTAGGTTTTATGATGTTATATCTTTGTCGTAAATGCTACAATAATACGCTTTTATATACACACAAACACATATATATATATATATCTTAATACATTGCTAGAGTCTTTAGTTAATAAATGAAGACTCTTTCACTCGTGGCTGTAATGAGATCCTTTAGGAGATAGATATTATCTATATGTATATAGGAAATTATAGTGAAGGTATTGTACCAAATAAGATCTATTAATAGCAATGATTTTTTTCATAAAGGTTATGATAAGATTTTCATAAATTCAATAAAGCTTATAACCACTTAGGGAATTCACAATGTGTATTTTAAAATTTGGAAATAGCAATATAGTTACACATTCCATTCCACAAACTTCGGATTTTATGAGTACTTTTATAGACTTTTCTAGTGAAATTTTACGTAAGACATATTTTTAATACAAGTTATCATCATAAAATCCGGTTTTGTGGGATATATTGATTGCGTAGTACTAATTGTAAATAAGCACAAAATTAACTCTTAAACACACTTAAAGTTTTGAATTATTTGTGGCGTTGAAGTTGAATTTGGAGCTTTAGTGTCTTTGAAAACTTATAAAGAATTTTATGACAAATATTTTTGTAAGACATTTCAGCCCGCTTATTGCCATTTAAGGGAAATTTTTTGCCCCCCTTCTTCAGAAAGGTACAAAAAGAGGATTAGATTTGTGGCACAGAAAATACGTACTCCATTCTGCTATTATAAATCTGTAGTTCAAAAACTATGTTTTGCTACCGTCAAACGGAGATAACATTCGCTATTACCGAATGCAACTTGTTTATTTAACTTAATTGTTTATATACACAAGTTTTTGTAACATTTTGTTATTGTGTTTTTTAATTATGTTAATTTAAAATATAAAATAAAACCAGTTCTGTGACTTCTTTCTTATGATTAATTCTGGAGAAAGAGATAAATTTTAATAATTTAAAAGTTAGTTGTTATAAAAAGAGAAACAAAAATCCCCTTTCATTCGATTTGTGACGTTTGATTTACATTTTTGAACTTCTTTTAAAACTTTTATACATTTGCTTGTGTTTTGTTATTAATTTTTTTTTAACCAGTTTTGTTATTTATTCAAGAGAACTGATGATGAATACACTTTTGTATCATGACTATTTGAAAGTGATTTTATACACTGTAGACAGTTTGGAAAGTGTTTTTTTTCTTATAAATTTAGGCAATATTCAGATTTGTTAATAACAAAATCATCTTTATACCTGTAATAATCCCAACTTTTCAAGTTTTATCTAGATTTGTCTAACCGAATGCAGTTGATTTCTTATTTCGTTATAGAAAACGAATGTGATAATTGTTTAAACTAAATATCTGCACAAATAAATATATATATTTTTTTGTTTATTTGAGAAGTAAAAGTAAACACATGTATGTGATCTTTGGGACTTCGGTAAGCACATTGATAAATCATATGTTGCGCTTGTTATGATTAATTCTCAATGTATTGTTAAAGTTAATATACTTTGGCAAATTTAACAATAACGTTTTACATATCTTACATGTTTTTTTTAAATCTATTTAGAACATATTTATAGTTTTCTTGAATACTTGAAAAGTTGGTTAACATTTTATATTGCTGGCATTTTTGTCGGCATTACTGGGGAGTTCCTTATGATGTTTGTTTGTTGTTGCAAGTGTTGTTGCATATGCTAATTTATCTAAAGATTATCATAAATTTGTGAGTTTTGAGCTTTACACATTTGTTAAATTTTTAGTAAGATGCCTTTGTTATTATTTTACATATATTTTGGAATTGATTAATTTGACGATAAAAATGGTAGCGGTGGGCCACGATGAATTTTTTTTATCATTTTTTACGATATGACATACTGCGTTGTCATATCGTAAGTTTTTACTACGATATGACAACACTAAGATATCCATATACGGTGTTGTCATATCGCAGTGTTGTCATATCGTAAAAAACTTGCGATATGACAACACAGTATGTCATATCGTTTTTGTCACAACGTACAAAAAGACTAAAAATGGCATCGCTGGTGGGGAGAGTTATGCAACTTTAAAAAGTAGTTTCGTATCTTTTTGAGAACTTTTGTTATATATAGATTACAATTCATTTTACTACCAACTGATCATTATTTGAAAAAGTAGAGAATAACAGTGGTTTAATTTTAAATAATCAAAGTAATCATTACGATTTGCTAAAATATTATAAAAAATATAAAAAAATTATCACACACTTTAACTTGATTAAAGGTTTTTCTGATGAAAGCCAACGGTCGGACGATTCAATCTTCCGTATTACCTGCGAAAGACAAGGGCAAAATCCTTTCAAATAAGCTAATTCAATATTGAACTTACTTCTATTTTAATTTTATGACTTTCCCACAACAACATCAATTCAAAGAGGAGAAAAATGTTTTACTGTAATTATCTTTCCAAAAAAAAATCTACAAGCGCACATAATTGTATTGTTTATTAATTATATAGATTTCAAAAAAACATCAATAGAATACGCAAACTGTGTTATCGTTGTATCGGTTGTATGTACCTACGATATTAAAAACTTATACAATTATTGTAAAAATTCTCTATTGCAAAAACTATACGCACAGAAAAAAAATAGACAAGAAATTTGTTCAATAAAACCATGTTATTGAAAAAAATATGAATTTCAATAACATTTGTCGTTAACTTAATACAATATTTCGTTGTATGTTTTTCTTTCCATGCCGGTTATTTCTTTTCTTTTCATACAAAAGTACTTAAAAGAAGTTTTAAGTCATAAAAAAATAACTGAGATATGGCTCAGCTGCAGAGAGTATGCTTTACGTCCGGGAAGCCCGGAACGGAAATAATTTTGTTATCAATATAACGGAATTCTTTATCACAGGAAATTAAAAAAAAATTTTTGAATGCCGGGATTTTTGTTATCAAAAACGAAACTTATTTTTTTCTGTGCGTAAAAGTGAAAACAAAAATTTTATAAAACTTAGCACATACACACGATACAGCAGGTAGCACATGTGGTGAATTTCATTACTGTAAAAAAGATGACTTTGTATTTAATTCATTAGAAAATTCATATTTAAATATTTGTGTTTAATTATTACTTTTTGTGATCAAGCACAATCAGTCAATGTCTCCCCAATTATTGCTAAGCAAAAACTTCCATATAATTTTTTTAAATAATTACATTTGTTTGTATGTATGTCTATACAATAATGTATGTATATTATTGTAAGTAACTTTTTTTTTTGTCAATAAAGTATTAATTATTTACATATCGTGGTTATTTTTAAAGGTTTGTGTAACATGTGTGTATGTGATGATATCATTTACTTGCCTAAAGAGAAAGGGAATACTTCTTAACTGGGTTCTTAATATTGTTTATATTCCTGATTGTTTTTATTCTTGTTATACTTTTTTGCCTTCATGTATATCCTAACATGACATCACTGTTGTTCGTTCCATTTAATTTCTTATCTCACTTCGCGAAGGCGACTAAATAAAGAAACCCATCAGGCTGTCAAAAAAGAGCACTTTCAGTTTTTTATTGTATTAAATAAACATTGATGTTGTTAAAATTTATGTTTTTCCTTATGGCCTTGTGACCAACCTTAATAACAAGTACGAAACACAGGTTGTCGGGCCAGACTGACTATCATGTACAATACACCAGATACAAAAATAATGGTAGAAACCATAAAATTTCAAAATAAAGTTTTATCTTGCTGTTATGATTTTAATAGAAGAACTTATACACTGAAATGAAAATACTTCGTAATGGGGCATGGTTGCACTTGATCTATATAATTAATTACGGCCAAATTATGCAGCCGATTTATTGATTTTTAAAGATTTTTATTAACAGATGTGCACAATCTTTATTTTGTTAAAATCGGTTCAGTGTTTTGGGAGCTATAAGTGTTTAAGTTGCTATTAAAAACTGCGCACATAGTACACATATGTACAGTGTTCATTGTACACGTATTAGCTTAAAGTTAAACAATTGAGCAAAACATACTTCTGTGTTTGTAGATTTGGCTTCTGCTAATACAATAACAATACGAAATTTTTTCTCTGCTTTGATATGTTGCTGTTGTAGGAAAGGCACAATTTTTCTATGAACATTAATATAATTATTTACATCTAGAATACGGACATTGGATGACACAATTAGATATACTAGTAATTGTAAATAGGAACCAACAGGTTTCATTCTATTTATGTAACTTTTGTAATTAATGGAACAGTTTTCACAACAGGAATGCAAGGTTGCGTTGGCTAAAAGATAATCACAAAATCATTATTGTGAGTAAAATATCATTATATATACGAACGTTTTCCTCTCAGTTCTAAAATTGGGCCTAAGCTTTAAGTACGCAAACAAGGAGATCTTTTGTGGGCATGTATTATTTTTGATGCTAATAGAACTATGATTGCAGTGCAATCATATAATAGTTTTTGTTAATAGTAATAATTTGATAGTCAAATGTAAACAACAACTTACTTAGTATGGCAAAGATTATGTTTATAATATTTCAAACAACTATAATATGTTTAGCCACAACCGTGGACTGTTGCAGAAAACAACACTAACACAACACAACATTAAAACAAAACATACGACAAGTATGTCCTTCTTTGCTGATGACAAAATGCGTTTCATAAATTTAGCTATGTTATAGAAAAGAAGATGTCGTCCTAAATATGTTTTGCGATGTTCAGGTCATGCAAAATATTTTATTGCTGTCTATGGTAGAGTAGGGTGTTAAGAGCTCCAGCTATGCATTAAAAATAATTTCATTTCTCATACCCATATATAATAAGTATGTATGTACAGATATAATAATAAACATTTGTAAAATTAAGTCTATTTTAGTTTTCGCTTTTAATGTTAAGGCGGCAACAGCAGTTAAACAGTGAAGGTAAATAAATAACATTCTTTTGGGAATTTTTACCCACTTGCACACTTTTTCTTTTAATATTCTATTCGAGTGTGAGCGTCTTGTATTTATCCTTGTTTTTAGTAATATCTATGACATTAAAGACTGACCGTAATGAGCTCTATGGCAATAAGCTTTTAAATTAAATATTATGTACTCGTATTTCATAGGTGGTTTTTCCTTTATTTTTCTTAATAAGCTATTAAATTACCTTAATAGATGGATTGCTTGCTGTAGTTTATACAAATATAAAAACCTTGTTACACAAATTTTATATTTATAGAAGTATACAAATTTTTAGCAGAATTGTTGTTTCAAAGGAGGTAATTGGGTAATTAAAAGTGATCTGGTGTTTAAATGGTAAAATGAAAAACGTGTTAAAAATCTTTAGATGGACGGAACAAGTGGGACAAGCTGTTTGGAAAATAATTTATATAACTTTAATGTGAAATGCACATTTTTTCAAAAGCGTGTTTCATAAAATTACAAGTTTTGAAAATCTTAAATCGTACTTAAAATGACAGTTTATCATAATAAAATTACTTTAAAGTTTAATCAAATACTATTTTATGTATATACATATGTACATAATTAATAGACAAGACAATTTTTTGTTATGCATTTTACGTCCACACTATAGCACTGATATTAACAGGATTTATACTAGTTTAAAGATATTTATTGACAGATGTGCACAATATATATTTTGCTAAAATCAGTTCAGTATTTTGTGAGCTATAAGCGTTTAAAGTTGCTACTTGTACATGCGCGAATAACACACATGCATGTTAATGGCTGGAAGTTAAAAACAATAAACAAAGCACACATGCATGTTTTTGTAAAGAAAATAATGGTATGAAATTTTTTCTCTCCTTTGATTTAGTGTTATTGTAGGCATAATACCAAATGGGAATAGAGTTAAATAAATTAGCTTATAATTGAAGTTGTGTGTATTAAGTCGAACTATATGGGTCTTATCCAAAGAAATTTATTATTCAGGCTTCAGTTCGTTCAATTTAATTTTTACAATTAAATCATTTTTTTGAGAAATAATTTTTCAAAGCATGTGGTAATTGAAAAGTACAAATACCAATTTCGTGACTTTTGTAAAGGTCGATTAACTACAATCCCATCGTCAGAGCTCTCTATACTCTAGGCTACTCAGCCCCCAAAGTCAAGCGGTAAATATCTGGCATTAAACCAATTGCATTAAAGCTCTATGTTTCCTGGCTTTAAGCTTATTTTATGGTGGCTTAGAAATTTACCATACTTGGCACTTATCCTAATCAACAACCACACTTGTGCTTTTTGTTTATAATTCTCAATAAAAAATGATTTAATTGTAAAAATTAAATTGAACGAACTTAAGCCTGAATAATAAATTTCTAAATTAGCTTATTTCAAGGAAAGTTCATGAATATTAATATAATTAGGGAATTCACATTGTGTATCTTAAAATTTGGAAATAGCAATATCGCTATACCTTAAAATTTCATTGTGAGCTACGATACAAAGCAGAGCGTATTAAAGTAGTAAAAGTAACGACGAAGTTTGCCGAATATTTCTCACTATTTACATGTATAGAACACGAACTCAAAATACACAACAAACAAAACAACAACACAAGCAAATTAGTGCTTGGTACCTATCAACAAACCAAAGAAACACCAACACACTTAAACCATACACAAATTCTTTATTTAAAATATTGCCGCATTGAAAAATCATGCTTCTTTGACTTTTAAACTTGTCATCTGGTGGTAAATTTCATTTACACACAAAACAAAAACAACAAACTTGCCAACCCATAATAAAAGACTAAAATTAAAACATCGTTATATTAAGACACATTTTAGAACGCGGTTGTGAATTCCCTAAATATTTACATCTAAAGCAAGGAAGATTATGTGATCCGTTGGCTATACTATTTATAATAAATACCTGTAACCTTTAAACAGACATAAATGAGGAATCTCTAAGACGATTCGCATCTAGTTTTACAAATTACAGTTATTTCAACTGTAATCATTAATCATTGTAATAATTACTGTATTATTTGTCGTTCATTTAATCAAGATTTTATTAACTCTACTTATTGTCGATTTTATATTACATACGTTAATTCAAGCGTTACAGACGGAATTCTTTTTTGTTAATAATTTTGTTGTTTGTTAAGTTCTCATACTAAATCAATTGTTGTGTTAAACAAAGAGTGCTTTAATTTGTTTAAACGTTTGTCACCATTGAAAAAAATCCAAATTAAAATCATCGCCAACGTGAACAAACTTACAGTATTTTAATACAATTTATGTCATTTTGTATGAAAATATAACTAAATTTCTAACTAAATTCATTGAATACGAGCTCATGACAATAAATTACAGGTGCTGTCTCTGGCCTGATAAACGAACAAGAAACTAATAATGATTATCATTGAATTTTCATTTTGAAAAGAAATTAATTTTATTTGTATTACATTTTTTTCTTCTTAATTGCTACAACCCTGAAATTTATTTATTTGAAAAAAAAGGAATCGATAAGTTTATTTAAAAACTCAATGAGCTTAATGAGTTTTTGTTATTGATTTATGCCGCTAAAAAAAGTTGATAGTTTATAAAAATATACTCGTTTATGTCAATTGATAATTACAACTCTTGGATACAATAAAAAAGCTAAAGAAAATATAAATACTTGTGATTCTATTTTAAACTTCTTTTTAATTATTAAGAACTACACACGTCAGTTCAATACCAGCAGGAGTTTTTAACAAACAAACACCGTGATTATATTTTACACGTGCTTGTCATAGGACGGAATTGATTTTAACTGCTGAGTGGCATGTGTTTTAATATCTAGATGTTTTACGCTTTCAAATTTGGTCTTTTGAAATTGATTATTTTGATAGTGAAAGAGATAAATATTTAATATGATTACACTATGCAACAAGAAAATGTGTTATGGTCTCCAAACTGCAAAAACAATCGAAATTTAAAATTCTATAGATAATTTTTATTAATTTTTTTATTTTTAAACTTGAGATTTTTAAAGAGACTGTTCCACCGATTTTATCATAATTTACAAAAAAAACTTAAACACTTGAAATAAAATTATCTCCAAGTCTTTCTAATATTTTTATATGCACTTAATGGTTTTGGAATTATTCAGACTGCACTGAAACATTTTTATTTATTTAAAATTTAAAAAAATTCGAAAATGGCAAACATTTAAAATTTTCATTAACTGTTCATATATATATATTACAAATAAAATAAGCTATATTTCATGAAAATCGATGAATAAATATTGATTTTATTCACAATAATGTCAATTTACCTGGTTTTTGCGAAAAATTGAGTTTTTGAAGAGATTTTATTATAACTTGAGAATTACTCGTCTAATTTTGTTAAACATTATTTAAAATAGTTTGAGTTTTAGCCGTCTTTAAGATATTTTAACATTATGTTTTTATGCTAAAAAGCTTCGAAGCTATTCAGAACTAAATGATAAAAATATCACTTTTGTAAAGTTTAAAAATTTTTAATTTTTAAAAATAAAATCAGAAATGACAAAATATTACCATTTTTATTACTGGATCATAAAGCTACGTATTGCTCAAGTGAATGGTATATTCCATGAAAAGCGATGGTTAAATGACGATTTTATATAATAAAGTGAATGATTTTGGTAGAGCACACCCAAAAATATATGAATTTTTCATCGTTTTTTAAGTTTATTTAATTTTCAGTGGAGTTAAATTTTTCTCTTTTGGACATAGTTATATTTACTCGGTTTAGGATAACTTGTAGGCCTTACGTTTCAGGTATAAGATGTGTTCAGGTCTTATATGTAATACTCCAAGATAAGCATTTTTGTGGAATATTTTTGGGAGACTCCCTATGTCGATCCACTATAACAGTGTGCTAAAGCGGGTGAACTTTAGCTCTCCCCCACAAAAATGAAACTCAGGTGTAAACTTGGTGCTCTCTACCAGAATCAGTCGTTAAAACCATTTTATTTTTTGTATTGTACAGTGTTCTTAATTATTCTTTATGGCCGTTAAACAAAATCTAAAAAGGGATTAAAAACTTGTTTTGCTTTCATAAAAAATGCTATCAATATACACGCGGCTATTAATGAAAACCACAGAGCTTTTGCTTTAATAAAAACAAGTGGCCACAAAGTATCTAAAAAAATAATTTAACATATTTTTCTTATTTACTTTTATTCTTCTTATTTTATTTAATTTTTCCATTTTTAAAAAGATGGCATGACGCAATCGCAATAAGAATTGCAAAAATATACAGAAAAATATAACTTTACATAAATTTAGAACTCTCCAAGCAAAACGTTTCAAACGTTTCAACGTTTCAAAGAGAAAAGTGTACAGTTTGCTATTGTAGCAGCACTATTCTTATGTGTGAAGTTGTATGCTGTCTGGCTTTCACTAGTTGTTCTTTTCTATGTTGTGTTTGCAATAATATTTCCTTTAAGGAATGATGGGAAGTTTTTTCACAATATAAAAATTAAAAATTTTTCGAAGCCGGTAAAGAAAGGAAACAAAGCAAATAAAGTAATAATAATAAAAGAGTCCTTAGAAATTATTTTTGTTTTGTATCAAAGTAAATCGAGATTTATACGAAAACTTTTTAGCTTGAAATGGAGTCTAAAAGGTGTCAAACTCGACTTAGACTGATAAAGAATCTTATATATACATAAATAGGTCACACAGTTTTTGTGGTATATTTTTAAGTATCTTATTTTGATGGACAATAATATACTTAAAAGTATATATTGATGAAAAATATATGATTTAACCCACTATATGTCAGAACATGTCGTTCTAACTTTGTTATGTCTGATCCACTTAGGAAATTATGCAGTTGTTTTAATGAAATGTATAATTTTATACACTTTTCTCTGAACACTAATGTCATTAAACGCAATGTTATATTATTTTTAAATCAGTAAAGTTAACTTTGATCTAAAATCTGTATTTATTTTACACAAAGAATACAAAATACCTAATTATGTTATTACATTTAAATAGTCTTTAAGGAATTTGTCCATAGACTTTAATTAAATAAATTAATAAATAAAAGTTATTTTTCTCTAGATACGCACAATATAATCTTTTGCACAAAAAAAAACTGGTTGCAAAACCGGCTATAAACAAACCCGGTTATGGATCAAGAGATCGAACTTCGACCAACCGTCGGAACCCTAGTGCACAATAAAAGGACTCCAGGCAAATCCAGATGTGTTCAAATTAGTGTTTCGTTCCAAGGAAGTGTCGGGAAAAAATTATCGGGAAATAGGGTAATTTTTCACTTCACGATTCCTGGGAATTTTCGTCGGGAATCCCGGGAACTAAAATGTACTAGAATATGCGACCATGTTGTTCAGAACACATTTATTCAGCAGATGGTCGAAATTCTACCACTTGATCCGTAACCGGGCTTATAACCCGTTTTTAAAGGCAAACAAGCTCTATTGTGCATATCTAGAGAAAAATACATTTCTACCCATATATGTTTCATCAATATTGGTTGCCAATAAGATACATACTTAAAAATGTAGAAAAAAAATTGTGTGGTCTATTTATATACACTCTAAAACACTTTTTTTTAAAACTAGGTCGATAATAGTTGGCAGCACTTTACCGATTATTATCGACCTAAAATTAGACATACATTATTTTGTTGATTTTGTAACAAATTTTTTTTACTAAAAAAAGCGATTGGGTGCGTGCAGGTTTGAACCGCAACCTCCTGACTGATAGTCTAACGTATCTACCATTCAGCCATAGCCGTATTATACTTTATGTTAAATTTTTTCCACTTGGACTAAATATGTTTAATTTGAAAGGTTTTTTCTTTAATAAAATAACTACAAAATCGATGTAATTTTAGACAAGGAGAGTTTTTCAACACAAATTTAGACAATATATGATAATCTATTCAATAAATTTCCAGTTCTTGATATTTAATTTTTTCTACTTTGCTTCCATTAAATAATATAATAAAATTTTAAAATACACAGAAAACAAAATTAATGGAAAAAGTTCATTGTTTCAACGAATTGTTCATTAATTTTGACCTACGTTAAATCAATGAATTGGTTTGGTTAATTTTGTTAAAGAATAACAACAACGAATGTATTAAATGAACCGTTTTACATTGAGATTCAATTATTATTTTTATTGAATAAACGCATGCGTACATTGAATCAACGTATTTTTGCAAAAAATTAATGAATATAGGCCATTGAATGTCATTAGTTGAAATTATGTTAAATAATTTTTTCCATGTAGCATTGTTTAATATATGTCGGGAATTTTCGGGTTCCCGAGAATGCAACAAAATTTTTCCCAAATCCCGGGAATCAAAATATGTCAGCAGTTCGGAAGCCCTAGTTCAAATGTACAATTCATTTACTAAAAACTAAATTTTTATTAGCATATCTAAAAACAATAATACCGGTTTAGCGAAATTTAATTTCTATAAAAAGTAATTAAAACTAGTTTGAGTATTTAGCAGCCTTTTGCGGCAATTATATATTAAAAATTTGTGTAAATATTTATATTTTACGTTCTATTTTTTGCTTAAATTTAATGATAATGATTTACAATAACAAACTTATTTATTACATAACAGGGAATATTTTTCCACCCCAACAGAGCAGAAAGAAACGATATTCTTTTGAATAATTTAGAGTAATTTGAAACTATTTCTCTAGGTTCTTTAAAGGGATTTCATAATTGGACCAGAGCTTCATTTGAGAACAAAGAAGGAAACAAAAAATTTGCGTATTAATGTATGTGAGTACAAATAATAATTCTCTACATATATAGTTGTTATAAAGTTCGTATAAGTAGTTTGGAAGATGCTTCCTTCGCATGGATATAAGGGGTGTAGTAGCAAACACTGCTATCTCCAATTTTGTTCATGAACGTGTCTGACAATGCCATCTGGTTGCGTTTGATGAGTGCTTTTGATCAACGAAAACAAAAATTTAAAATAGGTCTTCATCCAATATAAATCCATTGTCAAAAACTACTAATTGAGTCAAAGACAGCAATATCCATTACAGATAGTTGCTATTGATTTAACCACCACTTTAAAATTAGTCCGAATATTTGAGCAAAATTTATTAGCAAATGTTTAATAGTAGACGAAAGTGGTAGCAAATGAAGCAAAAAAAAATTAACTGAAATTCAAATAAGGAAAAGTATTTAGATAAAATAAGAAACTAGAAATACAGGTTTTATGTAAAATTTCAGTACATTACTATTGTTCCAAATAAGCTTTCTAGCACTTATGAGTACTATTACTAGCTGGATTAAAGTCATTACAAAGATATTTCATGAGCAAAACAAGCCAACTATGTAAACATAGTCACCACTTATAGCAAACACAGCAATCTCCAAATTTCTTGTGGTATTTGCACATAAGCGACAGTAAGAATTTCGTTCCGATTTCTTTTATATATTCGGAAAATTACATTCCATTAAATTTTTGTTCAAGAAAAGAGAATAGTCATTACAAATGTGTATCTTTACAGGTAGAGATTTTTGCTATTTATTACATAAACTATGAAAGTGGAGATAGCAGTGTTTGCTACTTACTATGTCCGTCATATATTCGTTGACAATAATGTAAAAGTGAGAGTCTTAAATGAAAAATTTACCTTGTTGCTATATAACTATTTATATGAATACATACAAGTAGATATTAGAAATGGGAACACCTCGTGAGCGGGAGTGTGAAATCAAATCGCCATGAGTTCTATGAAATTAATATATTCATTTGCTATTGCTGCTTTTTAGAAAAAAAAAGTTTCATAAGAACTTCACATGCCTTAAGGAGATATTTTGAAATGCTTTAAGCATGTAATGTTTATACAGCAAATATTTATTTGTTACACCTAAATATATACACATCATTTTTAGATGTTTCTTTTATAAAAAAAATTAAATTTAAAAGAACTTGGCAAACTATCTTCTAGACTTAACGTATTACCAAATGTATATAATTTCTTTCATTTAGATATAAATCTTTTTTTCTCAACTTCATAATCTCACTAATGTGAGTGTATTTGAACGTGAGCTGAAAAACCAAGTCTAAGTTAATTGTTTTTGTTCGTAAACGTGCCTCAGAGTGAGTGAAGATTTAATCACGATACCATCTCAAATAAAACGAATGGAATATTTAATAATATTCTGATAGTATGAGAAGAGAGATTAATAAGCATTTGTAAGTATAAATATTGAAAACTATTAATGATTATTAGAATCTCATTATCGTTCTCTTGTTTAGTCTACAAAATATTAATCGTATTTTATGGCATACGAATATTAAATATTGTAATAACAAAATAATTAACTAAAAGGTATTAAATGTTGAAATTGAAACTTTTTAAAAATTCAATAAGCATTAATTAATTTGAGCCAATCGAATATAGTTAGAAAAGTGTTTTCAAATTCAAAGATATTAGAATCTGCCTTCAATATAAACAGTTTTAGAATGTGCTAATTCTGCTATAAATTACCATATACATACATATCGTTACCTTAAAACAGAAAGGCCCAAAGTAATTTGTTTCAAATCGAGTTTCTTGTTGTTGCATATTTCCATAGATGAACCTTTAACCCATCTTAATATGTACATACTTCGTTTAAAAAAATATAGTTAGGACATTTCTATATTAAGTTAACGATATGTAATTTAAAACTTTTTCTATACAGCTTCTTCTTGATGCTCTCATATAATTATTTTAAGTGATTTTTTGAACAGTTTTAAAAATCACCAGCTTAGTGCGAAGCCAAACAGTTTTACTCAACAAATCCGATATTCTGCATACATATCAGGCAACAAAAAAGAGGCACGTTTTTTATATAATTTTTCATAAGTAAATAATTATTTATTTGCTTATTAACATTTTTATTACATAAAGTGAGAATTTCCAAGCGTGCATTATTGGAAATACCACAAAATGAATTTTAAAAAGTCTTGTATAAGAAAGAATAATAACAAATGTAATAAATAAAGTGGAAAACAAAACACAAAAAAGAAACTGATAAGCAGACTATTTTTATATGAATGTTATTATTATTATTAATATTATTCATCAACACATGGTTAAAAGCCTAAAATTGTACCTATTGTTTTTTTTTTCTATAATTTATTTAAAATATTTCATATAATAATTAAGGTTTTTATTTAATAACTAACTGTTCAGGTACGTGCAAATTACTTGATCTAATTTTACTTCATTCTACGAGTACTTAGTTCAACAAATTTATGATATAATTTCTATAATACACAGAAAAAAATTCAAAGTTCATTATGATGAATACGGACCTTCAAACTCGGACAAAATATTTTTTTATATTTACAAATTTTTCTACGAAAAAAAAATTTTGATTCTTTGTTTTTGTATTCCATAGAGGAAAAACCAAATTGAAACAAAATCATTTACTGAATCAGATAAAATAATTGCTTAAAAATTGTATTTTTTTCAAAATCAGTAACGGAGTTTATAAATCCGGAAAGATTTTTGTAATATCAAACTAACAGTTCATTAACTGAAAATAGAAGTGGTTGTTGTTGTTTTTAGTGTAAAGAACTCATTTACTGAAAATAAAAGTGGTTTTTGTTTTTGGTGTAAATAAGAGCTCAATATGAAAAATTTACCGAATAAGACAAACTACACTCTAGTACAACAAAACCAAATCTTTCTTTTGTACACTAAAAGTAAGATTCTTCTTCGGATTGATGACGC
The DNA here is from genome assembly GCA_956483635.1 of Panzeria rudis. Lineage (NCBI taxonomy): Eukaryota > Metazoa > Arthropoda > Insecta > Diptera > Tachinidae > Panzeria > Panzeria rudis. The sequence goes on from OY101449.1 coordinate 2,247,647, forward strand.
CCTGTCATCAGAATTGTCACATCAATCTTAAGACAAATGTCATCAATAAAGCAAAAACTGACATCAGCCTAATTAGAAACGTCATCATAGAGTTTTGTCATATTTTAAGTGTCATATATGCTATGACATTATGTACAAAATATCTATAACAGAAAAAATGTTCCAAGGCAATTTGCATTTAAAAACAAATTTAATGGTTTTATTTATGATCTTAGTTTTTAAACCAGTTTTCAAAAAGTTGACAAAAATGGCATCGCATTGACCATTGCTCTGACAAAGCTATTAGTAACATTTACAAGCCTACAGAATATCATAGATAGTAAAACATGTAAGCTAACAAGAATATGATAGCTCGTCTTCATATTGATGACACTAATCATCATATGTATGTTGCATCAACATCAAAAAGAACGATGTTTATGTGAACTGTGTACTGCCCATATTTTAAATGATGACGTGGCTGAGGTGGTAGACCTGAGATCAAAACCAATATTAGCGAGAAAAAAAAATTAAATGTAAAAATTAATTGAAAAAAAGTAAATTGAAGAAAATTAAAATTTAATTTTTAAATTATTCTACCAATGACAGATAAGATGACCAATTGATGTAAACGATGACATCGCAGTGAAGATAAATGTCATTGTGTCAAAAAACGATGACACCTGTTGTGGTATTGATATCAAAACATCAACTTTTGAAAATTTTGTCTGTCTGTCTGCCTGTCCGAACATGCATCATGCAACAACCACTGAAAGGATTTTTATGATATTTGGTATGGAGGTACTTTAGAGTCTTGGTTCAAGCTTACAATACTTTTTACCGCGATAAAATATCTCATTTCCAAGTTAAAATAGAAAAAAGGCGAAAATACGCAACTTTACTAATACAAATGTTACTGGTAATATTTTAAATGAAAAATTATTAATCTAACCTTAAAACTATTAAATTTAAAATTTTCACTATTAAAGCAACTTTGTTACAAACGTTACAGTTCATTTTAAATCAACATGACTATAACTTTGATTTCAATTAAATTTTATGTTAAATAATCTATTAAATCATGATAAATTAAAATGAAATTCCTTTTACATATGATGGATATTTATTTATTGTATAGCTAAAGTAAAGTTTGAAGCTGTTGTGGGTAGCGCGTGAACTATCATGCAAGTGGCATGAGCTCAAATCTTGGCTGGGGCAGCCAACTACAACATAAAGTTTTCTGATGTCTATACTAATAACCATCACATAAGTAATATAATTAATAAAATAGCTACATTAAAGTCATGTTGTTTCAGCTTGATATAACTATAATTCAACATGATTCTTAGTGTTGTTTCAATATCAAATTCACGTTGTTTCAACTTGAAATGACTTTGTTTCAACATGATTCTTCGTGTTGTTCCAATATCCAATTTACGTTGTTTCAACTCGAAATGAGTTTGATTTAATATGATTTTTCGTATTATTTCAACTTCATTTTGATTTAACTGTACTGCAATATTAAATCAACATGAAATATTCAAGATTATTGTAAATCATCTTGAATTAACATAAAACGCCTATGAAGCAAAATCACTACCGAAAAATGTTAAATTAAGCGTGTTTTCGAAGATTTTACATTGAAAGTTTCCTGTGTATACTTTAAAAGTAAAGATTACAAGATATCCTATGCCGATTCACTATAACAAAAGGAGAGAAACTTTAGCTCTCCCTAAAATGCGTCCCGTGTGTAAACTTACAAAATGCCGATACATATATATATGTATATATATATTTTCTGGTACCCTCTAGCAGACAACGCTTGCTATGTGTTTTGCATTGGAGTCCTTTAATTTCGACTACGACTACGACAACCGTAATAAGGAAGGGCCATTATTATTTTGTTAGTTTTGTACAGTATTATTGGAATAATAAAAACATTTTGCTGTGTTTAATTTTAATCTACAGTTCGCCGCCTTCAAAAATAACACTCGATACTTCTTTGGTATCGCATAACATGACAAATGATGATTTAACAAAAGTTTTTGTGGCCACAATAATTTTTTTCTATATAGACTAAATTAAAGCGTATAAAATTAAAATTCATTTGCTTATGATAATTATGCTTTGAATATTTTTTGATAATGTTTGTTTGTTTGTTTTTTTTTTTATTACTATTTTGTTGACTTACCCCAACTTTTAGGTGTGCGTCCAAAATACGTGCCATTCTCGCTGTTGTATATGAATTGACCACAACTTTGTTTTGCCTTGGGCGAATAGAATTGATAGTCTTTAGGTGTATACTTTTCTTTAACATCAATTGGTTTCGACATTTTGGTTTAGATTTGTTTATTTCTTTGTACAAAAATTATATATTTTATTTAGGCAGGTAATTTAAAGGGATGACTGTTGTTGTAGTTTAGCCAGCTAGATCTTTCTGAACTTTTTTAAGTTTAAACAAAACAAAATTTGAAATGGACGAAGAAAGCACTAAGTCCTATAAAAACGAAAGATATATACAAGAGGTAGAATATTAACAGAAGCACATTAATAAAAAGCAAACAGCGAAAAGCTATTAAACTATTTAATTTTTTTCAAAATTTTAAAATTAACAAACAACATTTATGTAATATTTCATATAATATTGCTGTGAATTTTTTTCAGCAATTAAAATATTTTGTTCTTTATTTTAAGAAATCTAACCAAATAGGTAAATTATAATTCTTAAAAATTTCAAATTCTTCGAAATAAACACAAATTTTATTCTAACACTTTGAGGAAGAAATTAAAAAAATAAACTTATTTCTCTCTCGTCTAGAAACAGAAATATTTGTTTTATTTCAATATTTATTTTCGTTATAAATAATCTTTTTTTTTTATCTATTTTCTGCTTTAGTTTTTTCAAATATTTTTTCTTTTATTTTTTTAAGGTTATTTACTTAATATTTCAACAAGAGCAGAGAGTGTATATTGTTTTCTTAAAATAAAACCACTAAAAATACAAGTTGGTATTTTTCAAAGTTTTTGTTTTACTAGTAGGTATTTACTTTTTTATATGGAATATATATGAACTAAGAAATAATAATTAATTAAATTCCGCCAAACTTAGAACGCGTTGCTGCGTCCACGACTAAAGATCACTGACTAAACACTTCAAGAAGAACTGGGAACACAGTCGGTCTATAATTCGAAATTTTTGTAATGTATCATCGTTTGTTTCTATTTTTTATTTTACTTTCTGTCTATCTGTCTGTCTCTCCGTCAGTCAGTTCGTTTTGCTCTACTCCACTCTACTTTGCATACTCTTAATTATATTATTGTGGTAGAAAATTACTTTTTATGGAGCCCAAATATTTAGGTGTTGGCCTTCAGCTCTTAAGGCTTCAAAAACTTGGGCTTTGTTTGAAGTAGAGGGTTAACATTTGGTTAGAAAAGGAAATATAAAAATAAACTTGTTTTAATTGTGCTCATATAAACTTATACTTCTCTTAGCAGAATTTATATACAAAGAGCAAAATATATTGTTCATATATTTTATTAAACCTCATAGTTAAGTAGTCGTGTAGTTGAGAACTGAGAATTCACTCTATACGAAAGATAAGATAATTCAGTGACGTAACACAAACCCCCTTTTAACTAATGACCATTAACATTTTTAACCAATCTAAGTATTTCTTAAAATATAGCTTGAATTGAAAATTTAATGCTAATTTTTGAATGTGGGAAATTTTGTATCAATTGTCTTCAGCGTACGTACATCGTGAGATGTGAAAAGAGATCACATCAATTAACTAGAAAAGAAAATTGACAAAATACCCTCACTGTATAAACGCATATTTTCCAAATCAAAAGTATTTTCTAAAATACAATAATTTGACTAGTATTAAGGATTTAAAATATCATTTTATATTATTAATGATGTGAAACCTATCACTGATTATCTTAATTATGTTAATGACAACACCATGTGGAATTGGCAGGCCCCTCTCATATAAAGTAGCTGAACTCGAACCGGTTGCTAGTCTTTGGGAAGCAGTCTCATGATTTATCTTGTGACAGGTTCTCTTCCCTCTAGAATTTAAGCCAAGTATGAAAAGTTTTAAAGTTTTGGTCTATGTTCACTTTGTGGTGAGTGGCTGAGGTAGTAAAGGCATTGGCTTATAATTATGGGATGAATTAAGAAACCTTACCAAATATGACCTAAAACGCTAAAAACAAAAGTACTAGAACGAATATTTGCCAGACTGTCTAAGCCTGGAAGTATGCTAGCCCCCAGAATTCTTGTCCTTACCTTGGCTAGACCCGGACAATGGCGTAGTAGATGAAGATCCATTTCCTCCTCTTCCCCATCATTACAACTTTGACAATAGTCGTTGTAATTAAGAACCATCATTCTGGTATGGGTCCCGATATTCTAGAGACCTGTGATCACTGTAACTAATAGTTTCGCTGAACTTTCACCAAACCTGAGAAGATTACGCGTCCTTCATAGGTTGTAATGGGGCCACGTGAACCTAGCCACACGGCTGGTGCTTTTGTGTTCCCACCAATGAAGTGGCAGATCATTGAGATGGTGAATGTCACGCCCTGTTTAGCAATTTCGTCTGCAATAGTGTTTCCGGGGTAATCCGAGTGTCCCGGCACCCAAACCAGTGTTACTCTCGAATGTCTTGCTATCTCATTTAGAGACACCCGGCATTCGGCAACTGCCAAGGAAGCAGGGTATATGCCATTTAAGCTGGAGGTTCTTTTCTTGCTTTTTGAAATTTTAACGCCTTAAAAATGGCAAGTCACCACACTTTTGATACTTTTTTGCTTATAAAATTTCAAGCCTTTGCCGGCTTTTCGTCCTGCCTTTACGTTTTATTTTTCTTTAATTTATTTCCATTGAACAAACACTACCTCTCATTTTGTATACAACGCGTGAAAATTGAAGAATGATCAACTTTTTGTGAGGTACGCGCGTCGCAAATTTCTCTTTGTAACTTGCCTTATGGAAACACACTATTTTAACTTTTTTTGACAAAAGTCTGTAACACATTAGCGCATTAAACGCATGCTATGTACCTTCACCTTTATAGTAGCGATGGCCGCTTTGCTGTCTATAAATATAAAGATATCTTCTGGTATCATATAATACCTAAGCCAGCTTGCCGCCCTGGTGATAGCAAAGATTTCTGCTTGCAAGACGCTGCAGCTATCCTGAAGGCTAAATGGAACTCTTACATTGAAGCTTTACACATAGAAACCTCCGTCAGTTCTATCACCTCCTTTGGAGCCACTGTGAAAACTTTAATCGCTCCGTTAGGGCTATGACATGAAAAATACTGTTCCCTGCTGGAGACAAGTGAGAGATATAACCCAGCGAAGTAAGGATTCGGTGTGCAATATTTGATATGTTAGTGGATTCCTTGATGCTGCCGAAGAATCCTGGAGTTCCCAGAATCAGTTCGTGACCATGCACATGTAGAGTTGAATATGATCGCCGATGTTCTTCAAACAAATCAAAATCAGTGCAGCCATTACATATATTTGAAACTTATGCAATCCGGCGGAAATTCAAGAATTTATAAGTGTAAATAGATAGCAAAATGACGTTCAGTAATCCTAGGAAAAAGTAAACTAATTTTTGTCAAGGTTCTTATGTTTACGTTTTCTATAATCTTACTTTACACCTAACTGTTTAAGGTTTGCTGAACAATTTTAAATTAACAATCAGCCATTAATCGTAATAAATGAAACTATCTACTTGCTCCACAGAGAATCCATAAATGTAGTAGTTTTGAGATAATACGATGCAGTGCAATGCTGGATTATATGTTCCTTTAGAATATTGTAATATTCATTTGGATTATCCTAAAAATACTGTACCATTGTTAATTTACTGTTGTATAGTGTGTTATTATAAGCCTTTTTTTAAGAATATGATATTTATAATGTAGCGCCATGTAAGTCCAATGCATGCCAATATGATTATGAATCGAAAAATGCAAACTCTCATATTATTACTCTTAAGTTTTCCATTATCTCTCTGCCTACAATGTTTGTTTTCTGTTTGTGTTTTTCATTTTTCTATTTCTACACTCCAAGATAATTTTGGATACGCTCCAAACTGTTGCTTTTCGTGCGTCCAACTTAAAAAAAAATGTGTGCGTTACAAAAATGTTTTTTGGGGTTGTATTTAGTGAATTTCTCTGTAAAAGTGGTGTGAAGGAGAGAAACATAAAAAGAAAGAGGCAGAAAGGGAGTGGGTTCATTGGTTTTTGCATATAAGGCTATTAACACAACTGGGACGAATGACGAATCTTTGGCCGCGAATATTCGTCGCCAAAAATAAAACATATTTGTGTATATGAAAATACACACAATAAAGGCGCCGGACGAAATTCGCCATACGCGGCGATCTCTAAATAGATTTGTTTCTATTTCTTACGCCGGCGAACGACGAACAAATCAGTATCAAGTGACCATGTTTGGTTTTACTTTTCAAGTGTTTTAGTAAAAAAAATTTACTTTGTACTTTAATTATTGTTTTATTTTTATTTTGTAGCATTTGAAATAAATATGGATAGTAATTAACTATAAAAATAAGTGTTAGTTGTGTTTTTAATAATGTTTAATATTTCAAGTATGTATTATTTATTTAATATGGTCACACTTTGCACGGACAATAAACAGCTTTATCAATTATAACAGCTGTTACGTTTTCGTCGCTATTGTGGTTTTCATACGACGAATTTACAGAGCGAATTTTTATCGACGAATTCGTCGTTCGTCCCAGTTGTGTTCCTAGCATTATTGTTGTTTTTTTTTTGGTGGAAACTTACTGACATTGTTTCAGGCTAAATTGAACTATGTATTCGCATAACGACAGCTAAGAAATTTGTTTCTACTCTGCTCCTGTCAAATTGTTTATGAGTATATATTTTATAAGTGGGTGTTGCTCTATTTGTAAATAAAACTTGAGTTTAGAAACACTTTTTTTATATTTTTAGTCAGCTAAGTTTGACATTAGTAGCAAATTTCATAGCAAGAAAATCCACGCATTTTGTTGCAATTGTAGAAATAAATAAATACACCTTGTAAATTGAGTTCATCTTCCTTTATTTGCTACAACATGCTATTCTATTAGCAATAGAGATGCCAAATGGAAAATACTCTTCCCCAAAATCCTGATACTCTCTAACACCCTTCAAGTACATCGTAAAAATAATTCGACATTTTCCCAAAAGTTTAATTGGTAAACTACACTGACCGAAAAGCTATTATACCGCTGATGTCCTTTGACATCAATACCATGGCAAGTTTCTTCGTTTTCGAGCCCATGATACTTGTCGTCATTGCGATGTCAACCTTTACATTAGTGGCCATCTTGTCATCAATTCAGTGATTAAAGATAATTTTATTTAAATTTTCGGACTCTTGATTTTTCTTGATCTAATGCTCCTCCATTTATTGCATCTTTCTAAGCCAAGGGTTTACCATCTTGTCAATGACACCATTTAAAATATCGGCAGCAGAAAGTCCACATAAACATCATTCTTTTTGATGTTGATGCGACACACATATGATGACCAAGTGTCATCAATATCACGAAGTAGTGCCAAATTCTCGTTCGCTAACGTTTTTTGGCTGTTTATTTACATAAATTACTCTGAACACAAGCCTGTAGGATTGTAAAATTTTCTATTAGTTTTGCCATAATAACTAGGGATGTAACGAATACCGATACCGATACCGATATATCGGCGATACTTCAGATTTCCCGATACATCGGTATCGGCGATATTTTACTGTCGATACGACGATACTTTTAAAAATTTTTTTCGAGTTTTTTTAACAAGTAATTTATTTTTGTTCGATTTTACCATGAATTAAATTCACTTCGTTATCTTTTAAATCTTATTAATATCAATTTTAAAAATTAATAACATTTTATGCTGTTATTTTGTAAAAAAAATTATTTATTTTTTGTTAATTTTATCATGAATTCAAATTCAAGTCGTTGTTTTTTAAATCTTATTCCAAAGAAGTCATGAAAATGTAGAATTCGCGATCTGGAAGCATTGCAAATTTGGATAATTTCTAATTAGTTTTACATATCCTTGCCATTGCAAAAAAGTTCTGTTTTTCGGTTTTTCGATTACCAATCACCGAATTGGAAGCGATGCTAGGACCAATTTCTTTTTCGGTATTCTATAATGATTTTTCCTCAAGGAAAAAGGATAAAAAATTACCCATTTTCAAAATTTTTTTTATGCGAATTTAAACTCAGAACTGCATTTCATGTAAATTTAAGTGAATAAATATAAACTTAGAAGTCTTTTAATAATTAAGCTATTAAGTTATTTAGAAGAATATTAGTTGATAAATGTCCTTAAAAAATCGATTTTTTAAAAAGCATGGCGAGTTTTTTTTTAAATTATAAAGAAATCAAACATTTTTCTTGCTCTTCTAATAATTATCTGCATATTTTTAACATAAATTTTTTGGCAGCAAAGAAAATGTAGCTCCTTAAAAATTACTTCCAATGTTTTATCAATTTTAAATATTCTCTCTTATAATGTAATTTTGCATAATAAAAAAATTACACTTGAGTTTTTTAATCTAAAATTGAACTCAATTTCAATATTCGTATCGGTATCGGAATCGGTATCGGCGATATTTATTTTTAAATATCGGTATCGGTATCGGATCGGCAAAACGGCGTATCGTTACATCCCTAATAATAACCCAGTAAAAATGGGAGCATGCATTTAATCAGGATTGTTAGAGACAGTAGCAATACTTCTGCTTGAACACCATTTTACAAGAGGCATGATTTTTATATGGAGAATTCCCACTTGGAACCACTATAAGTTTGACAAATAAATATTTTCTTACTAAGTCGAAAGTCTTTGCAATACCTTGTGCTTCCCTGTAAGCAAAAAATCAAAAAAGGGCTCACACAAGCGCATCCTTTTGCCACATGCTTCGAAAAACTTAACATTTTTTACTGGGAATGCTGGTGAATGTAAATCAATGTGATGTAATTTTTAAACTTTTTGAAAATTTGTATTTCAGAGATGACATTTTCTATGATGACAAAATATTATGATAAAAAAATTGTATGGTGACAAAATTTCATGATGACGTTTCTTATCAGACTGATGCTAGTTTTTGCTTTATTAGTGACATTTCTTATAGCACTGATGACACAGATCAGATGACAGGACATCGCCAATCCGAAGACGAATTTCTTGAAAGAGTGTACATTAACCCTAATACAACCGAGAAAAAATGTATTATATAAATTATACATACATAGATGAATGGGATCTATAGTGCGTTTCCGTATACATACGTAATTTCGGCCAAAATATTTGATTTGCCCAAATGAAGTAATTTGCGACATGATTTCCCATATATTTTTCATATTGGCAAATTATCTCAAATGACTTAATGTGCTCCAGATTATGTCGAAAATACTCTGCGTTGCTTTTAAAACTACAAACTCCATCCCTGGGTCATGCATAAATTGTGATTGATGGATTGATGTAATTTGCTTATAATGGAAACGTGCTATTAGTCTGGGATTTCGGGATTAATAAAACATGATATCTGATATTGGAAAAAATCGCGACCGGTTGGCAATTCAAATTAAGAGACACATGCACAGAATTCGTGTTACTTTGTTTAATAAATAAGTATGATTATTTTAGTTCACTAAACTTTATGCGAATAGTTCATTAAGAGTGTGTTTTGCTTCATTTTACTGAGCTAATGAGTAAGAGCTCGGAAGCTAGAGTTCTCAAATTTTTCAATTTCCGAAACAAAAGCAGAAAGTGATGCATAAACAAACGATAGAAAAACAAAAAGTAAATTCAGTACAAACATACCCGGTTGGCCAACTTGTCGCAGAGGACACTTTCATCAACGACTACTTAAGGAAATTTCGACATTTCTTAAGAGAAAACATACTCAAAGACTGCGTAATAGGAAAACTACTCAACTGGTAATGCATCAAACTTGTTGGCGGATATTGTCCGCAAGCTAGTCTTGCAACGTTCAATATAAAATTGTGTATTATTTCTTTAGAACAAAAACACTACTCTTCGTATACAGCAAACGAGCTTCTTGTGGAGGAAAATATGAGCGAAAGTGTCGCTCTTGTTGTCATGTTTGAACTTAGCGGCCATTTGTTCGAAAATTTCCTTACTGATCTCTTTGAGCTGTCGCCAAAAGGTCCTCCACGCTTTAACATTGTCGTGCATCTGTCTTGCAAGATGTTTGAAAGACATGGCCAACAGGGTAATTACGAGTACACAGGTACATACATATGTAGATACTTAAGTACATTTGTATGTACTTATATACATATATATGTTAATATCATGCGGGCATTTTAGCCTAATTTGAAGGTGTTTAATCCATCAAACGAAAATTATTTCACTTTATTGAGTGGACAAATCATGTGTCATTAAAAAACATTCATACATACATCCATACATACATACATACATACATACATACATACATACATACATACATACATACATACATACATACATACATACATACATACATACATACATACATACATACATACATACATACATACATACATACATACATACATACATACATACATACATACATACATACATACATACATACATACATACATACATACATACATACATACATACATACATACATACATACATACATACATACATACATACATACATACATACATACATACATACATACATACATACATACATACATACATACATACATACATACATACATACATACATACATACATACATACATACATACATACATACATACATACATACATACATACATACATACATACATACATACATACATACATACATACATACATACATACATACATACATACATACATACATACATACATACATACATACATACATACATACATACATACATACATACATACATACATACATACATACATACATACATACATACATACATACATACATACATACATACATACATACATACATACATACATACATACATACATACATACATACATACATACATACATACATACATACATACATACATACATACATACATACATACATACATACATACATACATACATACATACATACATACATACATACATACATACATACATACATACATACATACATACATACATACATACATACATACATACATACATACATACATACATACATACATACATACATACATACATACATACATACATACATACATACATACATACATACATACATACATACATACATACATACATACATACATACATACATACATACATACATACATACATACATACATACATACATACATACATACATACATACATACATACATACATACATACATACATACATACATACATACATACATACATACATACATACATACATACATACATACATACATACATACATACATACATACATACATACATACATACATACATACATACATACATACATACATACATACATACATACATACATACATACATACATACATACATACATACATACATACATACATACATACATACATACATACATACATACATACATACATACATACATACATACATACATACATACATACATACATACATACATACATACATACATACATACATACATACATACATACATACATACATACATACATACATACATACATACATACATACATACATACATACATACATACATACATACATACATACATACATACATACATACATACATACATACATACATACATACATACATACATACATACATACATACATACATACATACATACATACATACATACATACATACATACATACATACATACATACATACATACATACATACATACATACATACATACATACATACATACATACATACATACATACATACATACATACATACATACATACATACATACATACATACATACATACATACATACATACATACATACATACATACATACATACATACATACATACATACATACATACATACATACATACATACATACATACATACATACATACATACATACATACATACATACATACATACATACATACATACATACATACATACATACATACATACATACATACATACATACATACATACATACATACATACATACATACATACATACATACATACATACATACATACATACATACATACATACATACATACATACATACATACATACATACATACATACATACATACATACATACATACATACATACATACATACATACATACATACATACATACATACATACATACATACATACATACATACATACATACATACATACATTCATTCATACATACTACATATTTACATATATATGTACGCAAATACCCCTGCATATGGGGCTAGAAATAAACTAGTTTCTTTTTAATTCAGACTAGTTGCGTATCTGTCCTTTTTTCATATATCAAACTATCTATTTTAACATTAGGTTGTCATAGGAGCCCAACTAGTTCATTTGTATATATTTATATGCTAGTTGAAATACTAGTTATTGTAGACTAGTACGCTTACTAGTTTATTTATAGTTTTTTTTATATTAAAAAGCATTTGGCTCAACCAGGGTATGAACATACAGTCCTCATATTTCAAGGCATGTACTTTATCCACTGAGCCACTTTCTACTTATTATGTATATATAAAGCGAAATTTTGTTTTATGTACTTACACCTGAATATATGTCAATTTGTAAAAAAATAATATAAATTACTAGTATCATTACAACTAGTGATATAACTGTTCCAAAACGTCGTTTTTTTACTAGTATCGTTACTAGCCTCCTTACAACTAATAATGCTACAGTCGTCTTTTGACTAGAATTGTTACAACTAGTAATATGACTGTCGCAAAACGCAACTAGTTATAAATAATCTGCAAGGACGTACGTCTATACATACATACATACATACATACATACATACATACATACATACATACATACATACATACATACATACATACATACATACATACATACATACATATGTATGTAAGTAAGTGGTATTTAATTCTACCCGTGTCATATTCCATTTTATGCAGTTGTTATGATTTCTGTTTCTTGCTTTAATTTAATATCATTTCCATTCCTTATATAAAGAAAATTTAGAGCAGTCTTAATTTTCTATGCACTAGAGCATAGGCGTTTTTTACCAGCAACACTCGAGACCCGCAGCCTAAATATTTAGACGTGAAGCACACGGAATAAGATAGTGCATGTTTGGACACCACAGATTTAGAGGGAAAGACCATTTAAAGCCACTTACACGTGACAATATATTAACATACAGGTCATCAGGTAATAAATAAAGAGACATTATATTAATTTAAATATCCAATAATTACAATAGCTTAATTTTAAAAGGAGCAGAGAAAGTTTTCTCAAACTTCAGCCCATTATGCTCCATAAATCAAATGTTTAAATAAATATTAAACTCGCTGTTTAATGGTATTCATGCCAATAATTTTAATATGCATTTTAAAAATTGAACATTGACAGGTATTAGGAATATTTTCTTCAGAATTTCAAATAGACAAAAAATGCTTCTGATAGTGCACGTGAATTAAATAATTCATATGTATGTATGTACATTAGGGGGGCAATGAAGAAAAAAAGCCCCACACGTGCTATTGTGTACGTGATCTAAAACTCTCACGGCAACAATTTTATCCAAATCGAATAACTCTCAGGCGTGCCTCAATGCGGGTAAAGTTCGAATTTTTGTAAAATATACCAAAATTAAGCTCAATTTAAATAAAACGATCTTTCATTATGCGCAGGTAAAAATTTTGGGCCAATTCGAATAACTATAACGAGTGACCTCTAGTGGTCAAAAATAATTTTTTTTAAAAAATTAAGCATAAGATCCAAAAACAATCTCTCATTGAGTGTAAGTAAGATTTTGAGCTAAATATGAGCTGAGCCTTGAACTCACTGGGGCATGCCTTAGAGTTATCCGATTTGGTTAAAATTTTCATCACGTAAGTTTAATTCCAAATGCCACAACAATCCGTGAAGGTTTTGTTTAAATTGAACAAATATATATTTTGGTGCCACCCTAACGTACATATGTATGTACTTACATATATATCTTGTATGCAAATATTTTAATTTGCCTGTAGACCAGTTATTAGAAAATATACATGATAGTACATTTTGTAAAAATGCATTTCGTTTACTTAAATTAATTGCATTTCTTTTCGGGTCTTTGCAATTTGTATGTATTTTGCATATCCAATTAGCTGTGTTCTAGTTGTTCGGAACTGTCAATTTGAACAAATTAATGCTTCCGATTGCAAAAACATAAAAAAACGGTGAACACAACAGAACTTATTTAATATGACAATATATGACCGAGAATTTATTTTATTAACCATCTATTCATCTTTACCTAAAAAGGCCGACCCATTCATTCATGTGTCGTATTAATTTGTTCATCTCTTTGATGATCCGTATGTCCGTCCGTCTATCCGTCCATCTTTTCACCCATTTGTCTATGCTGTCTAGCCTTGATTGTCATTACAAATGCACAAATGTCAATGATCATGGTTTTATTGTATTGTAAATGAAATGTTTACAATTGCACATGATTACTTTCATTTGATACAATCTTTTCTCATTAGGGCAAATCAAAGTTATTTAAATTCATATTTGTTTAAGAAGGTGAATGCTAAAAATATTTGAGCTGTAATTAAGAATGCATGTCCACATAAAATTTATATGAACAATAGATGACACAAATAATACTGAGGAAGTTTTTAAGGTTTCAGGAAATACATACATAAATTCCTACAAGGCAAACTCAGTCATACCTGGAGGAAGCTGAGAGGGCAATGCACGCTGCATAAATAGGCAGAATCAAAATATGTTAAAAAATCTGCAATTTCTAACGACTGAACAGTATGAATTTCAATTTATGTTTCACAGGTGAATTTCCCAAAAATCTGCAACATTTTTTTTATCACTTCCCAGCGAACATTCCTTTATTAGCGCGTTTCAGCTCAAGTAGGGTAGTACAGAAGCATGTACATTTACAACTTGTACTGGTATATATTATGTAAAAAATACACTTTTAAAGACAAAACACTATTCAATTAATAGACTTTGTCAAAAACTAAGACACATTGCAATTAATCTCGTAATTAAGTCAATTACTCATATGATCAAACACAAAATTATTAAAAAAAAGCAAAAATTAAACAGTTGAAGAGAGACTGAATTCTTATCCTCAATATGATTGTTGAAGTACGTTTGAAAATGAGAAAGTAGGACGCTCATGGTTTCCCTTTTGCCTATCACTGGTCTAGTGCATAATAGATTTGTTGCACAAGATTTTGAGTAAGTTCGGACTACTGGGAGTAAAAACATATTTACTCTTTAAAATCATCAACGCTATTCGAAACCGCTGGAATGAGAAAAACCAAATTTCAAGCCAAAGCATTTCATTGATGCCAACTTATTAATTTTAATGCCTTAAAACTCAATAAAATATTACGTTTATTGCCAACGAAAATATACTACTAAAGATATTTTCAAATAAACTGGAATTATTTTCTATTTTACTAAAACTATTTTAACTATTGAACACTCCGTTCTATTTCTTTGAACTATTTCAAGAATTTCATTTATTGTTTATGTAAATACAAATCGGTTATAATTTTATTCATGTCCGAACTTACCCGAAGTAACAATTTGTGTAACATTGAACAAGAAAAGGAAGAAAATTAATTTCTCACTTACCTAATTTTTGTCTTCTGGAACGCTTTTGGGAACGTTTGTGTAAAATTGAGTAGGATGCTGCGACTACGTTAACCGCCTGGAAGAGAATTAACATGTCAAACAAGACGACTTGACAAACAGATGGCATTACTAACGTGGCTGATTATATATCGCTCGTTTCGTTTGGACCACACACACGTGAAACTCCATATAATTAAAACCAATGAACATTTTTTTTGTTTAAACTTTTTATATGGTGTCTAACATGTTTACAGTCCATAGCAAATTAACTACGGCGAGTTGAATTCACCACTAACATCACCTTATTAAGAATTCGTCTTGATGTCAACCTTTTCTGTCACAAAATTCAAAGCACTTCAGCCTTTATCTGGCGCAATGATTTTGGTGAGGCTTAAGTATTTTTGATTGTCGTAGTTTGTTGGGATATTTCTTAAATGGAATCACTACAAGACATTCAAAACCAATACTTAATGGATAAATAAACTTACCGCAATGTTTTAAACTAATCAAATAAGCAATGGATTTTTCTAATTCTAGGTCGCTCCTTTGTTACTTCAAATATGTGAAGATTTTCAAATACACACTAGAATTACATACATAAGTTAGATACGTTTTATTTCAACGATATAGAGTTAAAGACTTTTGAAAATAAAATTCGATGAAAGTTTGGTTCTATGAACTATGTACATAGAATAATTTAAGGGACACCCTTAAAAAAAAGTTCTATTTGTTTGCACATTGTTGAATGCTCATAAATACCACATACCAGACAATGATGTGGCGTATTATGTTACATTTGTATTGCAATTTCAGTTAAAGTTAATTAAATACTTCTGTGTCATATTGTCCACAATCTTAAAGTAGACAGACATTCATGTCGTCTGTCTGTCATTGGGCATATCTTTCTGGGTTTTATTTATCATCTGCTTGTTGCTCTTATAATATAATGCTTACAAGGGCGAAGAGGCCTTTATTAAATTATTGTATTATTTACTTCATTAATTTTATCATCAACGTTTTCTTTAAGATTTAAGATTATAAAAAAAACAAAATACTTCAATGATGATTTTCTCGCTTTTAATGGAGTCTGCAAATATATTACTTAACAGAATGAATATATATACACACAGAAAAATCTCAATGTAAAATCGTCGAAAACCAGGCTAATTTAACATTTTTCGGTAGTGATTTTGCTTCATAGGCGTTTCATATTAATTCAACATGATTTACAATAATCTTGAAGGAAGATTTATCTTTTTGAATTAACTATATTTCATGTTGATTTAATATTGCAGTACAGTTAATATTCCAATTCCAATATCAACATAAATTTGATATTGGAACAACACGAAGAATCATGTTGAATCAAAGTTATTTCAAGTTGAAACAATGTGAATTTGATATTGAAACAACACTTAGAATCATGTTGAATTATAGTTAAATCAAGCTGAAACAACATGACTTTAATGTAGCTACTTTATTAATTATTTTACTTACGTTATGGTTATTAGCATAGACATCAGAAAACTTTGTGTTGCCTCAGCGAAGATTTGAACTCGTGCCACTTCCATGATAATCCAAGTGCTAATCACTGCAGCCACAACAGCTTCAAACTTTACTTTAGCTATACACTGAATAAATACCAATCGTATGTAAAATGAATTTCATTTTAATTTAACATGATTTAAATGATTATTTAACATAAAACTTATTTGAAATTAAAGTTATAGTCATGTTGATTTAAAATGAAATGTAACATTTAAAACAAAGTTGTTTTAAGAGTAAAAAATTTTAAAATAAAGAGATTAAAGGTTAGATAAAAAAATGTTCCGTTTATAATTAATATGAAACAATGGTAATTTTAAGCCAGAAGCAGTAAATTTTCGCTGGTAATTCGTTTTTTGCCGACACATGTAAGAATAAACAACAAGAACAAGTCACACAATTAAGCACAGCAGTGATCTGTAGCAATAAACAAAGCAAATAAACACTAGCACACTTAACCGACAAATTATTTCCAGTAAATTTAATATGATTTCAAATCACAATTGTGTCATGTTGATTTTACATTCCTTTTTTCTGTGTGTATGTATTTAGTTTGTCATTCAGCTGGGAATAGTAAACTAAAACTAAGAGCAATCATTCTTGAAAAATATCACAAAGGAGAAGTTTGGAAAAACAATGTCAAATAATAAAGAATAAGTTCGGGTAATGTGGTATAGGCTGCTTTCCTCTAAAACTAAGAGCATAGTTAAAAAGCAGCCAATCCAAATAGTTTGATGCTCTCAAAAACTTATCCCGAATTTCTCTGAAACTTAGGCTCCAAGAATTTTTTACTTCCCCGAATGTAAGCCTAAGACTTGTAGCAAAATACCAGCTGAGATCTATTCTAATCGAAGCAAGTTTCTAAAAATTATAGCTAAATAAAAACAGTTACACCACATTATTCAAACTTACTCTAATTCAACTGGTGCGAGGCAAAATTTGTCTAAGTGTAAAATTTTATGTACATATTAATTAAAAAATTTCCTGACGTTTTTTACATCCATTTATATGCATAAGAATGCGAACGTGCGGTATAATTATATAACTTCAATATATTCCTGTTTAACTAGTTTTGCTTGGTGTTTTCTCCATTTCATATTTGACTAATTACACACAAGCTCAAGAAAAAAAGAAAGATTCATTAGTATCATTAAGGGCGTATACATAGAGCAGTGTGTTAAATAAAGTCGTGATTTGTAGGTTAATGCGAGTTAAGATTTAAAGAAAAGCTTGTTTTCAACAGTTGAAACTAGTTTTGGAACCAGATAAAACAAGAGCAACAGAAAGTATCCCTTAAGTACAACAGCTCTGCAGATAAATCAAAACTCTTAATAAATTTTATTTCAACACAACAGCTACAAAGCCACAAAAGAGTAAAAATATTGGTAATACATATAAAAAGAGATTATTTTTTTCTGCACAAAAAACCTTTTGTATCTTAAAGAATAATAAATAAAATGAAAACAAGCAAATCTGTGAGATTTCATTAGATACTTGTGTTAAAGTAATGTGTTCTTTTGTATTGGTGCAGCTGCTTGAATAGAACTTTTTTATCGGCTTCCTTCACGCAAGTTTTTGTTATAACAAAAAATTCGTAAACAATTTTTTTGCTAAAATGTAAACAATGTATATTAAAGAATACAAAGTAAGCACACGTTTTCGTGATGAAGAAGCTTTCTTGGCGTCTTGGACTTTTTTGACTATTTGAAATTATGTACATACAAAGTACATGCAAATAATCCAGCTATTTGAGGCAGTATTATTACTATTGATTCCAATACATTATTTGTTTGTTATACATACTTATGCTCTTATAAATAGTACTCACATACGTACTCGTATGTGGGCGACTCTTACTTTAGAGTGTGATACAGGTATCCACTAGGTACATCAATCCCCCCTATTATGAAAGGCGACGTCGACGTCACATCAACACGACAGTAAACAATTGGCACATTGTCGACAAAAATTGCCTGCTATTGAGAGTATCTTACTATTTTATGAAGCCTATGAAATTAGTCCAGCATGTTAATATTAATCAATTGTTGTCGACAAAGAGTAGACAAGTAACAATTTTTGGATGTCGGGTTGATGTAACGTCGACGTCGCCTTTAACAATAGGGGTGAATATATTTCACACTAACACGAGAACAGTATGGTATACCCAATTTAAATCAACGAAACGGCAATGCAAGACAAATTACGATCAAACTTTTTTAATCGGGTATGTTTTGTATTTCAAGTGGAATTAAAATGTACAGAACTATCAAAGCATTGTTGTTATAAATATTAATTTGCAACAACAATGCTTTGATAATTCCGCACAATTTAATTCCACATGAAATACAGAACATATCCGAACATTTTCGGCGATATTCACAAATTAGTATCGAAAATGGTCCTGTTTCATGCAAATATTTCTTGATACTTCTTTATATATCCAGAAGAGTTGAATGTTCCATTATGAAGCGGACTTAGTACGTAGAAGAAATAAAATAGAAGTATACCCACGTTCTTAAATGCAGTACTGCATGCGCTGCATTGATGCCATTTATTGTGGGATTATTATTATTATTATTGATGCAGTTAAACACATTTAAATTCAATGTTGCAGCGCAGTACTGCATTTATGAGCCTGTATTGTCTGTTAATATTTTATTGAAGCTGTAATTTTACAAAAATATTTTATTATTTGATATTTGAAATGATGGTTTCACTTAATGCTACCACATTTTCATTGATGATACGTTTTTTGTTTCAGAAATTTCCAATTCAAAATAACGTAACACATATAACTTAAGAGCTAATAATAAAAATGATGTTTTTTCTTTAAAAATACATCGGCTATCGCATTTTTAGCTCATATGTAAAAAATTGCTTTTATATCTTTTCCATTTTAGAAAGTTTTTTCCTTTTTCCTGTAAACTTATGAGAAGTTGTGTTACGAAATTTTGTATTTTTGGTCTTTTGCCTTCCGCGTACAATAATGCTTAAAATTTGTTTAATCGTGTGACCAATAATGTGATGCTCCATAGAATGCTTAGATGTAAAACCCATTCATTTTATGTACAGAAAGAAAAAGTTAGAAAATCTTTGAACATTCCTTATTAACATCCCGTGGGTAGGAGCCTCAGTTCTAAATTATTTCTAGCAATATTATTTTCAGTTAAAATAGTTTTATTTCTTACGTCAATTCATTGTTTATAATCAATTAAATTCACGCAATTTATGTTTAAATAAAATATATATGCTCTATCCCACATAGCATTTGGAAGATTGTTTTACCAAAAATCAGCAAACAGAGACTCCGTTAAATTGATCAAAAAATGATTAATCAGTTGCGGGCTTAAAACAAGACTCGAAAATGATTCTTACAAATTACTAGAAAACGACTTGTGCGCAATCATAAATTTATCAAGCATATGCTCCAAATGTGGTTGTTTTGAGTATTGTTATAAAAGTAAGTTTATGTTAGCTTTGTGCTGTCGATATTGTAGGCAGTACCTTAGCTGAGTGGTTGACATTTAAGGTTACAAATCCGAAGGAGGTTGGCTCAATTATCGGTTAAAATTAAATTTTTTTAAATTTAAGTTTCTCGAAAATGAGTCGTAATGGACTCAGA
Organism: Panzeria rudis; assembly: GCA_956483635.1. Taxonomy (NCBI): domain Eukaryota; kingdom Metazoa; phylum Arthropoda; class Insecta; order Diptera; family Tachinidae; genus Panzeria; species Panzeria rudis. The sequence goes on from OY101449.1 coordinate 2,268,646, forward strand.
AATGATCACAAATACTGTTTGAAAATTACTAAAAAAATTAGTCAAAACTGATGTAAAAGCGGGTAATAAAAGACTATTCAAGAGGAGTCGTACATAGGGTACCATTTTGTACCGACAAAAAAAATGAGCGCATAAATGATTATTTTAATCGATCCAATGTGATCAATAATTTCATAAATTGCTAGCTGGGATGTTTATCACATTAATATGTACATACCCTGTCGGAAGCTCAGTTAACTTTAAATTAACTTTAAACTAACTATTTCGCAATTAGTGCTGACTGACACTTGGATTACTTTTCCAATGGAAACAACTAACTATTTTAACATTGCGATGCCCTAGGCGGTAGTCAATTGTCCCACTCTGCATTACTTTTGAACTGACTTTAAGTTGACTTTATTTAAGTCATTTGGTAGTTAGTATATTTGCAAAACGATGTTGCTGGGGTTCGAACTATGTATCACACGTTTTATGGTCAACGAGCTGACCACCCAGCTAAGGTACCATTTGAAATAATAATAGCAAAAAGTTAATATAAATGAAATGAGTTTCAAAGTAGCTGAGAGTAAAGTTGTTGGCTCTCACCAAATCCAATTGTGCACTCAACTGACGAATTGATTATCTGGATTACATTGTAGCTAGCTTTTAGTTAGTCTAAGAAAAGTTAACTATAAGTTGACTATTTTTGTAGTCGGCTAGTGATTTTCCGAAAGAGTATATAAGTGCATATATACATATCTGTGGTCACAAGCCTTAACCGCATAAGTCTGTTTTCCAAGCTTTTCAGGAGAGCAGTTTAAAGTTTAAACCCCTCACTGCAAATCAGGAGTTGCTTTTTGTTGTTTATTTTTTTTACAGACTCCAAGGAAGCGTATTCTTTTAATCATCTCTTTAAAAAAATAGTTCTTTAGCGTTGCAGTCAAGAGATAATAGCGAAAAAGACACTTACGCTCTTATGGCTTATTGTGTACAAACAATTAAAAATGCTAAAATTGAGATAGGCTTCTGTGCCATAAGAAAAAACTAACTTTTAGTGCACCTAAGTCAACTTAAGTCTTTATTTTATGTCAACATTTGTATGATTTTATCTCTCATGTTGAGTTAAGTTCTTATTCCTTACTGATAATTCATAATTTGTCGACTTATGTTATATTTTCACTTTGGATTCTTTGAACATAAAACATTTTTCTAAGATATTTAATTTAAAAAACACATTTTATTTAATTTAAAAATAAAAGTTTTACAAGGATTTTTGTTTGTCGTAAGAGGTATGTGACATCAGTATATATTTTATATATCAACAATATCCACTTACGTAACATACTGGTTCTCAAATGAAGATTAAATTAAAAAAATCTAAAAATACCAATAAACTAACTTTGATCCACTTACTTTTTGCCTTAGGACGTTCTTCCTGAAGCTTTTCTAATTCTATATTCTTTAAGGCTCTGTCAGACATTTGGCATATAATTTTTTACAAAAATTTTTAGAAATTAAATCTTTTAAATCCTAGACCATGTGACTAATTTGTTAAAAATTTTCAGTATTTATAGTTTGAAATAAAGACTAAAGTCTACTTAAACAACAATATTTTTTAAATTCAAATTTGGAGTAAGAATTTAACTTGAAATAATATATTCGTAAAGTAATTTTTTAGTTTGGAAAAAGAACTCAACTCAATTTATGCCTATCAAAAATCGATGTTGTAATTCGGAATAACAAAGTAACTCAACTTAGGAAAATAAAATGTTTACTTTCTATTGCGGAATAACGACATACGTTTGATTTAGGCAATAATAAAAACTGTATGTTTCTAATTATTATATCTTAAATGGATTTAGGCAATTATTCCAAAGTAAGAATATAGAATTTAGAGTTAGGAAACTAACGTCGGTGAATTATGAGTTAAGCTGTTAATCCAAAAAAATCATATAAAAAAATTACTTAAGCTATTAGGCCTTTTATGGATTGATGTTATATCAAAAAAGATGCAATTATCAAAAATTGATAGCAAGTAGATTCATACATGCCGAACATAATAGCACCAATAACTCAGTTTCGTCCTAGCTCGACTTAGGCGGTTAAGGCTTGTGACCATGTATGTTTATATACATATATATACATATATATATATGTATATAAACATACATATGTATGTATGTACCTACCAAGGAAATATTTCTTGTCGCTACATCTGACGTCAGAAAATTTTTGAGACTTTACCAGACAATCAACTGAGTTATCTAATGTGTTGTTTCCACAATGCAAACAAGCACTGCTTGTCTAAAATTTATATGAAAAGCACTCAGTTTCTTGAGTGATTTTAGGTTTTGCATGGAGAATTCTATACGGCATTTCTAATTTTAGCTCCGACTTTTCTCCGACATTATTATTATATTATTAACACATGTTCATAATTACAATTTATTACAATTTTAATTTGAGCTTAGTCTATTTACAAATGCTTTCTACGAATTTCTTCCACTCTTCTCTCTCTCTTGCTATGTATCGTAACTGATTGTAGGATTTGCTAGTCTTTTTAGCTACAGTGTTTCTCCATGATGTTTTTGGTCGACCAACACTTCGATATCCCTGAGGGTTCCACTCAAGTGCTGCATGTGGGACTTCAGACTATTTTTTTCTTAGAGTGTGGCCCAGCCAACTATATTTACGCTTTTTTATTACATATTCAGCCTTTCTTTGGTTAATCGTTATTCTTTGAGGCCACCATATATTTCAAATTTTGCGAATACATCTATTGATGAATGTCTGCCATCTTTCAACTATTTCCCTAGTGATGAACCATGTTTCGCATCCATATAAAAGGATGGAGTTTATGCAGGCATCAAATATTCTTAATTTCGTTGCAGCGCTGATTGTGTTTCACTTCCACACTTTACACAACATTGCATAGCTGCCCTTAGCTTTTTTCAGTCGACATTAATATGCAACAATGTAAAAAGTATCAGACAAATTGGAGAAATGTCGGATGTTTTGTCAGACTTTTTTCGACATTATTCAGACATGACATATTGGAGTATTATAGGATTTGCCTAGAAAACTCGCCAGAAATCGTACAGAACTCTCTTAAACGTCAAAAATGTTTGCTGGGTATATATGATATTTAGATTACATATATACATACCCAGCAAAAACTTTGCTTACTGGTAGGCAAAAAAGTATATGAGAATTTTAGTCGTAACTACTTACAATTTGACTCGATAACTACTTAGTTTTGTTTGAGAAGTCCAAAAATAAGGGAAACCCCTTACAAATATATTTACATTGTCAAAGCAATTAACTATTTATAATTTGGATTACTTAAAGCTAAAAAATAAGTAGTCAAATAAACAAATTAATATTAAAAAACAATTTTACACAAATTATATTTTATTTATATTTATAAAATTTTTTTTTGACTCATCTGGGACACGAACCTGTGGGCGTTCAGATTTAAAGACAAGAACTTTACCCACTCAGGTATTGTTGATTTATAAGTTTAAGAAACCAAAATTATTTTTCATATACAAACACATGTTGACTTAAAAAGTGGTTGTGTACTTATTTTATTAATACATGTCAACAAATTGTAACTACTTTCAGATAATGAGAAAAATACGTAGTAATTTTATTAAAAACTAGGTTGTACTTCTAATTGGAAGCACAGTAATTAGATAAATAAGTAACACTCATTACTTTGTAGCCCATTAATAAAGTACTACCGATTACAAAAATCACAGAAGTTTTTGCTGGGTATGCAAATGTATGTATAAACATTTACCTTTTTATATCTATGTATTTATGCACAATATATATAAATATGAGAGCATAATTACCCTGCAGACAAAGTAACTGGTATGTAGTTCGAACTATACTAGTTGCTTTTTGCTTCAGACTAGTTGCCTATCTATCCTTTTTTCATATAACGAACTATCGATTTTAGCATTAGCTTGTCATAGGAGACCAACTAGTTCATTTGTATACGGTTATATCCCAGTTGGAATCCTAGTTATAGTAAACTAGTGCGCTTACTATTGCTTTTATTAAGAGTTTTGTAACTCTTAAAAATTCTTTGGCTAAACCGGGGTACGAACACACATTCATCCTACTTTAAGGCAAGTACTCTACACACTGAGCCACATTCTACTTATTTTTTTTAATAGCTAAAAATATCTTTTATATAAAATCGTATACCTGAAATTTTTTCCCTTTTTAGCTAGTATCGTTACTAGTCTCGATACAACTAGTAATATAATTGTCCTTTTTTGACTAGTATCGTTGCTAGTCTCGATACAACTAGTAAAATGATTGTTCTTTTTGACCAGTAACGTTACTAGTCTTGTTGCAACTAGTAATATGACTGTCGTTTTTTTACTACTATCATTACAACCAGTAATCTGACTGTCCCAAAGCGTTACTAGTTGTCACTTTAGCTGCTGGGTATTTATAGTCACATATTTAAATGCTCCACTTATGAGTCGCCTACATAGACAAATTGTAAAACATTTAATTTTCAGACAAGCATAGTTTGTTTGGACAACATTTTTGTCCGGAAAATTTTTTTATATATACTTTGAAGTCTATTTCAAGAAGAGAGCGTCAAACTCGAAATAAAATAAATTTCTGGACAAAATGGGCGAATTCAGCTTAAGACAATTAACATAAATTTCCAGCAGAGAGGTCAAACAATAAAGTATTTATATAATATCAATTACCTTAATACTAAACAATTACACACATTTGTATATTTGTTCTTTAACGTCATCAAATTATCCAATTTTCGATAATTGGCCTGTTAAGGTCGTTAAGAAGAAGCCTTATATTTGATTAATTTATGTATTCCCTAATAATGTTAACCGCTCCCCAAATAGCTAATTAAAATATATATAAATAAAAGGAACAATTTATTAATTATATCGAAGTATTTTGCATGATAAAAAAATGTAATAAGAAGTTTAGGAAATAGTTTAAACTTGTACGACTGCATACACTTTCCTTTGGCGAAGCAGTATCGCGTACTTCTTCTATGTATTTAGATTAATTTTAAAGATTAATTATCATTTTATTTATTTTAATACTCGTATAATACAATAAAATACTTACGAAACTACTTGAATAAGTCACAGAAAGATATTTTTTATTATCTTATCTTTACTTTTTTTTAATGAATTATCTATCAGGTAATGGAAAGGAAGGCAGTTTTATGAAAAGTTTTACGTAATTTAGTTCATTAAATAAATATATAGCGAAGTGCGCTAAAATTGGTGCAAAGATAACGAATACAGTGGGGCAGACTCAAAATATTAGGAAGATAAATCAGGCATTTGTAAACTGATAGACGTATCGGAATAAAATTTCACATGGGCATAGCAGAAGAGTATTCCCGTTTAGGTTTTAAGTATCAACCCACCAAATTGTTCTGCAGCGGAGCTATGAAGTCTCAAAATGGGGAACTTTAACTATGTAAAATTTTTCACTGTTTGCCATTTTTTGTTTCTCATCCGATTTGAAAAACGTTTTGCTATATTATAGCCCCGGCCAACTCATCAATAGATCTTTAACCGTATTTTTTTAAACTATTTCATTAATTTGGATTATTTTTCTTCTTGAGTATTTTGTTAGTAAGCGTGAGCTCTGTTAATTAACATAAAATTGTCTTTGTATTAAAGGAAGCGAGCTGATTGTTCGTGATTGTGTATGAAATTTTGCGAACAATCGTTAACAAATAAACACTGGTATACAAAAACATTCTTTTCGATCGTTTAAGTAAAAATATGTGGAATATAAAGACTTTAATGCGCTAAATTAAAATACGTTTATTTCTATAACGCTCACATTTTTATGGTATATGGCTTATTTTGTTCGTTAGACACATACATTTAAGAATAAAGCTTTTTTGCAGTCTGAAATATTTTATGATTTTTTAGAAAGAAAATATTTATTTTATTTTGTATGAAAAATTTGTTACTAACTCCAAAAGCGATGATAAAATAAAAAAAGTTATTAAAAAAGTTTGAAAGTAATTTTATCCTGCATATTTTGGCATTCTTCTGATGTAAATCGGGTATACCATTCTCGAGTTAGTGTAAAATATACAGATGTATTTAGTAGATATATTAGTTATGCCCATTAAAAAAATCTGTACGTGATAGACAGAAACTAAAAACGGATCTTAATTTAGCGCATTGAACTCTTTATATATTATATATTTAAAGGCCATTTTCTTCTAAATCAAATAACTCTTCCGAGTTAAAACGTAAATAAAGTCTTATTATTGTAAAAAACAATAAACAAACATTTTATAATAAAACCTATTAAATGCACTTAATAGTAACGTTTTCTTAAGAAAACGTGAAGGTATTTTTTTAAATTTCCTAAAAAGTTATGAATGTACAAGTTAAAATCGTTTAACAAATCTATAGAACGTGCTCAAGTACTTGATATATCTATCATATTGTTTTTAGGCGCAAACAGTTGAATTGACGTATTAACAATAATTAAAATAACTCTTTTAACTACTTTTAGTTAGTTAAATAAACAAATACAACGTTTTTAACTAAAAACAAAGGCTTACAAACATAGTACCACACTAAATTCGGTTAAAACCTGCTATTAACTAATTTTTTTACTATAGTCAAAAGCATGTTTTAAGTAAAACCAACTTTAACTGGTTGGCGCATCATATGTAGAAAATGTTTTCATACAACTTGCCACAAAATAAAATAAAAATTGCATTTTTGATCAGCTGATTTTTACCAAGAAATAGAAAAGCTTAAAAAATAAGTTCACATTAGATTTCATAAAAAAGTTACGACATTTTGCGTTTGCACTTTCACAAGACAATTTGCACCAAACGATGAACACCACTAATGAAGAGAGCATGCATTGAAAAACTAAAGCCAACAAAATTTTTTTTTAACAATCACAACCCGCGAAGCGATTATCTTGTTTGCGGGAAAACCCAGAGTCTAGGGCGGGAATCGAACCCACGACCTCTGGACTGACAGGCTAGCATCACTACCACTCAGCCACAGGGGCGAAGCTTTCTAAAGTTAAAATAAATTTCATTAAAAGCATTTCTTTCGCTGTATAATTAAAAGATTTGTTAATTTGAAAATATATTAAATAAAACAATAAACAAATTTAGAATTTTATTAAATTTTTATTAATTAAAATTTTAAAAAATATTTTAATTTAATTTTAAAAGGATCAATGCTAATTGATTTGTTTATTTATCGTCATAATCTTATATTTTATACATTTAGGATCTTAAATTAGGGGAAGGATGGGATGCATTCCTTTCGGCGAGATTCTATTTATAGTGTGGGATCTTTTAGCGCGGGTTGAGATTAATCTAGCTTGTATATTTCTACATGACACTATAATTTAAATTTATATAATAAAGGGTACATTCGTATATGCACTAATTGTGCAATAATTAAAGTTTCGCTTTCTAAAACCACTATTTCTTTGCGTCAAAATTTTCTTTATGCAAACAATTGACACTGATGCCAAAATATTGCTGCAACTATGGCAATGTTGCTGATTGGTTGCACAAATTTACTGCATTTGCGAATGTACGCAAAAACTATTTTTACCATTCTTTTTTTCGTTTAAAAATTACATTTCAAAACCTTAGTTTGAGAGAGAAAGTGGGAAAAAAAAGTTGATTAAATTCATAATTATAATTATTAAAAATTGTATGACTTATGTGCTGTCTCTGTTTCTTTTTTTCCAATGTACAATAAATTTCGATGTCCTTTAAAATTTTATTGAATATATTAAAATATTTTTTTTGTGGAATAAATTATACACACACCCTCTACTTTTTGATAAAAAATATCTTTACATTTGTTTCACTTATCTTTTTTTTTATGAAGAGTAAGCTTTTTACTTACTTGCAACAACAATTTTTACAGTCAAAGTTTAATTAAAAAGAAACAAAAAATAATAATAATTATAAATATTTTTCTTTTTCTATATTACTTTACGTAATGCGATTGGTTTTGTTAACTATTTGGTGAATGGCAGTTTACCTTAAAATAAAGCAACAAGAAAATATTAAAATTGTTTTCCATAAGTCCCTGTCCATACGAGTTAACTTTTGCTTTTGCAACTTTCTTAAATTTTCTTTTGAAGTTGCATTCGTGTTCATACAATGACATTTATTTATTGTTGTGCAGTTTTTGTTTTTTTTGCATGGAATTTGTTGTTGCTTAATATTACGGAGAGAAAAACAAAAGTGTTGTGTTGCATGTACATGAAGCAGCCCAGTGGTAAATGAAATAAAGTACTTAGACAATAATCAATGATGTCAGGATGACGTTCTAAGCGAGTAATCTAAGTACTTAGATTGTAATGTAGGTGTAATCAATATGTCATTTACTAATAATAGCTTCGATTATTTCGCATTGTTTATGTGAAGACTTTCGTTGTATTTCATAGAATTTATCTCTTATATGTGCAAAGTAAAAAAATTGTGGTCTACTTTTGGACTATATTTCAAGAACAACTCGCGCACCGATTAAACAGCCTACGACACGCTTATGTTAAATCTAAATGGGAAAATAAGACAAAGCATCATCACTAGCTGCTACTAAATATTGCTTACATCAACGGTTACATAATGGGTAGTTTTTACCACTGGGAGTGTACTCCTTCCCAATCTTCTTACCTCTCTCTCCCACAAGCTCTAAAATTGTGTAGCAAAAGTTGACTATTATGGACGGGTACTAATTGTAGCTTATAATTTCTAGCTAATGCAGTTTGTGCTTAAGCAAGATAGAAATTAAAATCCTTTTGAATTGTTCGTAATTGATATGTAAACTAATTTAAAACTTTTTAAATAAAAATTATCGTAGAGACTTTAATCTATTAAAAGTTCAAAATGAACTGAGCCCATTCTTTCCTTGCGATTGTGATGGATGTTGTGAGCCCAAGCTTTGCACTCGACGTTGATTATAATGCCACCTGAAAAGATAGGATATGAAGAGTTAATTTTATTCTATAATGAATCCAAATTGATTATAAGGCTAATGTTCATAACTTTATATTCACAAATAATTGGGCATGATTAATATTCCAAGGAACAAGGGAAGAATTACCATCAACTTGATTTTTCAACGTACACAGCAGAAGAGAGTAGTGCCACTTTCGGAAGCCGCTACACTTCCAACGTCAGTGCTCATGAGAATTTTGCTTATCTCCACTTGTCAGGTGGCTCTGTTGAACGATATTTTAATTCTCGTATATACAACATTTCCGTGAAAATACAATAATTTTATCACTTCAAGTTGACATTTAATATCACTTTCCCAGTGTTGCCATCGGATATTTTTTCTATAATATTATTTATCCTTGCACCAAAGACTTAACATTTTTTTTCAATTAAATGTGCATTCAGTAAAAATTTTACTCTTAATTAATATTTTAATTAAATGAGTATCATTTGAAGAGAACAATGATTTTGATTCTGATTTCATTTTGATTGCAATCATTGGATTTGATTGCAATCTATTAATATAGAAATTAATTTCAAAAAATTGATTGCAATAATTTTTATTGATATGATTTCATGATTTCAAATTGAAATCATGAAATAAAATTTACGATTTTAATTACAATCAAAAACTAGCAATCATTAACATGAAATCATGTGATTGCAATCAAATTGATTGCAGTCTTTCACAGCTCTGGTCATGTATGTATGATTTCTCTGTCATTTGTGAAGCGATTTTAAAAATATTTTTTTTATCAGTTAAGTTCAATGGGGTAATTGCGAATAGAGTCAAAATTTGTGGATCGATTTTAATATGATATGGCTTGTTTTGTTTGGAAATAACAAAACAGCGGAATTATTTTTTATATTTTTATTTCTTAACACATTTTTTAACAAAAATAAATTTCAAAATTTTCTTGGAAAAAATGTGTTTTGTGCCAAAACTTTCTCATATCTCCAAAACTTTAAGGCTTGCTAAGAATTGATTGCAATATAGTTTGATTATAATTTTAGTGCTAATATTTTTATACCCACTTAATTTACTGTAACTCTTAATTTTACTATAACTCTTAATTTTCTATATAACGGTAAATCTCGGGAGCCAGTGTCAATAAAGAAAAAGTAGTTTATACACTCAGAGAAAAAAAATCAATAAAAACCATATTGATTCAATAAGAAACATTAACGAAAGTCTACTCATATTGAAAATGATTATTTCAATACTGAACCATATTTATTCAAAGTTGAAAATGATTGATTTATTGTATTTCAATAAAGTTTTTCTTTCGAATTAAAAATTATTGAATTAATATGACGAGTATTTATTTTTAAATTGCCATTTTTCTGTTAGTGTAGGCATTGAAGCTCAGTACTATGTGTATCCAAATTGACTGAGAAACCCCAGGCCTAAAAAATTCGTGTTGATGTATTCATGTATTATCGATTTTTCACTTAAAATTTTCTTGAAATTAAATCGAAAAAATCTTATTAAAAAAAACACTTACGTTTTGGCCGTTTGAAATGTACAGCCACTAAAGGACTTAAATAACCCACCGAGTTCTGATAGGGATAAAAGTAGCCGGGGAAGCCGCGAATAGGCCAATAATCTACAGGACCAATATTTTCCTGATCTGCGGGATTTTCACCTTCGCACGAAACCCAAACGGTGTTCATCTGGAAATTTACTTAAGCAATTAGAAGAAAAAAGTTGAAAATTTTCCCAATACTAACCTTGTGTGGCTCAAGTTTTTGCTTTTCTGCAATGTAGGTCTTTAGACTTGGCGGCATTTTATCCGGCAAGTTGGTAGAGTCGTTATAAAATTGTGGTATCCAGCCATAAATTTTATTCAATTTCAGGAATATACAGGGTGAACTCTTATGATAGCTGTAGTTGTTTTCTTTGGTACAAGGTGACCAGGCTTTAATATCCACATCGCATACTTGACCCTCTGGTGGTGGTTGATTATAATCGCAAGTGTAGATGTTCTGACCACGACCAGGTGTTAAGCCGGGTATTTTGTAAACTAAATTTTTTACGAAAATGAAGCAAATAATTTAAACATATAATTGATTATATTTAAGCTAATGAGTGTAATTACAAACATACCATCCAAAAAATCATCTAAAGCATCTGTCCATATCTTGTAGTTCTCATGGTGTGTTCCCTTGTACCAAATCAAAGTACTCTCAACGTCCTCAACTGGTGGAAGCGGTCTAAAACCTAGGCCTAGAAAATAATAATTAAAAAAACGAAATTGCTATATTATTTCTGTAAAATATAAAATTTACTTACCTGGATTTGTTCCTATCAAAGAGCTATCCATTGTCCATTTTGGTATGCGCGGATCCAAAGTTTGAAGGAATGCCCACATACAGATATGCACAAGCGCCGCTAAGACACCATAAAATACCACATAGAAAGCACTGATTCTTGCTGAAATATTAAGTAAAATTAAATAAAAACTAGTTAATTTAATAATTTAATAATGGTAATAAAAAGACTTTCACAATTCTACTATTTCAGCAAGATATTAGCTAATTAAAAGGTTATCCAAGAATATTTAATTAAAAGTTTCTTCAAGCATATTTTGTATGCGATATTCCAGTTTATTTAAATAAAAGATTTTTGGATATTTCTGAATAATTAACTTCCTGCTACGAATATTAATCTAGGCTATGTACCGTCCACACAGTGTGTATATTACACGAAACCATTTGAGCTGTTCCACTTAATCTTAAGATAATGAAACTTGAAAATGAAACTTTATAGATGAAATTTGAAAGTTCTATCATAAATGCTTCCCGAGATATGAAGGGGTAAAAAGTGCATACTTTAGTACATATTCACTGACTGACTCACTGACTCATCAATATTATTGGGCACTTCTACTATAGCTGGAAAGATGAAATTTGGTATACAATACCATCTCATTTCTAGGCAACCTGTTAGCTTGATAATATGTTTTTGGCTTTCTACCTATCAAGAATGTGGTCCTTATTTTGATCTCAGTACGTTTTACGGCCAAAATTTTTGGATAGGAACTTGGCCTTATTTTCACATTTATGTTTTTGTAGGAATACACTTTACGAGTTTTCGCTTTAATTTTTTTGGAAAAAAGGAGTTTCTTAAACCATAAATATTTTGTTCAAAGGAATTTAAACACAGTTGTTCCAATTGGAAAAAGGGTCATATATCTGTATCTTTGAAACTTGCGATCCAAATACAAAACAATGTATGTGAAAATCATAAAAGAAGTCTAAGCTTTAAAAATATTGAAAATTTGACCATCCTGTGGCAACGTACGTTGAAAGTGTCAAAGTTGACTAGCTCAGGCATGAAAAATCTTGGCGGCCTCATAACTTTTACAAATATTGTCCGATTTCAATAAATTTAAAAAGGGCGCAAAGCTTATGAATAGGTAAAGAAAATACAATTTATATTATTAAGATATCTTTTATATCTTCAAAGATATATGGCTTTCAATTTTAAAGTTTTGCTTTTTGCCCTCGACTTTGTTCTATATTTCGTCCATATCTTGGGTTATAGCATAGCCAAAATTTTCAAAATAATATATTATGAATTTAAATATTTTTTAGTTATCTCAATTCATGTAGTTGTGAAAAGCAATCAAAGTGAAAACTTTGAAATGAGAGTAAAATATTGCTAAATTTTGATAAAAATGAAACTTAGTTGTTCGACGTTTTTCTCAACGAATTTTCAAAACTAAAATTTTTTATTTTCAATATTTAAAAAAATAGACTTAAAAAATTACTACACTTGACATTTTACATCGATTAAAGCATGCACGGTACATCCAGCATTGGACAAAAATGGTGAATTTTCAATGAAATTTTAAATTAATCGCTTAAGAAAAAAGGCCCATCGAGTTTTAAAAATTTCTCTACAAATTGTACCCGCCTGCTCCAAATTGTGATCAGAAAAGCAGATTTTCAAAAAAAAGCAACAAAAAAATATATATGTGAAGAAAATTCGGATATCCAATATATTTAAGGAAAAAGGGTATTACGTATGAATAATATGATAATCAAATACGCTCCATATCGCGCCCTATGACTCCTATTGTAGCTCGCGATATAAAGCATATATGATGATGATGATGGTGATTCGTACCATCATATTACTCATACGTAATACACTTCACATAAACATATTGTGAAGTATCTTAATAATTCGATTTGACGGTCAAACAATTCCATTTTAAAATCAATTAACAATCTGCTGCTTCAGATTTTATTAGATCAACAACTTGCTACGAAAAAATGGTGCGATCATTTAATTATTTTATTAAGAATTTATTGTTCATTATGTTCATTTAAGCAAGCAATTCATTTCATGTTCCTATTCATTTAAAGACATAATTTAATTGTCACTGTTCTGCTCAGTCTGAGTTTTGTATGTGTGTACAAATGGGGAACATGATGTTTGTATGACTTCTGGCTTCACAATTAAATTGTAGAGGTTAACAACAAAATTTAATTAAAAATCTTGAATTGAAAGGGGCAAGGGGGTGAATGAAAAATTATAAATTAGCTGAGTGAAAAACCATGACATTTGTTTGAAAATGCATTTGACATAAAATTTTTGTTAAAAAGTCTCCACTGTTTATTTCTTTAAATAAGCCTGCCATATAAAATGTTATTAAAAGTATGGTAGCGCTTATAAAATAGTAAATTGCATAGAATTCTGTATTTGTCTCTTTCTTGCCAAGACTTTAAACAAATGTTATGAGTTATTAACTTGGCTTAGAGGAAGGAGTGAAAAATGGTTGAAGATTTGAGTGAGTTGTATGCCGAGAGTAACAACTTTGAGACGGAAACATAATACTATGTACTCACATATGAATATACTCTCTCACTGCTTCCATCTATAGAATATATTTAGTAAGTAATTAAAAACGCGCCAGAGAATTTAAAATGAGAGCAAGGAGATGAGTTCGTACAAACGGAGCATGTACCTTAAAATTTCCCGGCAAAAATGAAAGAGTACTTGTTAACTTTTGTTTACAAGTTTTAAGAATACATTCACCCCAGCATGTTTTTTGGCTGTTACTAAATCAGGTATGGGAAATGGAGATTTTGAAATATTTACTAGGCATTTTAAAATCCCTATTTCCCATATAATACATATTTACATATATACACTATTTAGGGCTATTAATTTTAAGGTACGAGTATATATCGTTATGTGTGAGGCAAACTACACCACAAGTCAGATTTTTGCAAAATACGTTTCTTATACTGTGGGAATCAGCATTTTTTCCTCTATCGATAGGTTAGTTCACGGATGTCCTATGATTAAAGGAACGTAGTAGTGCTCACAAACATCATGTGATGTAAAGAACACCAAGTCCATTTTAAAAACTAACAGTAAAATTAAATGACGTAATTTTATTAATGATATCTTCGATGTAATAAATAATAGTCGAATTGTATAAAATATTCAGTGTAAGATAAATTGTTAATACAACAGAGATAGAACTATTTGTGATTGACAAAATGATTTTGCGGTCTCCTGGAAAATTTCGAAAATGGGACTTGATGTTGTAGTTTACCTCTCACCTACCTACAGGTACGTTCCTGTTTATATAATTTTTTAATCGAAAAAGTGTGAGCTACTTCTAATATTGTTGAATATCGTATAAAAAATATTCTTTAAGGCCGTTGTTATTGTTTTTTGAAAACTTTCACACAACAATTAGATCAGGGAGGCATTTTCTTCAAAAGTATTAATACTTGTATTATAGTCTTTATAGACATGGCATATCGACACCTTAGAAAAAAATGTCGTAAGTGCTAAATTTTTTAATTTCTGCGGAAGTTCATTTAGTATTATTTAACAAGTTACGGTCTAATTTATACATACTTAATACTGGTTTACCGAATTTCATAAAGTTGTATTAGAAAAAAAATGTTATTCACAGATTAGAATATCCGGATGTTTTCCTATTCACTCTATTGCAGCATTAATCATAATGTCTTGCGACAGGTTCTCTTCCCTCTAGGGTATGAACAATTTTTACTGATTTTTGTGTCAACTCATCATTTTTATGTAAAAAATCTCTAAGAACAAATGAGACTTACTATAAAATACAAATATAGTACACTGAAAATAATCCATGTACCATTTGTGAAATTTACGAAACTTTCGTACATATTACGAAAAAATGTTGTAAATATATTTTTGAATTTACGCAAGTAACGAAAACCTTTCGTAAACATTTTTCCTTGTTGAAAAATATATTTCAAGTAAAACAACTAAACTAAAATTTGTAAGCAAATAACATACATTTTTAGCTCTTATAAAATAAGTAGCAAGTGGCTCAGTGGAGATTTCGAGTTGTGCCTCAATTGAGCCAAACTTTTTTTTTTTTTTAATTATTTTCTTCCATATCGCATATTTTACGAAAGAATTTCGTCGTGGGAAATAAGGAATTATTTCAAGAATATGTTGCATGGATTTTTTCGGCGTAGGCAGAAAACTAGAGATGCAAATAATAATTTTTGAAACATATTTAGAAGAATAACTCAAATATATTTTATATAGATACTAGATATGGGCTTACGTGATTTGTGTGAATCATGTTTGATCATGCCAGATCGTGAGTAATTTTTTCTCTGAAACATGTGAGCTTGGATGAGTGCGGGTATATAAAACTAGGCTTAATTGATCGTGCATGAGCATGAAATATGGTGAATTAAAGAACGCAGGTCCGAAAAAATGTTTTTGATAAATTTTGTTGGTATAAATAAAGAAAGAAGCTTTCTTCGCGTTGGACCCCGTACATCATAGGACAATCACTTAAAACAGGGTCAAGAAAATGTTGAACAAATTCGAGCACGGCTCTTCAATAGACGACTGTGCCTGAAAAAAAAGAATTGTCGACAGAATGGTTATTTTAATGTGAATAAATCCGTTAACAGTTTTTGAAGCAGAAATTAAACGCCAACGACTGACACGCGTCATTTTCCATTACGATAATACAAAGTTTCATACATCTGCTAAAGCAATCGCCCATCTTATTAGTGAAACTGTTCCACATATAATTACACTTTCCATGCCTGATTTAAATTATGATTCAATTTAAAATTAGTTTTAAGATCTATTAATTTAGTTTTATAGTTTTCCTCTTAAAATTGTATTCGAAATATATGTACGTTATGACATTCAATTTACAATAAACGATGTTTTTCGTCAAAATGTTTATTTTGTAATATATTGCTCTTTAACATTTTAATTTATATATGTACTATGTATTACGTTTTTTAAATTGGAAGTGATCTACATATGTATTTATCTATTCGTAATGCTACATGCTGTAGTCAGAGTTTAACCATACCTTGCCTTGGTTTGGATATTTACAATAATTGTCACAATTAGCAGCATGAACTATGGGAAAATCGCCAGAGGAAAAACATTTAAAATGTTTAGTTGGGTGAGAAAAAGGTGCATGAGCACAGAAATTTAAAGCATGTATGCACTTATGATGCAAAGCAACCCGAAATAAATGAAATGTGCACCAATTGTGGCCAATTATTTGACATCATCATGTGCATATGAATTGATGATCATTAACAACAACAAAAACAGCAACGCGCAGTTTTCTTTGATGCATATAAAAATAATAAATACATATCCATATATCTATATGTATGTATCTACTATATGTATGTATGCCTCTGTATACTTATTTACGTCCATACGAGACAGTGTGCATTGCATCTACATACAAACATAAACTATTTCCCAAATAATGTAATGTCTGCAAAAATAAATTTACATTTGCAACGTAAGCTGTAACATTTTGCTCTTTGTAGACAATTGTGGACATTTTGTTATGAAAAATTAATACAAAATATAAAAAGAAAACATTTAATAAAAAACCAATTAATAATTTGTTTAACCCATTAACAACACTGCAAGTGCTTAATTGTGTGTAAGAAAAATTTAATCAGAATAGAGTGTAGTGACTCTTGAAAACAGTGACGATTGCGTTCTTCAAAAGTGTTAATTTGCTTTTGTTTTCTGCCAACAAGGAATAATAGCTAAAGTCGAGTTAGGACAAAGTTGAGTTATTACCACCATTGTACTCCTTGCATTCAAATTCACCTCCACTCAAACTTTTATCGTTGTAGCTAAAAAAAATTAACATTTGATACCCAAAAATCTAAGCAAAAAAGGTCGATATTCCGCTTGTACGATTTTAGAGTTTGTTCAAACAAATGTTCTGAAATAGTCTCTTAAGTCAGGAGCGAATCCAGCTTGAGTTTCGGGGGGAACTTCTAACTAAAACATACTATTTTGCAAAACTTCTTTTAGAAACTCAATAGAAATTGGGTATATTTTATTTGTATCCGCGCCAGCTTAAGTAGAATTAGGATTTCATTCCAAACCGTGCCGTGAGTGTATTCAACCTAACTCGAGTTTAACCATTATTCCGTTTCATAAATTTATATTTTTCAATTGGGTTAGGTTGCTACACACGAGTTTAGTCATTATTGAGTTGTTTTTGAAGTTAAGTCAATTCATTATGTTTGGAATAACAGCTTAAGTAGAGATAGTATCTAAAAATTTAACAACAACGAAAAGGAAAAAAAACTAAACTGTTTGTGTTGTTTATATTTCCTAAGTTAACTATTTTTTCATTACAAATTAAAGTATTATAAAATTGCTAATACCGAGAATACAAAGGTTAGCCTTTATTTCTGGCAACATTTTGAAATTTAAAATGCTCTCCTGAAAACCTGCTGATATCGAGTTTAGCTGTTATTCCTTGTGACCACAGCAATAATTGAAGCTAATAATTACCGAACACAACTAACTATAACGAAATTACGAATTAAAACAGAAAAGCTTCGAACCCCATAACTCCGGAGAGAAGCAATAGAATAAACCAACAATTTAATCTAGGAAGAGCTGTGATGGCATTAACAAATTTGCCTAATTTTCAGCAATGCGAAAGTCAAACATCCTTAAGAATTTTCATCGTGAACTCTGTGAATTTCGACATTAATCCAATGAAAAAAATCATTGAACTCAGCAAGCGTCATGTTTCGTTGCATTAATGAAACAAATATATGAAATAATAAATATGAAATAATATCATTGATCCAAAGTAAGAACTTCGCTAGACTAACCGAAATATTTCGTTATTTTGACGAAATTGGGTCACTATGTAGAAAAAATATTTCATAATCTTAATAAAAGTATGCCATAGTTTTAATGAAAATATGTCATTGTTTTAATATATTTATTGCATATTAAAAAGTTTTATTAGCCTAAATTTTTTAATTGACTATTTTAATTTATTGACAATTCCATTCTACAAGTACTGACAGTACTTGATTTTCATGAATTCCTTTACAGCCACACGATCAAGTTTTGCCTTTCAAGTTTTAATACACTCACACTTTTTTACCAATCCACTCATACTTTTAAAAATTGAGACGAACTTGCTTTCAATTTCTCTTTCAAGTTGAGTGTTTCAATTTACGTTCAAGAAAAAGCTGATTATAATTTTCTTGTACAAATATTCTGCCGCCATAGTTTTTTGTTTTGTTTTTTACAACATTGCTTTCAAGTTGCGCGCAGCCTACGTCACAGCTATCAATAAAAATTAATTTTGGCAAGCAGTCTGAGTGAAAAACTTGAAGGAAAAACTTGATAGTGTGACTGCAGCCAACAGCAGTGAATAATAATAAGAAAGAGAACAACAACTACAATCATAAAAAATAATCTTTGTTGTATGCTTTTGGTTGTTAACTGTTGAAATAAGTAAGGGGTATGGAAAAATATATGTATATGTTTTCATCGGTCTTTCATAAATGCATTGAAATTTTCCATCGATACTATGAAATACGTTTCATTGAAATTATGCCATTTAAACGGTACAAGTTTATAATATATTTGTTTAATTTTTAAGAGTATGTACATAAAATGACAAAATGTTGTTCTCATAAGTCCAAATGAAATTTTCTAATTAAATATTTCTTACGAAATTGTTTTATAAATTTATAAATTTTTTCAGTGTACGGTTAGTCCAAATATAAGATAAATCTCTTCACTCTTTGCGCTCTGTTTTAAAAATGAAATGTCGTTGTATACTAAATTTGTAGGCGATTATATTCTCTACAACTTTTATCATAAAATCAAGGCATGAAGCGAGCTATTCATAAAACCTCGATATTTTTCACCTCTGACCTCTGATATCTCACGACGCGTAAACTAGAATATATGTGACTTTTACGACAGCTTATGCAACGCCTACACAAACGTGTACACAAAATTTCAGCTTCATATCCCACTTCTTTTTCAGCGTATATTATGGAATACTTTCTTTATTTTTTATTAATCTCACTACATCTGCATATGAACATATTCAAATAATATTTAGAAAATTTCATTAAACTTAGTCATCCAACCAATGTGTACTTTTCACTTATCTTTTATAAGTTAAATAAAAATGTGAACAATCTTTTAAGAATTACATCAGCAGTGAATGCAGCTAAAAAAAATTTGTATTATTTAATAAATTTTACGACCAAATAAATAACCAATTTTTCCTAAAATTTATATTATATATTAAAATAACACATTATTCTTTTAGATAATTTGACGTCAATAAAGAAGATGATAGATGGATGATCTATAAGTATATAGGATACATTAATATTGTTGTTATAGAAGCCAGATCACTATTAAGGAGGTACATATTGAAACCAACTAGTATAAATTAATTTCAATAAAAAAGAAATAGAGGAGAACCTAATTAGTGCTGACAGCGCTAAATCAAAACGTCACTATACATACTTTTTGTCACGGTTAAGATATATCGAACGCTGTAGTTACTCAGTTTGAAGAGACATTTGTCGACTATTAAGTTAAGTAAGTTAAGAGGGAAAGACCGGAGATACCGAGTATCCTCTAGGCGAAATATTAAAATGTTTTTCCAAATATTAGCAACGGCACACAATATATTGCGATCAGACTTTAGATTATGATCAAATACATAGAAAATAAGGGCGGTATTTTCGGCCATGACATTATTTTAGTTAGTTTTGGTCAGTACCCAGTAAAAAATTTTCATATTTTTTGATGCACTAAGGCAATAAAGCGCATAATAATACGCTTTAAAAGAAGAGCTTACTATACAAAAAAAAAAATCAGATTTTTCACTGCTGATACAATGTACTTTAAAACCCTTAGCGCCAAATTAGACTCTACAACACAATTCTGTTAGAGAGCACAAAAAAATATAAATGTATCGACGTTTTGAAAGTTTACATCTGGATTTCATTTTAGGATGAGTTAAAATCACACTTAGACACATTGTTATAGTGAATCGGTATAGGGAATCTTGTAATCCTTAAATTTTAGGCATAATATGTGCTACGCACTTTTATGTAAAACACCATGAGGAATATGTTTGTTAAATATTTTAACCATCTAACACTTCACTGTATGGGTCTTTTTGTGCCTTTCTTAAAAAGAGGTAAAAAACTCTACTTTAACGGTCATGTAGCGGACTGAAATGTCCTCCAAAAATATTTCTCAGAAATTTCTACTATAAATCTTTAAAGACACAAAAGCTCCAAACTCAACTTGAACGACAGAAATCACTCAAAACATAAAATGAGTTTAAGGGTTAATTACGTACGAATTCACAATTAGTACTACAATGTCCTATAAAAACGGATTGATTTTATTAGGCCAATTTGTATTAAAAGTATGTATTACATAAAACTTCACTATAAGACCTTTAGTAGAATTTTATGACGCTACATCGCCGTTGAAGGAGAGTTTTTGCCCTTTTTAAAGTAAAGGACAAAATGTCTTTTTCGATTACCAATCACCGAATTGGAAGCGATGTTAAGAAAATTTTCTTTTTTGGTGTTCTATAATGATATTTTCCTCAAGAAAAAAAGATGAAAAATTTTCCGATTTTCGCAACTTGTTTATTTTTATGCGAATTTAAGCGAAAACTGTAAATGTAAGTGAATAAAAAGAAACTTTTAAAAGAATTTTAACAATTAAGCTATTAAGTTCTTTAGAAGAATATTGTCCTTTAAGAAATCGATTTTTTAAAAAGCATAGCGAGTATTTTTTGACTTATATAAATTTTTACTTGCTTTTCTATTAATTATCTGCATATTTTAAATATAGAAAAAAATAAGAAAGTAAAATTGTTAAATAATAGAATTAGGAAAAAAAGTATAAGAAAATATTATTAGTACTATTATAAAAAATTCATGCTAGTTTTAAATTTAATGTATTGTGTGATAAGAATTATGAAGATTATTGTTAGAATAGGTATAGGTGATTGTAGTTTGTTTTGAGTTTTGTTATTCCTTTTGTTTTGTGTTCAGATACGCGGCTGGCGGGAAGGGTTGGGACCTCCTGGGGATAAAAAAAGAACATCTGAGCTAGACGGAAACCTCGCCAGGTCAACCGGTCTGTAACATAAATGTAATTCTTTTTACTGGGTTAATATATCAAATTAATAATCTCTTACACTGTAATTTTGTATAATAAAAAAATTACCCTACTTGAGTTTTGTTTATTTAAACTTGAATTCAATTTCGATATGCGTATCGGTATTGCCGATATTTCTTTTTGAGTATCAGTACACTAAGGGAAAAATGACAATTTATATATAAAAGCTCGTCATATTAATTCAATAATTTTCAATTGCAAAGAAAAGCTTTATTGAAATACACTAAATCAATAACTTTAAACTTTGAGTACATATGGTTCAGTATTGAAATACAAATTTTCAACATGACTAGACTTTCGTTAATGTTTCTTATTGGTTCAATATGGTGTTTTTGATTTTTTCTCTGGGTGTATTGGTATCTTATCAGCAAAAAGGCGTATCGTTACATCGCTAGTTAAAATGTTAAAGGGAGGAATTAAACCCCCTTAAAACGAGTTCCAGATGTAAACACTCAAAACGCCGATATACGTTTAATATTTGTTGGTACCCTTTACCAGAATCAGTCGTTAAAATAATAGATTTTGTTGTACAGTGTTATTAACAAATTATTTAATTCTTGCAATTTAGCATATGAACTTCAATAGTGAAATTAGTTCCAAAAAATGTCGCTTACGATATATTGGCTCTAAGAGATCGACGTTATTTCGTATTTGCGAATGTTAAAACTTAAACTATTAATTAATTATATGAACTGAGGTGATTTTGTTTTGCTTATTTAGCAAAAAACACATAAAAGCTAAAACTTTGCAATATAACGAATATTTTATGTCTTGATTTATTTGGTAATAAAAACTAAAATATCAGGCCTGTTCTGTATTACATGCGGAAAGAAAATGTCCGGAATATTCATAACATTATTGCTAAAAATATTGATATTGATATTCCGAAAACTTACATTACGCATGGGATACAGAACAGGTCTGCTTTATTTATATTTTGTATACGTAAAAAAAAATCCAACTTACACCATGACTCGCCATTTCGATTCATGACAGTGCCTTTTTCGGGATTGTATAGAAAAGTGCCCCAATGAAAGGGCTCCGGTCGGCGCACATGAAACTCTTCGAGACTTGAATGTTGCATTTTCGACATTTCAACCGATTCTAATACTTTTTATTCCAAAAGGACGGAAGTTTATGTTATTTTCTAAAAGATTATTTTCTTTTTAAGTTTAGGGAATACTACAAATATAAAAGGAAGAACAATTATGTAACCACTTTATTTTAGAATTATATATTATAAGTTATTTTACAATGAGCTTTTTTTCAATATTATTGGTTTTACTGCAGTTTTAATATAAGAATGATATTCAATTCAACACATTCAAAAAAAATTTTTTTAAACAGGTTTTTCATTATTTATAAGATTTTCCTTACAAATGCACTGTAATTTGATTTTATAGGAATTTCAATAAAAATATGACTGATCGATCATACACGATCGCGTGCATTGAAGCGACTGCTTTTGGCCAATATTTTCTTTAAGAAGCTTTTACACGGAAAATTATTGTTGCTGTCATGGCCATGGCTAAAATCATTTTTTTTATTTTGTTTTTGTATTTGTTGCTTTTGGGGCAATTGCAATTTTGTAGATACACTAATTGAAAATGTTTTTCTTAGCAAAATAAGTATAAAATAAAAATAAACGAAAATCGAATTTATAGCTTTTTTGTTTAAACAAACTACCAGCAACTAAATTGTATGAATATGTTGGCTGGGAGACACCATGAGAGCAGTATTTTCTGTTTATTTTATTTAAAATTTGTTGAACAAAAATATGTTACAACGAAAATAGTTATTTATTTTATTTTCTAAAAATTGTAATCGAACCGTCTCTAATTGTTTATATTATTATTTGTTTAAAAAGTATTGAATACAATTTTTTTTGGAATTTATTCTTATTAGATGGCTAAAACAACCAGCCACACCTTATTTGTAGAGTTTGAAACTCTTTGGGAAAGACAGAGATGACTTTAGGCAACGTGTTTAAATTCGGCTTTAATAATTAAAATTTATAACTTTTCTTTTCATTTAATTTTAATTTATAAAATATTTAATAACATTTTAGTTAAACGCGATTTATATGCGAATTATTTTTGCGAATTTGCTGTTAAACTTATATTTTCACTGGCTTTTAAAGCCGTCTAAAAAGCGATAACTTTGCTGACTCAATGCTGACACAAGAATCTTTTAAATGCTTCGTTAGCGCGTTTCAAAATAAACACAAAACTGAAAACTAGTATCTAAACGATACATGGCTTGGAATACAAACAAGTTCTCAATAAAACATGTAGACACCCAAAATGAAAAATAAAATCCACTCAACGAAGAATTAAAGAGAACTTATAATTGTCAATATGGTTTGAGAGTTTAATGAGAAATTATAAATAAGCCAAGATCATGGCAACAGATGCGGTAAAATGTTCAAGAGAATATTAAACACCAAAAATAATTTATCAATTAAATGTTTGCAATAAAATATTTTTTACGATGACTTATTCGAACAGCAAGAGCCAACCCTTTATTTGCTCAATTGTACAGTACCGATGCACACTTTCCCAGCGAAAATTTTTGCACAGTTACCGAATTTGTATATGATGTGAGTTAGAAAACGTAATAAAAACCATATGGGTTGTTTAAATGAAAGATGCCTGACAGAATTTTGAATGACTGCTAAGAGAAATTTTCAAAAGGTCTAAATAACGTTTGACAAGTGCCTGACAAAAAGCGTGAAAATAATCATATTTCTCTGACACTTTTTAAGAGGCCCACACACTTACAATATCATTGTGTAATTTCTCATATTGTAAAATAATATCGCCAATGCCATGCACAATGTGTTTGCACAATATATTGCAAAAAATCAAGAGACCTTCGATTTTCATTGCAAAACTAAGAAAACTTTGTAATGTGTGCGCAACAATGTTCAATATTGTTTTCGTTTTGATTGTATGTAATATGTTTAGTATTAAAAATATTGTGCATCTTATGGAGTAGTGTAGGGAACAACGCCAATAATAGAGAATAATGTGGGGCCCATACATAGACTAGGATGATATATTATATACATACATTTATTATATATATTTTAAGGAAAATGAGCGGAAACGACAGTTTTATCAGGACAAACGGACATACTTTTTTAATTGATGCTGGAGGGGCAAAAAATGTTCTTTCCAAACAATACATGTCTGCACAGTCTGTTATTAATGTAATAATATTTCAGAAAATGGACAAACTGTGTAGTGTGAGCAGCCAAAAATGAAAAAAGTTATATCTATAGCTTTATAATATTACACTATATAGCACAAACAATTTACAAGGTTCTAACTAACTGAATCTATATGACTGTATAGTCATTTTTAAAGTTTACATCTCCGATTTATTTTAGCGGAAGCTAAAAACTCATTCTTCTCCCCTTCAATGGGGATACAGTGAACTGAAGTGTTTTACAAAAAGATTCATCATAAAATTCTACTACACTGAAAGAATTTCGCTTCATAAATCCAATGAAACAATTTCGCTAGATTTTTTCACATTTCTAATGAAATATTTCACATATTTCATAAATAGTGTGAAGGAACTTTATTGGAATTATTTCATTAGGTTTCATAGTTCCATTCGAAAATTTCATTGGACTTATAGCAACAACATTTTGCCATTTTATGGAAACCCTTTTAAGTTTTTACAAAATTTGTTAATTAATACAAAAAAAAATTCTTGAAATATATACTTTTAAGCAGTGACTGAAACCATGAAAAAAATGGGTTCAGGTTCGGGTGCGGGTTAATCAAAATAAAAAGTTTAGGTTCGGGTTCGGTTCAGGGTTCGTGTTCGGGTTCGGGTTCGGGTTTAAAACCAAAATTTAAACGCGCGCAATTATTTTGCTTAATAATAAAATGCATAAATCAATTTTACATTCACGTTTATACGATTAAACACTATGCTGCCTGTTCTGTAAATCGAGTCGTTTTAAAAATGCTGCAATTTTCGGCAAATTCATATTTTTTTAGAGCTTAAAATATCATATCTGAAATTAGTTTACTATATACGTTTTAAAATACATCAATGGGGGCATTTTTTATTTTTGGAAACCGAGATATTTACTCAGATTCGGTTTACCGAACAGGGCCGTATATTCTTTTTTTAATTGAATTAAATTTAACTTATTTAGCTTTCAAAAAAACTTTGTTCAACTTTGTAGCGTACGTACCGCATTGACATAAGAAAATATACTTCAAATAAGAAATTCAACCTGTTCATAGAATCCAATACCGGTTGGTTTGCCAAAATTTTCTCTACAAAACCAGTTAATTGCGTTCATGAAAACCGTTTGTGCTTGAATTTTGGACATTTCCGTTCAGAAACGGCATTAATTGTCCATGAATTGGAGTTCAGGAGCCCTTTAATTTACATATTTAATAGCTAGAACATATTTTTGCCATCTTCTAATCACTAAAAATACAATTTTGTAAATGATATTCTGAATTTTTCACAAAAATAACCACTTTTTGAACATACCAATTTCGTTACGTTTTCACGAACCCATTCACAATTGGAATTGGATTGGAATTGCGTTTCAAATCCAATTCCGTATCGGATTCTATGAAAAGGCTGATTATTAGAAATACCCAGAACAATAAAAAGCAAACAATTTTGGTAGCCATTCGGCACTTTTAAAAATGGAAAAAATAGTCAGCTTTCGGGGTGCTGCCACCTGGTATGAACTTGCTTTGGTCGTTATTTTATTTTGATTTTATTTTTATTTGTTTTTGCATGCAAGAAATGTAATGTTTTTTATTATTCTTCTATTATATATATATTTTTTATTTTTGAACCCGAACCTTGTTGAATTTTATAAACAACGAAATTGAACACGTTTGGGTTCAGGTTCGGGTTCGGTTTCAGTCCTTGCTTTTAAGTGATGAAAGAGAACAAGACTGTAACGATGACCGAAAATCAGCCAGAGAGCAACGAAGCCCATAATTTTATTATAATTTTTCCTTTTCGTTTTATTTTTATTTATCTTCATTCAAATCATATGTTTTGTTTAAAAAAATAATGAAAATTTATGAAAATATGGTAACTTTTTTGTGAGAGGGACACTTTTAAACAAAAGCAAATGAAAATACATTCTCAAAATAAAATAAATTCTAATTCAAAACTGCTACAGTCAACGTATGTAAAATGTCAATTTGTTTCATCATTAAGAAATAAAAAAAATTAAAGTTTCATAGTTTGAACATCATAATTTGAATGAAATATATTTCATAGTTTTGATGAAACATTTCATTGCATTTATGAAAGCTCGAAAAACAAAAGTATTTTCTTATGATTGTTATTGTTGTTCTCTTTCTTATTATAGACTCACAGGGAACATATTTTGAGAGTGCTGTTGGCTTAAGTGGTTAAGTCGTTGTATAATGATAAAAATCAAGAGTCTGAGTTCGACACTATGAGCGGTCATCAACATTACAAAATTTTTTTGGTGTGCATTACTGTCGTCCATATTTGTAGTATTAAATTGTCAATAAATTAAAATAGTTTAAACTAATGAGTCTTCTAAATAGAAAAATAGCTATGTACATATACAACAATAAAATGGTGGCCCTTATCGTGTTTGGCGATTTTCGCCTTCGACTCCGCCATTTTCGTAATAGCTTGAGGAAAAATATATCGTGCTGTCTTTAAGCTATTACAAAAATGTCGTAGTCGAAGTCGAAAATCGCCAAACACGATAAGGGGGAATTAAATTTTAAAAAATAGTTTCCTGAAAATTTAATAATTTCATATAAATAATATAATAACTTGTTAAAATATTAAATATTTTATTAGTTTAGCGAAATTATTACATTGGAGCAATGAAATCATTTCATATACATATGTGATGAGCTTTTCATTAAAAAATTTTAATGAAACAGGTTTCATTAATGCAACGAAGCGTTACTATGTTGGTTGAATTTTAATAATCTTTTTATACATATATATGTGTTTCAAAATTATATTTTTGTCAGCTTACATATCGATAAAAATGTTTGCTGGGTTTTTTATATGTTCAAACACAGATATGTATGTATGATGTGTAGATGTAGTAGATTTATTTTCTTTTTTTTAATTTGTTGTAATTTAAACTGCAAATTGCCAGACAGTTTTAAACGTCAAAGAGCTCGATGGTTATAACACTTTACAAATGAGTTACAGTTGAACGGAAATCACTCACAATCAAAATTCATTTACGACAGATGCCTTTTTCAACACTCAAGAGAATTTTTATAAATAAACGAAACAAAAAAACTCAAATCAACTGAAGTGAACCAAACTAAATTCAGTCATTAAATCTATCAGGAATATTTTAAGGGTTGCAAGTCACATTCAATTTGTTTCTGTAATACAGCAGAACAGGTAGGAAAGGGAATATGTACATTAGTGCCATAACTTTTTCACACTTTTTGCGAGTATCAAAACCGGCATAGTATAGTCGTGTAGAACATTAAAAGTTATTAATAAAATATATGATATTTTTTTCGGATCGTTAAAAAAGTTCACGCAGGGATCGGGCTAAAGTTTGAAAACAACCATTTTTATATCACGGATATATTAAAAAATATACACCTGATATTTGTATATATTCCTATACGTATTACTTAAATGCTATTTTGGAATTTATCCACTGCTTTAGATTTAAACATTTTCCTACGGTTTACAATTCATCGCGGCTCAAAATTCATTATATGTAAAAACCTGAGTAAAATACCGTATGCTTACCTTTTAGAAATTTGCTCCTTCTTGGCCACTCCGTGGTACTATGCCAAAAATTTGGTTATGGCCCTAATGTACATATTTTAAACATTTCTTTTAGAATGTGTACTGTACGCAACATGTAATTTTGCATACTTATATAGACATGTGTATGAGGTTGTGTATAAAAGTTCCTCTTACCCAGCAAACAATTAGCTTAAAGGGCAAATTGAAAAAGATGTTATATTAAATTTCTTGGTGAAAGATTCAAAAATAATTTGAAAGCCCATGAATTTTCAATGAAACACGGCATTGTTTTCAATATTAACAAATGTATTATTTATGAAAGAAATTTAATTGTCAAACAATTTGAATGTGAATTAAGTATTTATTACTTTGACTTTAGAATGACAATTGATATAACTGAAGAAACTCTATTTGTGAAATATTCTCTCTCAAAAAATTTTTCTTCTGTCTAGATGTAAAAGTTTTTGAGGTTATATAACGTTTGACAACAATTAACGTAACGCTCCAGGGGGGTGGGTTCAAGATTTGTTACGGATGGGATACTTTACACTGAGAGTTTCGTAAAAAGCATTACGAAAGGGGAGCAGGTAAAAAACCTCCGTAAATAGCGTTACGTAAAATATGAATATGCCCTTAAAACGTTTAAGCTTGTGTTTGTTGGGTATGTTTAATCTATAATGTGTTTTTGCGGATTTGTTTTCAAGGATGTTATCTGAAACCATTAAATGCCGTTCATTTACTTCTTGTAGATTCCATACGCTCTGTTGTTTGTATAAAAATAAAAAAAATCCTTGTTACTAAACAAGTATTTGCCTCTTGAAATGAAAAATGTTCTATTATTAAATACTTGTTTTGAAGAATATTAAGAATCTGATTGATGGTTATTTCTTTTTTTAGTAATATGTTAAGCGTTAATTTTTCATATGCAAAAAAGTTTATTCATAAATATGTCTATCATACATACTATAGTATCGAATTATTCTACTTTTCGTCTTGTTCGAGTAAGAAATTAATCGGTTTTGGTATTTTAATGTTTTTCAGTCGAGTAGTGCTTATTATAAAGAAAACAATAATACGTTTTTGTTTGAGCTCGAGGTCAAGTGTAGGCTGTAAATTTTATTCTTTTATGCCAATATTTCGCTACAATCCTCGCGTAGCATCATCAGGGCTTATTTTCTACAAACAATATATATATATATATATTTACATATATAAATATATATATATGTATGTATATATATATATATATATATATATATATATATATATATATATATATATATATATATATATATATAGATATATATATATATGTATATATATATATATATATATATATATATATATATATATATATATATATATATATATATATATATATATATATATATATATATATATATATATATATATATATATATATATATATATATATATATATATATATATATATATATATATATATATATATATATATATATATATATATATATATATATATATATATATATATATATATATATATATATATATATATATATATATATATATATATATATATATATAACTAAGTAGTGTTTTTATATTACATTAAGATCCCGTCCAGTGGACGAAATTCGACCACTTGATCCGTAACCGGGTTGGTTTGTAAAACCGTGTTTGTAACCGGGTTTCTTTAGACAAATAATATATTGTGTATATCTAGAGAAAAATGCCTTTATGGTTTAAAAGGCATGTTTCATCAATATTGATGGACAATAAGATACTTAAAGCATACGAAAAAATATTGTGGGGACTATTTATATAAATAAATGATTCGAATAACTCGAATAGTGAAAATAGTTGAAGAAAATAAACAGTTCTGCCAACATTAAAAAACAACAAGAGGTGGTGCCTTATTTTCAATATCATTTATATTACTAAGCCAACAGTCCTTTCCTTTTTTTGTTTACCCTTGGAGCAGCGTTGCCAGTTAAGCCTTTTCGAGGCTAGATTTAGTCATTTATTTTGTATTTTAGCCTCGGAATTTGCGTTTTAGCCTCAATGCTTTTCTTAACCTTTTTTCATTTTTAAGTAAATTTTTGACGATCTCTGAGAGATTTTGGCCGTGTTTGCGCACATCTTTACTTGTAGCTCATTTGGACCATATCGAAATTGTAGCCAAGGATCCACAATATTCGAGAACGTAAGTAGTATTCTCCAATTGTATACGTTCATGTTTCATTCAAAAAATATTACACACTTTTATAACAAAAATCTCCTCAGTAGTTGTATAAAGAAATAAGGGGCCATTCACATATTACGCAACGGTCCAGGAGGACCGGGGGGGGGGGGGGGTTGGGGGAGTGGGGTTGAAGATTTGTTACGGGTTAGATACTTTATACTGAAAAATTTGTAAAAAGCGTTACGAAGGGGGGAGGGTGTATAAAACCTCCGAAAATAGCGTTACGTAATATGTGAATAGGCCCTAAGTCACATGTGACTCATGAGCTTGGCGGAAATCGTTCTCGTGAGTCATTGGACAGGGAAATTGTCAATTTAGCCTCAAAAAGACTAAATTTCTTCTCCAAAATATAAACATTTTAATGATAACTTTTGCAATAAATGAATATTTATTTTTAAACTGGACAGTTTTCGCTATAAAATGGTACCAAAATTATTTTTATACTCCTATTAGTAAAATAAAATTATATGCACTGCATAATATAAGCTGTGAGCCACCATATTTAAAATTATGTACCTTTGTTCTTTTTTCATTATCTACTTGAAGTACCTTCTTATCTAATAACAATTGACATGTTTATATATTTTTACTTATCGATGGTCATAAGTTGACAACACGTAACTGATTTGTTTTATTATTTTTCACAAAACGGGGAGTACATTATATAAAACTATCTACTAAATAGTTGGCAATTATTTTATGCCATTGCTACTAACGCTTTCAACGTATTTATAATGTAATATCTTCAACTGAAAAGTTAAAAATATCAGTTACGTTTTGTCAACTTTGACCATCGTTGTTAAACAATAAAGAAAACATAGAGTTTACAATAAAAAATATTTAACCTTTTTTTTAAGCTTTTATTTTTGTGTGATTTAGCCTTTTCTATCCTTTTAAAAAGTCCGATTTAGATAATTTTTTTTCGTTCAGCTCCTGCCAACACTGCCTTGGAGATAGATATCGCAGGAAAAAGTATCCCATAAGCAAATTTTATCCAAAATACATTTATCCATTTTATTAATTTTTAATTTGAATTCATATATCAATCCATAGCCTATTTAGGCCTATTGATTGATGGATATGTATTGACAATGGCAAACAATTTAATAATAAAAATTTTTGCGCAATAATAAAAATAAAAAATCATAATACAAATGTAGATTTAATTACATATCGAAACTAATTAAGAGTCATAAGTTTTAATGAAGACTAACAAAGTATTGTTTAATCCAACAGAGTAATAATCTCCTAATGTAAATTGATAACAGTATACAACTAACAAAAAAAAAACAAAAAAATAATAATAATAAAATAAAAACATACATAGTTCTAATGACTGATTCTGCCACAAGACTCCAAAAAATATATACTTATATAGGCGTTTTCAAAGTTTTCATCTGCGATTCAATTTACGGGAAGTAAAAGTTCCTTCCCTTTTGCACATAGTTATAGTGACTCGGCATAGCAAAACTTTTCATTATTACCTTTAAGGTATAAGATGTGTTTAGCACTTTTATGTAAAACACCACGAAATATATTTTCGTACAACATTTTAACTCTTTCACTCTTCGTTGTATGGGTCTTTTTGTCTCTCTCTTAAAAAAGGGGGCGAAAAACTTCCTTTCAGCGGCGATATGGTGGGCTTAAATGTTCCATAAAAATATTCGTCATAAAAATCGACTGTAGGCTTTTAAAGACATCCAAGCTTTAGACTCAACTTAAACGTTAGAATTTGTTCAAAATTTAAAATGGGCTTAGGAGTTAATTTTGTACTTATTCACAATTACTACTCTTTATAGGAAATCATGAAAGCCTTACTTTTAAGATACAAAAAGTGCTCAGCACTTTTATATAAAACAATTCGATAAACATTTCTGTGTAACATTTTAACCATCTGACTCTTCGTTGTATAGTTCTTTTTTGTCCTTTTCCCAAAAAAGGGAAAAAAACTCCCCATCAGCGGGGATACAGTGGGTTGAAAGGTTCTACAAAAAATCTAGTATAGGCTCTCAAAGACACCGAAGCGCAAGACTCTACTAAAATGCCAGAAATAATTCAAAACCTAAAATGTGCTTACGGGCTAATTTTGAACTTATTCGCAATTAGTACATGACATGGGAATTCTTGTAAACTTTCGTTTAAGGTATAAGATGTACTTAGCACTCTTATGTAAAACACCTTGAGGAACATTTATGTAGAACATTTCAGTCCGCTATATCGATGCTGAGCAAATTGTCTAAATCTAGAAAACAATTTGTCTAAAAATATTTACAAATTCTAAACAAAATAAGTTATTGAATCAAACAAAAATATTTACTGGATTTTCTGTAATATATCAAGTATGTAATATTTTTGCCTGAATTTATAAAACAATGTATCTAAAAATACTTTCAAATTCTAAAAAAAACTAGTTTACTAAATGAAACGAAAATATTTTTGAGTTTTAAATAATTCAAATGAATTCAACTTTGTATGTTTATCTAAAGACACTAAAAAATGAATGAGAATTAATGCAACAATATTAACGAATTGATTCACTCAGAAATCTTCAGTAAATAAACATGTTACAATAGCATTCTCTTTTCTATCATTGTTGTTGTTGTTGTTGTTATTATTTATGTGTATATCATCAGCGGGGTTGTTTTTTTATGACACAGAAAACAACGTTTAGTTGTTGTTTTTGGTGTTTGCGTCCTAAATAAAACTCAAACAAAAAATTCACTGATCTAGTACAAAACATTTACTGAAAGTTAAGTTTTATTTTAGACAGTTTTGTTTGAAAATTTGTTGGTGATAATTTTTTCTGTGCACGAAGAGCTAGAGTGATAAATTGTTCTGCAAAAATTTACCTTGTGATATTTTACATAAAACTGTCGAATGCATCTTATACATTATATGTAAGACTTGCCCTATGTCCAGTCAATATAACTATGTGCAAAAGGGAAGAGGGGGGGAATTTAAAACTCCCACTAACATGAATCCCTAAAGTAAATTTTAGGAATGGCATACACGTATATACTTTTTTGGTGCCCTCCGCCAGAATCACTCGATGGAATCGTATTATTTTTTTTTATATACGTTGTAATTTAAAATATTAGTATCAAAATAAAATTCAGTAAACCGAATTCCCATGTGAATAGAAGCTACTCAATGAAATGTTTGATTAAGACAACCAAATATATTTCTAGTGAAATTTTTAGGAAAACTTTCCAATGCTACATTGCTGTTAATATTTAATTGCTTTAAAATAAAAGTTTTAAAAGTATGTAATCAGCATGTAACGAAATTGACTGAAGTGATTTGCCAAATATTATCATTTCAAACTGGGACCATATTTTCGAATAAGAGTTACAAACACATAGAGCAAACATAAGCTTCTCTAATACAACATTCAAGATACATATGTATGCATGTATGTATGTAATTTCTTTGAACTAGTGACCGGAACCGCTCACTTAATTTAAGTAGATCGTGTGCGGTCACCAGTAATCTCAAGTAAAATCGTTTCAAATTGTGAGTGAGCATGCATGAGCAGAATTTTTGCACACTTAATTGTTTCGGTTTTAAAAAAATCCTGAAATATGATAAGAAATTTTTGTTTTAAAATTTAGCTTTTCCATTCCATTATCTACAAAAAATGTCAACTTTTTTAGTTCAAGCAATCGAAGCCATACATCATAATCAACATCTATATACGTTCTCTCATTGAAACGTAGCCCAGTTTTAAAATTTGATCATGTTTATGTGATTTAAATTTTTTATTAGTTCATTGTATTTTTCTTAAAGAAAAGTAATTCTTTTTCTTCAATTACATAATCTTCAAGTGTAGACACAATCATTGTGCACACACTCCCAAACAAATCATACACACACACACACACACACACACACACACACTTGCATGCATGTTTATGCACTTAAGCCAACAAATCACAGAATTTAAAACAGAGGTCACAGTGTCACAAACGTAATGGAAAATCACACTTAAATCTCGGCAGATATACAATTATCTAATTGATATAATTTTAAATTATTACATGCTCTCATAAACCTAGAAAGTTTGCTCGTATTAGGAAAGCTAGATGGGGCGGTTCGGGGCAAGACAGATTGTTTGCCACTAGCCATTGTTACTGTTTTACTTATTTTTAACAAGAAAATAAATATAAATAAATGTGACATACATATAAAAAAGAAGGTTTAAATTTATCTTAATAGAAGATCAACGGAAACTGGCAAATTTTGAGCTTTCTTAATTTAAATAAAAATTTTATGTAAGTTTAAAATTGTCGTTTTTATTATATATGAATTACTTTATGACTGACACTTACCCCAACTTTCTATGGTTCTGCCAAAATATTCATTTGTTTCTGAATCGTACAACATTTGCTTGAATGTCTTTTTCTTTGGTCTCTCTGGTGGACGGGCATAGTAGTTTTGGAAGGCGTCGATAGACTCTTCGGCAACCGTAGGCATTTTGAAGGTAAAATAAAGATCCTTGATACGTAAACGTTCGTGATGACTGCTGCGTTGAGGACGAAAATCCGTCAAACGTAAACCTTTAACAGAGCTTATCACTTCGGTTAAATCTTAATTAAACAATTCACGTAATTTAAGAATACTTAATGTTCTTGTTTAAATTTTTTTTAATATATTTTTCGTTTGATGTTTTTTATTGTGTGTGTAATATTACGCAAGTTTTTCTTTAAGTAACATTATTTAAGTTATTATTAATTAATTTTTATTTTATATTTTCTTTATAAATAACCAGAGACCGAGATTTGCGTGCTACTCAGGACTCCACCGCTAAACGAATGATCAACGCTTCCCGATTTGAATAGTATGACTGTTTCTAAATTCAAATGTTGGTCACTTTTTCTCAGTCGATTTTCAGCAAAAAGTAAAAAAAAGTCCATGTTTTAGAGGAGATCACACAAACGCAGCTAAACTAACTGGCTGTTTAATAGACATACAGATAGGCGGACAGACAACACATACAAACCTCCTGTATTCGCACATAATAAAAATATGTAATTTGTTACTTAGTTTTTTATTGTCGCTTTTTTTTATCTCATTGTACTACCAGTACATTTAGTTAAAGTTAAATAAAATAAAATTATGATTGCTTCAAGTCACAGAGACGTTAGCTGAGCACAGCAGGACAGGGCAGACGAACAGACAAATGGGCAGACGGACAGGCGGAGAGGCGGGCGAAATAGGCTAACTGTGCACTCGTACTCAAACGTCGTCCATATGCGTCGTTCTTAATCAGTGATAATTCCTCTTAG
Source organism: Panzeria rudis (assembly GCA_956483635.1). NCBI lineage: Eukaryota > Metazoa > Arthropoda > Insecta > Diptera > Tachinidae > Panzeria > Panzeria rudis. The sequence goes on from OY101449.1 coordinate 2,304,429, forward strand.
AGCTGCGATTTTTTAGATGGCGTCAATGTACCGAATATTATCAATTGTGACAATGATATACTTTGTGTAAAATGGGTGCGTGGGCTATCTTAGAATTGCTTGCAAAGTTTATATACATTACGTCATTTGAAATGATCGGTAATAATGATGCGGAGAAAGATCATACATAAGGCTTTATTGAGCGGACATATCTATAGAATTAATAGGCAATACGATTTTTCTTTTGCAAATAGAATAAGAATAAAAAAAATATTTCTCTGTCTTGAATTATTGTTCAAGGAAAAACCTTATAATTCACCCCTATTCTGCGTTACGATTCGAATCGAAACTTTGTCCGTCTGGCAACTTTGGTATTCTGCGTTCCGTTCCCCGTGTCATTTCGATTTCTTTTTCGATTATGTCTATTCTGCATTACGATTGTAACCATGATGAAATAATATAGGTGGCACTACTACGCCAGATGACAATTTTTTGCTCAAGCATTGTTTGTCGAGATCTTTGTCAAAGTCTTGTTTATGTTCATAAAAAGTCCACGTGTTGTGTCCTTTGTTGAAATTGTGATTTGCTTATTTTACTAAAGTTTTTAATATTTTTAATTTAAATAACTCCGACGGTAAACGCGTATGTGTGTGTGTGTTTTCTAATTCAATATTTTATGTAATTCATCACTTGCAGCGCGTCCTTTTGATTTTTGTTTACAATAATTTTTGACTTACACGACGACATTACACAAACAAAAATTCCTTTTTTTTTTGTAATGTTGTATTTGTTGCACTAGTAATGCCACCTACATTAGTTCATCATGATTGTAACTACGTTTTTCCAAGTTGCTTGTTTACTGACGGAAAGTTTTTCGATTTTTCTTTGTGTGGCTAAAAATTGTCCATTTATATAAAATGTAAGTATAAAATGCTATAAATTTATTTTGTAATACATTTTTAATGGTTTATTTAATTTTTATTTAAAGCTGGCGAATTTAATGGCAACGAAGGATGATATTGCGTGTGGATATCATAAGCGTCCCAAGGAAGAAGTGTAGTGCGTTTATTGAATAAATGTTCTCACAGTACATATTAAAGTTTTATTTATCACCTCCGCCGCGACAGGACTCTTCACACTGGAATAGTTTGGCCACAAATACTGCGTACTTATATTCTGGCTTGTTTTTTCTTTCTACACTTAACTGATGTGTTTATTTAATTATTTTTATTCACAATATTTATTTTTTATACATTTATCAATGTTTTTTCCCACTAAATTTAACTTTTTACAATTAGGGAGTTCACAACAGCGTTCTAAAATGTGTCTTAATATATCGACGTTTCAATTTTAGTCTTTTATTATGGGTTGGCAAGTTTGTTGTTTTTGTACCAGATGACAATTTTAAACATCCAAGAAGCATGTTTTCTTCAATGCGGCAATATTTTAAATAAATAATTTGTGTGTGATTTAAGTGTATTGGTGTTTCTTTGGCATGTTGTTAGGTACCAAGCACTTTGTGTTGTTGTTTTCGATAATTGTGAAAAATTAGCGGTTTTTCAGGAGGGCTATCGATTAAAATCATATGGTCTGTTTTAGTAGTTTAAACACCCAATTGTTTGCGTTTAAAAACAGTTTATGTGTGCACTGATTACTAATGATACTTTTAATTAATATTTGTTAATTACTAACAATTCTTCTTAGTATATCATTACAAAAAATATTTTGCCTTATAGGTACTTTTATTGTTATCCGATGGATTTCTAATTGTATGAAGGTGTAGAAAAATAAAATAGATTCATATCGAATAAAAAAATTTTTGCTGGGTTTTGCATAAATTTCAAAGGGTACTATCATTTATGTAGTTATTTGTAAATTCTCAAATGGTTTTTAAAAGTTTGTACATAAGATAAAGGGTTTGTAACTGTTTGAAATTGTGTTTGAAGTCTACTGATGAGTTGGTAAAGCACCAACGAAATGCTGCATATAGACAATTGCTTAGACTCCAGCAAATAAATTTCATTTAAAATTACAAAAAATAAATAAAAATATAAATAAACATTATTTTTCATATATCTCAGAAACTACCCCATCGATAAGACCGTTTTGGCCATAGTATGCTCGTTATTTGCAAGTATGGATTTTACAGCGTCAAAATTAAAATAGCTCAAAAGAGAACATATTTGAATTCTTTGTGATGCAACTCAGTTATTCTAACACAAACTATAAGCAAAATAAAACTCAAATGACAAGAAATTTTATGCAGATTATGAATATGTGAAAATATTTGATCATTTCGATGATGAAATTCGAAATATTTAGAGCCAAGTGCATATCTAGCCTAAGAATAAAATAGTGCATAATACTACTAATTGTGACGTGGTGCCAAAATTCTAATGATGCAGTTTTATGCGGTTTAGTATGGCCAATCATAGGGCATGATTGGCCATCAGTTTATTTTTCAGTGCTGACTAGTGTAAATAAAGGGTATCCCTTCTGGTAATGCAACGAACAAGCCGAAAAGTAGATGCAAACGAAAAAAGTCGCCATAAGAAAAAATTACAAAATAAAAAAAATTAAAAAACTCTTAAACGAAAAAAGCACAAAAAAGAGAAAAAAAAATTACCAAAGCTAAAAAATCGAAAAAACTGCAAAAGCTAAAAAAAAACACCAAAACTAATAACTAAAAAAACGCTAAAAGAAAAAAAAACACCAAAGCGAATAAATCGCGAATATCAAAAAATCATCCAAAGACGAAAAAAATCATATGTGATATTCGTATGTAATCCTTAATGTGCGAGTCAAAGGCGCACTTTACTAAATTTATTGAAGTTTGGTATGTTAATTAAAAAAGTGGTCTGTACATTTGGCCAGATCCCCCTTCCTACACTGCGAACCAAATGCACATCATATTCCGAATAATTTAATCTTTTTTGTACTTTTAAATAATTTTAAATTAACCCTCGCATTTAAAGTCAATTTGTAGATACATATGTGTATAAAAGGTAAATGCTTGTGAGAAAACAACTACTTCAAATAAATGTCTGTGATTGAAAGAGGCGGAGGGGGATATGGAATAATCACAACAAATATTTTTATTAGGTATTATTCTGTGTATAGAATATTTCTTTCATCAAATTCATCAACACTTCATCAAAAATATTAAACTTTTCCAAATTTATAATTGAGTTTTGAATGTGTGTTAAATGCTGCGGTCAGTCAGTCCTACGCATTCAATCATAATATGCGAATTTAAATTAGAATGACAACGTTTTAACGTAAATCAGTTCCAGTTTAAGTTGGAATCAACTAAACATTCCTGGAATATACATATCGAAAACAAAGCAAAACTTATATTATAACTTCTACAAGTACAGTGAGATTAAATAAATCCAAGTACACATATTACGGTTTTATTAATTAATATTTTTTTAACTGAACTAGAAATGCTCCTGCTTAAATTTTCTAATATTCTTAATCATGCATGTACTTGTTTATTTTACTTTGAATAAATCTTTAGTAATTGTCTGCAAGAAATATTACTTCCGTTGACACTGAATTTTATTTAATAGTTAAAAAATCTGACACACAGAGTGTTTGCACTTGCGAGTGTGGTCAGTCAAATAATTTCATTTTTATACATACACTTATGTATATACAGTATATATATTTATACATATGTATGTATCAAGTGATAAAATAAATAGAATTGTTTGTTTGTTTTTTATTATATTGTCACTGGCTAGCCAACCAGTTAGATTCGACCCACTATCTTTCCATCTATCCAACCATCCATCCATCAAAGCAAACTTATACTTAATCATACATCCATTATAATATTCACGTTCATATATTTGTAATAAAGGTTGAAGAATTTGTTTTAATATTCTTTTATTACGATTTAAATTTAACTACTTTTTTTTTGCTTTCTTAGTTCGTATTTGTTGCTTTATTGTTTGCATTATACATTTAAATATTCACTATGTGAATTGTTTTAGAAGATAATTTCACGATACAAATCTGATAGTCAGTGACGTCATATGCTAAAATATATTTGCCAAACGGTATTTTTAATGATAAACTTGAGTTTGATTAGCGATTTTTCTAATACATACTCATGATAATGTGCCAGGCATGGTCATTATGAGAAAGGTGGGCGGTCCATAAAGATACTTGCAGTGATGCACACGAATTGTACTTATTTGCTTTTGATTTTTTGTTATTCGAATGTTTTGGAGTCTCGTAATATTAAACTGTGCAAAAAAACACAGTTCGAACGACTGATTCTAGCAGAGCGCACGGAAAAAATATATACTTTTATCGGCGTCTTAAAAGTTTAGATCTGGGATTCATTTTAGGAACTATTGAAGCTCCCTACCTCCATTTTGCACATTGTTATAGCGACTGGGCTAGAAAATCTTGTAAGCCTTACATTTAAGGTATAAATTGTGTTAAGCATTTTTATGTAAAAGACCAAAACACATTTTTGTGCAATATTTTGACCATCTAACTCTTCGTTGGATAGGTTGTTTTGTCCCTTTCTCGAAACAAAAAACTCCCCTTCAGCTGTCATAAAGGAGGCTAAAATGCTGTACAAAAATATTAGCAATAAAATTCGACTATAGGTCTTCAGAGACATTAAAGCTCCAGACTCAACTAGAATGGCTAAAATCATTTAAAAATTAAATGTGTTTAAGAGTTGATTTCGTACTTATTTACAATTAGTACATGGCATAGGAAGTATTGTAAGCTCTAGGCTTAAGATATAAGATATTTTAAAAACTTGTGTGTGAAATACAAAGATAAATAAATTTTTAGAACAATCAACTGTCTAACTCTGTCTTAAAAAGGGGCAAACAACTGCCCTTCAGCGCCGATATAGCAGGTTAAAATGTTCCATAAAAATATTTCCCATAAAATTCTACTATAAGTCTTCAAAGACAACCAAGCTCCACACTCAATAGGAACGCCAGAAATCGTTCAAAACTTGAAATGTATTTTACAATTAGTTTCGTACTTATTCACAATTAGTGCGCGGCATAGCATTTTTTGTAAAGCTTACGTTTAAGGTGCAAGATGTGCTCATCTTTTTATGTTAAACACCACGAAAAATATTATTTTTGTAGAACATTCCAATACCTTATATCACCATTGAAAAGGAGTTATTGGCCCTTTTTAAAAATGGTACAAAAAAAAACTCATCCAACGAAGAGTTAGTGTGCTAAAATGTTCAACAATAATGGTCCTCGTGGTGTTTTACATAAAAGTGCTTAATACATCTTATACTTTAAACATAACGATTGCAAGATTTCCTCTGCTGAGTCAGTATAAACATGTGCAAAATGGGTGATTTAGTTCCCCCCAAAAAATTGTACCGGATGTGAAGTTTTAAAACGCCGATATATGTATATTTTTTTGTGGTGTCCTTTGTTGTACAGAGTTATTCATCTTAAACGAATTAAAGTCAACTTTGTATCAAATTGTAAAAATTGGGTCGTTTTTCGCAACCTCGTCACAATACCGTGTATCTAAATATGTGCTAAGATTTTTTAGCTGAAACTATATTCTAGTCCTTTCTAATTTTTTGCGGCAAAGTAGAAACTTACCTTAATAAAACGCTTAGTTTATTTAATATCTTGTTGACCAAAAATTCCTTAAATACTCAGAGGTCTTTGAGTTGAAACATTCAAAAAATAACGGATTTAGAATTATTTTATTGACTGGCCTTATTAATGACAAACACTGGCAACAACCAGTGCTACGAATTGGATATTCAACATTTAACAGGGTAACTCAAATGTGTATTAGTTACTCAAATTTAAAGGTGCTGCCAGTTTCGGTTAAATTATTCTTTGCTAGTTAAGACATACACCACCGTGAAAATATAAACTAAAACAATTTTCTTTTTTTTTAACTCACTCATGGATTTAACCAATCGATAACATGTAGAGTCATTAAACAGTAGAGTGTTTGATTTTTTCTGTTGAATTTTTTGCTTACATTGCACAATGGGAAATTTTTTGCAAAAAATTAATATATAAATCTGCAGTTTCTAAACGCACCGTCTGATTCTTATAAAATTTCATATGGCATTTCAGGGGATGTGGTTGAGCTTAATTTTGTAGTTTGGTATTTATATCTTAAAAGGGGATGGAACCACAAGACCCCAAGCTAATGTTCTTGATCTGATAAACAAAAGTTTTTGCAAGTATATTTGTCTATCTAAGAGGTGAACAAAAGTCTGCCCCATTTATGGGTTTCAGCTTACAGTTTAAGAGATATCCGGCAAGAAAAATGAAAACTCTAACTTTAATAAAATTTAGTCCGACTTACAAAAACTTTATACATAATGTTTAATGTTCTGGAAAAATTTTGTTTAAAAATCACAACTGAGCCAAAAGTTATACGCAATTTAATCTAAAATTAAAAAAAAAAAGAATCAATTTTCCCTGTAGAAAAAAGTGCGCTAAATATATATCGTAGTGATAAAAAAAGTGTTTGCAATAACACTTACCCTATATTTATACCTATTTGAAAGGTAATACTATAAGGCATATCATTGCACATTTTTTTTAATTTTCGTTATTGAAGTATCCAGAGTTTCAAAATATACCTATTTTCGCTTTAAGGCACGTTTTCTCAAATCGCACGACGGTAATCAGGGTATCAAGTCACCATGAGGCATAGTGTGCCCCTAAATATTTCCCAACAAATTATTTGCGCCTGGAGAAAAATAAGAAAAATACAGCAAAAATACTGAAAATCCCATTTTGGGGATTTTCTGGAATTTTTATGGGAATTACGGGATTCCCAGAGCAAATCTTATTATTTTTCTTCCGTATCCACGATATTATAGGATTAAGCTGAAACTCTTATATGTACATACATACGCATTTATTTGCCAAAACATTTTATGAGCCTTAGACCAAATGTGGACTTTATGGGCAAAGCCGTGGAAAATTCCATTTTTGGGATTTCTTGTAACTTTCATAGGAATTCTGAGATTCTCAGAAGCAAATTTTAGTTTTCTTTGCTTAATGTGTATTCAGTAGGCAAATTCCTATATAATTGCCAATTTTAATTAGAAAATATCAGCAATCAACATTTTTATAGTGTTAAGAAAAAATTTATTATGTTCAAAACACTAGATAACACATTTTTTCACCTTGTTTTGCCAAAAGTCTTTCGAAAATTTAAAATTATTAAAATCTGAGTACACTGGCTGAAGCTACAAGTATTGGAGTTATAGGTTAAAACTCGTACTGATCTGAGGGCCAACGAAAAAAAAATTCAAATTCGAATGTTTTCACTAAATATGTTGTAATTTTCTCATTTTCTGTGTGATGTTACCAATTTCACTATTACTACGTTTGATATATTACCTTTTTTTACTCTAATAGAGAGATTTAAAATGATGAACTTCGAAAAAGTGTAAAAAAATAAAATTTTTTCCAATCTGAAATGCATGTAAATCAAAGAATTTTAATCAGATCAACACAATTTACATATTGGTTGAAAGAGGAAAGACATATCTATACAACAGTGCAAGAATATTTTTCAAGATTTTTGGAAAAAGCTAAAAACCTGCGGATAAGTACTGTTTTGCGAATATCTCGAAAGCGCCATATTCTTGTTCAGCGAAATTATCTTAGAAAACATTTCTTTTTTGAAGTTATTGCGAAATTTGCAGAAGTTCACCACATGTTAATAAATTTAGGCCCTAATTGTGTAAATCGCATCACCGAAGTGAAATTTATATTAAAGCAAAAACAAATTTGAAATAATTTAAAAAATTTGTTTTTGTTTTCCATACAAATTTTTCATCAAACAAACGCATAGAAATTCAAGCGTTGCTTTACCTTTCAAAAATTCTAAAATTTGTATGAAAAATAAAACAAATTTAAAAAATATTTGAAATTTTGTTCTTATTCTCTGCATAAATTTCACTTTGGTGACGTGATTTACACATTTAGGGACTTAGTAAAATTTTATCCTTAATACTTAAAATGTAGAAAACAATATTGGAAAAAGTTTCGACATGTTCATTATCCATTTTTCACTTTAATTTATCTTGAGATTAAATCGTAAGGATTATACTCGTATGTTTAGAAAAGGCTGATTTATTTCTAAAATATTTTGATTTTCCCCACTGTGCAATATACAGAATAAATTTCAAATAAAAGATGATATTTTTTTGAATGGTGTTACAACTTGTTTTATTTGTTTATTTGTTTATTTTATTTATTTTATTTAATTTTTGTTTTTTTTTTGTTTTTTCTTCTATTTAACATAAAATATTCGAAAAATAATACATTTTAAATAATTTCTTATGACTAAAGCAAACGAAATAAAGATTTGTTTTAAATAAATCTTTAGCATATTTTTTTGTCGTACAATCAATCAATAAATTAATCAATTATACTTAATAATGAGCAATTTGTAGTAAAAATATACAAATTAAAGAGAAATTTTAAATATATTTTATAATACAAGTTTTAATTGTTTGTTGCAAAACTCACAATTAGTAAAATTTGTTTTGTGTGTGATTTTTTAATTTGATTATTTTAACTAAAAATTATAATAATGATTTTTAGTTTTTCTTATAAAACACTTAGGCATACTTTTCCTTTTTTTAAATTTTTGTTTTATTTTTACTTTAAATTTTCTCGTGTTTTTTTCTAACTTGTTAGCATTTATTTTTTATAAATTATATATATAAAACTAAGTTATAGGATTTTTGTTTTGTCAAAGGAGGGAATTTATGTATATTGAATAAATGAATTTGAAATTGAAGAGGGTCTTATATAATATTTACAAAATATTTTAAATATTAAGCTGAATTGTATAAATAAAATGGCAATTTAAAATACATTCTTCTCAAAAAAATCATACAATTTAAATCAGTGTCAGATGCTGGTTTCTTGACCTGAAATTTGAGTACATTTTAAAAGAAAACGTTTTAAGTTTAAGATGAATTTTCTTTTTAGTTAACAGGTACGTATATTTAAAACAAAAAGCATTTTGAACCGAATATTTTTTCTTTTTGCTTTAGAAGTAAACTTTATTTATAATTTGGGATTTTACAATGAGGATTATTTTATTTAAGCAGGATTTATATGTTTTGAATTTTTTATTTATAAAAGTAAACAGAGTTTCAAGTCTTTATAATTTTACCGCTTTAATCATAAACGATTATTAAAGTTAAAGTTGGTTTAATGTACGAACCGGTTTTATTGTGTACTTTAAGATTAACAATCTTTTATGAATAAGGCTGTTAGTATCTAGTTGCTTTTGGTGGCATGTATGAATTACTTTTTGGCTTTTGGCATGTTATTTGTTGTTCTTTTTGTTTTTAATTATGATTATTTTAAAACTTCTCAGCTTTTATTTCATTATTATATAATTAATATTCTTCTTTTGTTTTAAATATTATTTATTTTGCATAAGTATAAACTAATTGTATTTACATCATTTTTGTTTAACAGTGCTTATGGGCATATAATATGTATGTACGCTTGTATAACTACATTATTTTATACTGTGTATGTATATGTAAGTATTATTTAATTTTTATATTTTTTTATGAAAGTAAGTTTGTATTGAATATTTTCATTGCATTAACATTATTCGTTTTCATTTATTTATTTATTTTGGCGGATGATTCTATAATAATGAAATGAAATTAGAAAAATATTGCATATCGAAAGCATTGTAATTTGTTATTTATTGTGAATTAATAGTACGAATTAACATACAAACAGAATGAAAGCGACAAGTGAGAATACGCAAATATTCATATAAAAAAGGAAAAAAATAGAATAATTTTGTGAATTCCATTTTAAGTTGCCTCATTTTAATACAATTAAGGAGAAGGGAAATTTTGTGCCAAATAAACGAAACTAAAAATCGTGGAGATCCAACAAAAAATAAGAAAGTTATAAACTATTAAGTGAAAAAAGCCGATTTTATTTTACATAAAAAATTGCTTTTCATCAATGTTACTGAAAATTGAATTAAAGCAATTTTCTTGTTTTCTTAATAGTTTATAGCTTTGTTTCTATTGGGCGTTCAGTTGCATATTATCTAAGTGATTAGCTACTAATAGGTCAGGGCTGCTACTTGGCCTAAATAAAGATTTATATGCATGTAATCAAAGTCTGTGCATGACTCAAATTGAAATCATTTTAGTTTATGCTGCGTTGCTTGTAGCTTTCATTGTGTTTAACAAAAAATATCTTATTTTATACAAATATTATCGTGTACGCTTTTTTGTAGATTGTGCCGATATTGAAATTTTTTAATAATTACACTGTACAACAAAATCAAAAATTTTCCATGACAATATGACAAAGTTCTAAGAACTGATGCTGGTAGTGGGCATCAACAGAGATTATACTTATATCGGCGTATTATACTTATATATCGCTCCTTTATTGCAACGTAGTCATATCTCAAAAAACCAAAATTTTCAAGTTACTTAAGAAAAAGTCTTCAGTATGACCCTCTTTATATGTAAACATATTTTCAGAAGCATATTTTAATATAAACCGAAGTTATAACCACTAAAAAGATAACACCGCCCATATACTTGCTAACATTTTTAAAGCTTTAAACGAGTTTTGCCAAGTTTCAGTTTTTTTTTGAGATATGACTACGTTGCAATAAAGGAGCGATATCATTTCAATATCTTTTTATTTTTAATTAAGTTTTTCAAAGCCATCTATCCATTATGAATGAAATGAAATCTTAAACATTTTTACTTGACTTTTTACGTGAAAGCATCGTTATCTCAAAAACTGACCACGGTATTTAAGGTATTTTGTGGGGAACCTTTCAAGTTTTCGTTTGGTATATATTTGTAAGCTGTCACTTATAAAATATGAAAGTTATGTGACTTCAAATATGAGTTTATATACCAATTTTTAAAACTCTTTCGTGAAAATTCGTATTACACAAAAATCTTTAGTAAGCGACGCCGTATTGCGAAATACAATAGAAGAGAAAATCTTTGCATCTGCTGTTTTAGTTTATAAGCAATATATCGTATTTCAAACGTTTTGACTTTGTGTGTACTGGGTTGTCTTCAGCTTCATATTCAACAGCTACTCAGTTTACGAAAATATTTTCCCTGAAGTCAGACATGTTGACCAAAAATGTTTCTTTTGTTGCAGACGCACGTACTTGATATGCATACCCAGCAAACATTTTTTGCCGATTTCGTTTCGACGTCAGTCAGAAAGTCTGCACAATGTGGCGAATTCGTACCCGAAGACGGTCAGAAAACTTACCGAAAATCATATGAGTTGTTGACAAGAAAACGAACCCCTTTGTCTGAGGAAATTCTAAAAGCTTTGACGAAATGTCTGAGAGAATTCTATACGAAGTCTGAAGACTCTTCTACGGAAACTCTGAAGGAGTTTTCGACATGTCTGAACAAAGTCAAAAAATGTCTGAGAAATAATACGAAAATTTTCCGAATTGACTCATAGCTTTTACCTTCTTTCGTATTAATGTCGGAGAAAAGTCGGATGCAATATTACAAATTTATCAGAAATGTCGTATAAAATTCGTAAATAAAATCAAAACGTTGTAAGACAAAAGAGGAAATTTTTTTCAGCAAGCTACGAAATATATTTTCGTGAGTGCGTGAAAACTACACTGTTAAAATCACGCACGCTTACGCACGCTTACGCACTATTGCGTGATTATTTTTTAATTTAATCACTATCACGCCTGACACGAAAAATTCACGACATTTGCACATCTCTAATAATTTTACAGCAAATATTTTAGATTAATATTTTAGCCCGCTACGTCGCTGCTCAAGGGGGGTTTATTTTGCCTCTTGAAAGGGATAAAAAGACCCATAGCGCAAAGCGCTATAGGGTTAAAAGGTCTAACAAAAATATTGCTTGTAATGTTTTACGTAGAAGTGCTGAGTACTTTGTATACCTTAAACCTAGGGATTACAAGATTTCCAATGCCAATTCACTTTAGCTCCGCCTAAAGTGACTCCCAGATGTAAATTTTCAAAATCTCAATACACGAATAGTTATCCTTTTGTGTTATACAGTGTAATTTTCACATCCTGAAAGCCTTATAATTTAAATATTTTCATAACAGAATTTCTTTATTTTTCCTTTTAAAGAATTTGTATTTGGTTTGCTTTTCCGTAAGACTATAATTGTTCAATTGTTTAGTTATCCGTTTTTATGTTTGATTTTAAAAATGTATTATCAAAAACTATAATATCATTTATAAATTGTTTTTATTTAACTACAATTGCTTCGTTTTCTACTTTTTTCTTCTTCTCACCTTCTCTTTCTTAGTGAGCGCTGAGTTGTCACTATGTTGCACTTAAATTTATTTTCATTGTTGGTTATCTACGGCACCCACTTAAAGTGTTTGTGTCGTCGTTGTTGTTGGTGTTGTTGGAATTTGTTTAGTTATGTGAAACTTTCGGCTGAAAACATGGTTTGTCCAAAAGTGTAAATGGCGGGTTCTTGTTGTAGTTATTTTTGTATGGAGTCCTCTTGCTGATGCTGTTGACTTATCTGATAATGAGTGTGAGCATGATAACGATGATTGTGATGATGATTATTAAATGTATGCTAATTTGGAATGCTATTATATTTGCAGGATTTACAACATTTTTCTTGATAACGATTTAAACGACACAAGCCCATGGAACGTACATTGCGGCAATAACGTGAAGTATCTTTACATTGTTGTAAAGCTGAAATGGGAAAAGAAGAAAAGAAGAAACATTTTATATATTATACTGTTTCATTTTTGCATAATGCGCCGGCCATCTATTAAATTATGATTAAGTAAATGAACATTTTTGTAGTTTGGTATACTTTGTAAGGAGGGAAAAGCTTAACTTGCCACAAGGGAACACCACACATCTTTTTCTCGTACAATCAAATGACATACAAACACATAAAAACCAGTAATAACATTCTCCATAATAGAATTTGTTGGTTGTTATTTGTTACTTGATGAAAATTTTTTTAAACTACGCAGCAAATGAAAGCAAATTAAAAACATAAAATTATCGCTAAATTTTTGAGAAAATGTCTGTCTCGACTGTGCAAAAAAAAAATTACATGTTCTAAAAACTAATTCTTGCCAAGGGCATCAAAAAAATATATATGTACGTGTATCCATTTTGCAAATTGTTATAGTGTGAGTTGGCACAGGAAATCTTGTAATCCTTACATTTTCGGTATAAATTGTGTTCAGGTCTTTTATGTAAAATACTACTCGAAACATTTTTGTGGAACATCCTAATCCTCTAACTCTTTGCAGAATGGGTTTTTGTCCTTTTCTTAAAAAAGAGATAACAACTCTATTTAGCAAAGCGAAAGAGGGCTAAGATGTTCCACGAAAATGATCCCTGTAGTATTTTACATTATAGTAGCGAGCACATTTTACACCTTAAACGTAAGGCTTACAAGATTTCCTATGCCGAGTCAAAAAAGGGGAAACTGTAACTTCCCCGAAAATGAATTACGGATGTAAACTTTTAATGCCCTTTGCAAGAATCAGTTTTCGTACCATGTTATTTTTTTGTGTTGCTCTTCTTTTTTTGAATTTAGTTAAAACATAATTAAAATATGAAACAATTCTATTTTAAAGCAGCATAAATTTAGTTAATTTCCTTATTCGTAAGGGACTCTTTCATTCATACAAAAATACACCAAATTATTTTATATATTTACCTTTTGCATAACATGGTGGACTTTTACAAATTTTTATAACGGCTGGCCTGGTTTGATGTTTGCAAGCATTTCCTGCTGGTCTTCTTGTACCATACCAAACGCATTGCAGTATACGATACTTAATGCCCTGGCGACCACAAGGTGCATTGCACTAAAATTAAAATGAATTAGTTGAAAAAATAGCGAAAAATACAATAAAGCAATTTCAAGTTACACAATTATTTTTTCTAATGAAATTTAAAATATCTTTTCACATTTACCTCTGACCAAGGCTCTACTCTCCAAACACCTTTGCAGCGTTCATTATAACATTCTTGCCGACTTATGGGCTTTTCATAGTCCTCACATATTGTGGCAATTGTATCGTTGGCAAAACGACATAAGACCTCACGTTTTTGTATGGCTGTATTGCGGCCAAAGCAACGTGATTGATGACACATCGACCAATCGCCTTTAGTCCAGTGTGGACATTCTTCTGTACCACAAGTTTCAAATGTATCTGGGATATCCAAACCATAGTCCTCACATACAGTATTATCAATTACCTCTTGATTGTTCTCGATGTCTGTCAATAATTTTGTCTCTTCTAGGACTTGTGTATCAGTTTCTTCTTGTTGATTAAACTGATTGTTTTTCAAATTTATTCTAACACACGTAATTGTTCGTCTCTAATTTATTATAAACAAAAGTGAAGAGAAAATAAAATACAAATTGCAATACAATTCAGTTTACAGCAGTGACACTTTGTTGTCATACTGATTAAACACAAGAGATAGAAGGAGCGAGAGAGAGAGAGAGGGAAAATGCGGAGAATGTATGCAAGTACTTACTCTTAAGCCTGAGCCATTAGCACCACATTTCTGTGAGCATTCGGACCAAGGACTCGTTAGCCATTTGTACGTGACTGAAGGTGAAGATTCTGACAATTGTGCATTAGTATCTGACCAATGATTTGGCCATCTGGCATGGGGTAAATGTAAAGTTGATTGTCCTGCTTCTACTCCATTGCTATCAGCAACATCATCTGCATTTAAAATTATATCTGTTTGTGCAATCATATCATTTGTATTCCCAAACTGTTTATCTTCATCAGCAACATCAATATTATCGTCAACAACATCGCCCTCATCAGCATCATCACCCTCAAAATCATTGTCTTCAGCATCATCCTCATTGTTTTTTTCGTAGCTGTTGCTGTTGTATTTTGCCGATGATAATGTCAAGTCTTTGGTTATAATTTGTGGTTGTGATTTTCGTGTCTCTGCATCGACTGTATAGCGTTGGTGTTGTTGTTGTTGTTGTTGTTGTTGTTGTTGTTGTTGTTGCTGTGGATGCTCTTGATGCGGTCGACTAATATCAATGCCATATTGAAGTCTATTATCTGCCAACATATGATGACCACGAGAGTTGCTAAATTTCTGAAATGACGGCCATAAATACTAAAAATATGGCCGGCCAAAAAATTAACAGAATATACAAATAGAGAGAAAGAAGAAAAGGAAATTTATTATTTGCAGTATAAAGACATAAATTGTTGATAAATTCTAATGCATGATATGAATTATAAGGCATAAAATACACACAACATACAGATGTAAATAAATTCAGTTGTAATTGAAAAGTATGAAATACGAAATAAAAAAATCAGTTTATTTGAAGAAGAGATAATGACTTTGTTAATTATTGATATGACTCAGACGTGCAGAAATTTAAAACTGAAATTTAAAACTGAAAACTAAACCGAATGAATTGAAGCGAAAATGAAATACTTAAAAATTTATAAATTTACAATAAAAAAAAACATTAACTTGATAAATGAATTTTAGATTTGTGTAAATATATGTGTATCACATGCTCAAGTAGTGATTATTTTCATATGAAGCGGTTAAGAATAGATTATTATTATGGATTTATTTGCTGTGTTTCACATAATTAATATTCAAACACATACTTGTGAAAAAAAGGAGCATTTGTTTTGTTAAGCTATTAATTGTTTAGAAGGTGTTTCTTTCCACAACTATTTGCCTCGAGTGGCAATAAAACTGTTTCACATTAATGTTAATTATCGACTTAATACCAATTATAAGCAGAGCCAAAGTTTATATGTTTGGAATTATCTTAAGATCTCCAAAAATGCATATAAGTAATCAAATAAAGCAAAAACAATTTACACTGTTACATAGTGTACAGTCAGTTGTTGTTCGTATGCCCTGCTAAAATTGTTGGACTGCAGTGACTACAATATGATCATATAAGATGGTCCTTGCATTGCAACAATGGATAATAATATAATGTGTTGGTTTATTTTTGGGTCATGCGATTTCTGCCTACACTGAAAGAAAGTGTTTTCATAAATTCTATGAATTTCGACATTAATTCATTGAAAATCCTCATTAAAAGTCAACCAACGTAGCATTTCGTTGGATTTGTGAAACGAGTTTCGTTGAAATTTTTTAATAAAAATTTCAAAAAATGTATGAACATTTTATTGCTCCAATGTAATAATTTTGCTAAGCTAATGAAAACATTTCATTATTTTGACGAACTGATTTTGTCATTTTAATTATAAAATTATTACATTATTTTAGCGATTATTACATTAAGTAGTCTTATTAACTTAAGCTGTTAATTAGTTAATAATTTAATATGCGAAGATCCTGATGAAAAGGGACCTTAACTTCCCAACAAGAGTTTTCAGTAGAGCCAAAAAGAGTTTTTGGTGTAAATTTGTTCGATTTTGAGTATAACTGCTCAGACATGTTCCACCGCTTTACAAGAGTAATTATTCCTATATTCACCACCGAAATGAGTTAAATAAAAATTTTTCTTATCCTTTACCTTCTTCTTCCATAATATTGCCGAGCTTTAAGCCTCGTTTAATCAAAACTATACTTTTACACTTATAATATTAAAAAATTCCTATCTCGTAAAGTGTTTGGAGTTTCGCGGTAACAAAACGGCATTCTAACCAGAATTTTATCTACTTTCAGGAAATGTAGCTAACTCAATTTCGGCTTCCGGAAGATAAGGTCCCCTTTCATCAGGATCTTCATATATATTAACAATTCCCTGGTACAGATACGTACGATAGATACCCGTGAACATTAGAAAAAAATTTAATGTTGATTACTGCTCACAGTATCGAACTGAGATACTTTGTTTTTATAATTTGTTTTATAGGCAACGTCTTATCTACTTAGGTCAACAGAACTCTCAAAACAATGGGCTCTATGCGTGCATAATAATAAGAAAGAGTACAACAACAATAATCATATATAATTATTTTAATTATTTGCTTTGGTTTACAATTGTAGAAATAAATAAAGATATGTTTTTTTTATCAGCAAAAATATATATATGTATAGGTCTTTATTTAATGGGTCTTTCATAAAAACAATGAAATTTTTCATCAAAACTATGAAATAAATTTCATTGAAATTATGCTATTCAAAAGTGTAATACCCTGTTCAGACATACGCCTCAATTGCTCAATTTAGGAAATTTATGCAATTATGGCCTTAATTGCGCTCAATTTACCATAGGCTTCAATTAATAAGTTGAACAATTAGTACTTAATTGTTTCATAAATTGAGTAAAATTCGAAATGCAATGCTTTGTGACAAGTATCTTTACTCCGAAGTATGTTCAGTGAGAAGCACAAATTGTATATAGTAGCAAGCCCATGGTGTAATAAGTATACAGATGGCAGTATAACGTCAGATGATTATTTTTGCTCTGGTAATTTTTTGCATAAGATGCGTCAAATACGTGTATTTTTTCCATTTTTTGTTGTTTTATTGTTGTATTCGTTGCCATTATGCGGACACCTGTATACTTATTACACCATTGGCAAGTCAAGTGCTAATTGAGTAAGCTTAATTTACTATATGTGAACACTAAATTTAAATGCTCAATTAAAATTAAATTGTCTCAATTAAAAATCTATATCTGAACAGGGTATAACTCTTTTTGAATTTTTTTTAATATTTAATATTGTATATTTGAAGGTTTTTAAGTATTTATTAAAACATTTTGTCAAAACTTAAGGGATTCCGCTAAATTACAGAATTTTGTTTTGTCGTAAATCCAACGATACTTTCTAACGAATTTATGAAAGCTAATGAAGCAATTCCAATTAAACTATTTCACAATATTTGTGAAATTTTACATATATTGTGAAATATTTCATTACACTTATGAAGTAAATCTAACGTAATCGTTTCATTAGATTTTCTGTACAGCCTATATAATGCAAGGCCGAATTAAATAATGCTGGCCTAAGACATTGAAATATTAAATATTAATATTCATGTACTTTGGCTGTCTTTGGAGTATTCCTTATCTACTATGGAACATGCCTCAGTCTAGGATTGCATGAAATTTCTGCCAATTTTCATGATTAAGGACGTATATAAAATTTTCTCGATTTTTTTTTATTAATGCCAAATTGCTTTATTTTAATCGATTTTTATATATTATTTTAAACGAATTAGCACACACGTATATATGAACAAGAGATCGAAATTTAAAATGATATTCTTGTTTAAGATTTTTGCAGTTTGGTCAAGTGTATATTTTGTTTGCAGACTGTGCGAGTAGGCGTTTGCTTATAGAATTTCCGATGCTGTTTGTATTTGAGACTTTTAGTGAGCCACAAAAACAAATGTTACTACCACAATGTGTCATCTATTATTATACCCTTATGGAGGTAAATATATTTTTTTATTTAAAATTTGTTTTGTTTACCGCCCGCCTCGCATCCGTAAGAAGTAAGGAAAACCAAATCAAAAATTGCAGTACACAGTAACAGTGATTTTCCTCTTTATAACAAAAACCATTAGATTGATTTCCCAAATGCCACTAAAGCATTGACTGTTAAAAAGAAAATAATAAAAATAAAACAACGAAATAGAACATGAACTCATAGTTTTATTCCATGGCCAAACAATCTATTAGAGTACCCCATTACAGAGATTGCTTTGCAAATCCATTTTAGGAATCAATTATACAACAATTTGACTTGCTTTCTTTCAAATAGTCAATTAATATAATAGGCTTAAGTAATATTTACATGTTTTTGTTTTTTCGAAATGTAATTTGATCGAGAGTGTTTTTAGTTATCGAACAATCCAAAAATATTCGGCACTGTTCTGCAAATCGTGTCGATTTGAAATCGTACGGTTCTTGAAAACTAATTCTGCTAATAAAAAGATTTTTTAAGACTTTTTAAACATTTTCTATTATATAGAGCACCAAATATCATATCTGCAAGAAAATTATCGTATATGATTTTAAGAACGTTTGCAGGACTATTATTAAATTTGGAAAGCATAAGGTTTCAAATCGACTCGATTTACAGAATGGGGCCAAAACAAAGAAACTCTATCGAATCAACTCATTATCGAAACCGTCAATTAGATCCCAGATGTCCACGGCTTTTAAAGCTAAAAAATGATTTAATTTTGTACTTTTGGATATTGTGCAATTTTTTTATGCTGAATACATAATGATGGTACTCGTATAATGCAACTTGCTCAATATTATTTCTTTGAGTTTGTATGTTTACAGTTTTATTGTATTTCATTTTGTTTTATTTAGTGTCTGTGTGTGTATGCGCGATTTAGTTTTTGTCGCTTTTTTCCGGTCAATGTTCAATAATTCATGAACTTGCATACTGATTCAAGTTAAGCTGCACTCACACACACACACAAACACACACACACACACACACGAGGATGTATTCATTTATCGTATTTTTTCGCTTTTCATTGCATAGAAAATTCGTTACAGTAAGATTTATTTGTGTGACTTTAGGAAATTTAAAATGGTTTTGTGAGTTAATCGGTGTAAGCAAGATTTTCAAGATTTTGTTAGCTTTTTTCCAAGAAATCAGATTCAAGGAATAATTTATAACAAGTACCAATCCTTTAACTTCTTACAACTTGGCAAACGGTGTAGCTTTTTGTTATTTAACGACTTTAAAAAAGGAAAACCTTATCAATTCGTTTACATTTTTTAATATAGAAAAAGGAAATATGTGTATCTATTCATTAGGGAGGAAAATAATTCTATGAATAATTTTAAGCAACTTTGGCCTATAAACTATGGGTCTAATATGGACTTTGACCTTGCGGATATTCCAAAATGTGTTGTAAGTTATTTTGTTTAAAACGATTGTATCAATAAGTGAAGACATATGAGTATCACTATTTAATATAATGTTAAAATATTAAGTATACGCCTATGTTTCTACTAACACTTATACTGAATTTTCCTACAAAAGAGCGTCATAATTTAAAAACCAAGTTCTCTAATTTTTTTGTCAAATGTTAACTGAACAAGACTGCACCAACAAATATTTTTCTATTCGGATTGGTCCGGCACTTTTTGGTTGGTTTCATAAGAACTAAAGGGCCCCATACAATACACCAGTATGCACGCGCAATCACATATTGGCGTCAGTGGTTTGGTCGTGTATGGGCATTTGCTGTGATTGTACGCTTTGCTGTAGCGATGTCAAACTGAGCTTTATATTTTGCTGATGGTACCAGTGGTACTGTGTATGGTGAACTTAGCTCAGTTGAAAAGAGTTATCAAAGAGTAAACATCGGAGTAAAATACATTTATTTGAATAAATTGCTCATGAATTATAAATAATAAAGAAAATAACTATTGTAAAGTCTTTCTGAAATAAAACAACTCATTTCGAATAATTTTTTATAAAAAACACGCATTATTCTTAATTTATATTTAAAAAAAATATCAATAATAAATGCGGTGCGCCCTATAAACAACAACTTATTCGTATAAAATTTTTAAAAAAATTAATATTTCACCAGTATGCTTTTGTATGATATGTGTTTGGAGCACGATTCAATATCACTTGTTTGTGCCAGTATACTGGAGTATTGTATGCTCTGCTTACACTTACAACATATTCTGGAATTTCCTCAAGCTCGAAATCTATTTTATACCCATGGTTTCAAGAGCAAAGTTGTTTATAATTCTTCGTAGAATCATTTACTCACCTACGATTTTTTAATCGTCTCAATCTACTATAACAGGGTATTATTAATAAGAAATATTTGGATTCGGACTTACACTGAAAAAATTATTGTACATAAATTCTACGAATAAAATTCCTTGACCTAGATTCATAAACATTTTTATAAAAATATGTTAATTCAATGTACGCATTAAAGTTCCAATGAAAATATATAAATAGATATATATTAAAACAACAAAAACTACCAAGATAAAGTGATGTGAAGAGTAAAGAAACTTATTTGATAGCCGTCTTTATCGAATTGAGGTCAGTGGTTAGATCAAAATTTAAACACAAATTGTAAGCGTATGTTTAATATTCTATGATTGTTCCTAGCTTTACTTATATACAACAGGAAATCATCTATGTATGTAAACTACTTCAAAGCTAAATGATTTTCTGGCGCTCAAGTTAGTTTGCAAACGAAACTAACGAAATTCTAGTATTCATTCAATGATACACTTAAATTCCATTGTAGTTGGATGCATGAATAATTTAAAGTTTAATTCAACTATTTCACGGCAGAGTTTATGTGGTTTTCAGTGAACATAAAAGTCATAGAAAGCCAGTAAAAATTGACTTTGATTGTAAAGTCTATTAAACTTTAATAGATTTTTGTCATGTACAAATTTGCGCAGAATAATAGTATTTTTTTCCAATGCATTTCTGTAAAATGCATTGCAGTAGTAGTTATGGTTCATAAGAATAATACACTTAAACATAACAGTAAATAGACAATGGGGCGATACTGAGCACAACTGATTTTTAAGTTAGCAATTTTTTACCAAGGGATACTACTTCCACATCGGTGAACAACACTTTTATGATTTTTTTAATAATTCAGATATGTTGTTCTTGTCCACACGACAAAAACTTTTGAATCATAGTTATAGTTAGTTCGAGAACAGTAGTATAAATGAAGATGATATCACTAAGCTAGATGTAGAAAACCCTGTCATATGACTGGTTCCCAAGGACCTGCAACCGGTTCGAGTTTTAGAAATTTATATCAGAGGAATCTATCACATTAACATGTGTTTGCTATTGGAGGGGATCAATTGACATAATTAAGATATTCAGTGATATGTTCTTGATCCAAATATAAGGTACTTGTCCTGTGATGGTTTCGTTAATACTAGTTAAATTACTTTACTTTAAATAAAAATGTTTGATTAGGAAAAAATCTGCTTGTACAGTGACGGTATTGTGTAAAAAATTTCGTTCTAGTTAAGTGATGTTTTTTCTTTTCACCGCTTACGACTCGGAAGCATATTGAAGGAAATAAAAAATTTGGATCCCACCAACACAAAGATAAGAAATATATCTATGAACTAGCCGATGGCCTTGGCAGCCAGTGCTAGCAATATATATTAATTTTATATTTATATAATTTTAATATCAAGTAAATAAATAAATAATATCTATGAAACGGTGTAAAGTTTATAATATTCATTTGAGCTGTTCCCGAGATTTTCGGGATTAACGGAAAGAAAATAAGAAGTGAAAGAAAGCAAATTTCTCACGAATATCTTGAAAATGATTTTTATGGAAAATAAATGAGTTTTATATATTTTGAAAATTTTCATACTTGATTTCAGAGTTAAAGGATTAATTTTTAAAGCAATCCTATTTTTTTCTTGTTGTAATTGTAATTTAGCATTATTCGTATTTACATTTTTAAGCATGATTTCTGCTAAAAGTAAGAAGAAAAAAACTCAAATATTGAACACTCTTTTTCTTTATTATTAAACACATACATATTACCCATATTTTGTATTAATTGTGTTTCAAAACGCTAAAATCAATTCAAAAGAAAATTAATATTTTAATGAAGTAAAATAAATTCTAAAAAATAAGCTGCGTATTTTTGTAGAACTAAAGTTTTTAATGAAATTTTAATTGTCAAAGGATTTCTAATAATGCCTTTCTCTGAAAATAATATAGTCGCAATTGTGCAAAAATGAAATACGTATGTATGTAATTTTTATCGCCCTGAATTTATTGAGCCATTAACTAAATAGCGACCACAGTGTTTTCATATCAAACCAAATGGAAAGTGTTTTGTTATTTGAAAACCAAAAAAATTAAAAAATAAATGAAAAAATTATTCCATATTCAAATATACTAAATATTGATATCAAACGTTAGCAAAAAAAAAACATAATATCCCAAACGTGTGCTTATATTGGCAGAATATGTGTGAAAAGATGAGTACTTAGTTGTATCAAATGTTTCTGTCACGTTCATATTTGCACAAATATTGGTAAATATATGTATTTGCATATGAACTCATATGTTCAGGGTAAATTTGCTTGTTTATGCATAAAAATGTGTCATTGTTAGTGTTAAGTTTGAACAATACTAACACTTACAATACAACACCATCATTAACAGCAGCTTGAATTGCTATAGCAACCTTCTCATACAGAAATGTATGTGTAGGTGGGAGTGTAGTGGCAATAAAATGCATCTGCAGTTGACGGTACTTAGTTCCAGTGTTTAATTTGACATTTTAAGCATCATCTACTTAACTATTATTCGCCATTTAGGTATTCTTATTGTTGTTGTTGTTCTACTTGACAACTACAATACACGGAAACGGAAGTGCGCAACAACGTTGATGACAAATTCAATGCAGCAGTAAACATCACAATTGACATTTCGCTGTACAAATATATGCACAGTTGCATGCATTTTTACGGGCAGTACCCATAAGCAATAAATGTGATAAAAAAGAAAAGATCTAGAATTTATCTCAAGGGAAAAGTTTTCTGGCTCTTGGCTTATTAAACTATTTCTCCTTTTTGATGCAAAGTAAACAATTATTTATTCCTTGTAATCTGCCAGTAATCCATGAATGAAAATTACTTCTATTGATACAATAATGCTCCTACACTGCAAGTTTATAAATTCGCCAGATAAAGGACAGTCGCCAGAACTGTTGGGTAGTGTTTGTGTAGTTGCATAGAAAATTTAAAATTTGTACATATTGGTATGTGTGAAAATACTCATGAACTAATAAAATCATATTCATTTTTATTCACCCGTGCTTATTTATGTAGAAGTAGTGTGTAAGTGTGTAATGCGTTACTATTAAAATAATACAATTTGTAATTTGTTGAAATAATTTATCTCTTCCATTTGACTGTTTTTTGTTCGGCCATGATGTAGGCTCATTGTTGTTTGTATCATCATCTGTTTAATAGTCTAATAATTCGAAAAATGAAATAAATGAATAAAATGAACATGAATACACGAGTAGGGGACTGTTACGGATGGACTCATACATAGTGATTGTATATGTGTGCATTAATAAACTGGCAGATGCACAAAATGCAGTTTGTTAATTAAAATGCGGGTTTAAAATGTAAATATTTAGTTATTTTTTGAGTTTGCTATTTAATTTTACCAAATAATACGTATAGATTTGAATGTATATTTGGGCTACTTTGAAAATTTCAGTTCTAAATTTGAGAAAAATGTTTAATATCTATAACTGATTTCAGTACGAGTTTTTACTTACACCTCTAAAAGAAAAAAGGAAACATATCAGATATCAAAATTTACAAAATTATGTGTAGTTTTCAACATTGTATTCAATTTTTAACAATTCAAAAATATTTGGAAACAATCAAGGAGGAAAATTTTGTTATATTGTATTTTGTGCATACTAAAATTTTTAAAATTTTATGTTATAAAATCGTTGATTATTGATATTTTCGAATATAATTTTTTACTTTTATAGGCATCGACGTACTTAATATCCAACAGGTAAAGAAAACTAAGATCTGCTTCAGAGAAACTCAGAATTCCTAAAAAAAAAATACCAAAGAATTAAAATTTTTATTTTTTTGCCGCAAAATAGATCGAATTTGGATGGGTACAGGACCAACAAAATTGGTAAAATTAAACTATTTTTTTTAAACATGAATGCGAATATGCCTCCTAGACATACATAAGTGTAATAACTACATTTTCCTAAAGAAATTTTTTTATAAAGAAAAAAGTGATGGTGCTTTTTTGGGCAAAAAATTTAAATTTTTTAAATTTACAGAAAAAAATTTATGTTTTTCAACGCATAAAAAATATTTTAATATAATTTTTTAACAATTAGAAATTTCGTTGTTTGACTAACAAAGAAACAATTGTGATAATCGGTTCTTATTTTGATCGGATATCTTGAAAATACTGGACCAAGGCTATAAAAAATGTAGAAATTTTAATCTTCAAATTTGTATACTTCACTAACTAAACATGATTATTTTATTTAGAAGCACTTGTAGCAGCAAGCTGTGTCCTTTTTAATCATTATTCATGAAGAGGAGACTGAAATCTTTCGAATGACATTAAATTTATTTATAGCCGATGACGCGCTCTAAAGTTATTCAATATTCAATATGACGAACTTTTCTCAAAAATGGCTGAGATGCCCAAGTTTACAGGCCTATAAAATAGAAACCATAAAAGGTAGCAAAGTAACTTTTCATCCTCTTATGCGTACACAGGAATCAAAATCGGAGAGGTACAATATCCAAACCCTGTTTTTCATGCCGAAAATTTACTATGTTTTCCAATCAAAATTGCGTCATGTTGATTTTACAGTCATTTTTATTTATGTGTGTAGTCGGCTAATTTGGTATGGCTAAAAGCGGCTTAAGTGGTATACTCTATCACATTACCCTTTCAAGAAAATAAGCATGTCAAAAAGATATGACGTAAGAAAATGAGTGGAGGAATATGGTATACCACATTTTCCGACAACATTTTTTACTTTTTACTTCAAAGGATTTTTTTTGGTCTGCCGAATGTATAGCTAATACTTGTAGTATAACACCAACTGATATCGGTTCTAAGCAAATGAACGAATGGTGTAAATAGGTATACCACGTTACCCGAACTAACGCATATATATCAAGTAGTAATTTCTCAAATATTTTGTTATGAAATATTTTCTTGCTGCACGTAATATTTAAATACGAACATATACACACACACACATATATATATATATATATATATATATATATATATATATATATATATATATATATATATATATATATATATATATATATATATATATATATATATATATATATATATATATATATATATATATATATATATATATATATATATATATATATATATATATATATATATATATATATATATATATATATATATATATATATATATATATATATATATATATATATATATATATATATATATATATATATATATATATATATATATATATATATATATGTATATATATATATCCGTGTGTATGTATGTTCCACTTATTAAGATTAAAATTATTTGTGATCACATATATTATTTGCTTATTAAAAATGTGTAAATACATATTAAAAAAAAACATTACCTGAAACGTTGACTAAATATTCAAACAAAAATGCAAACAAATATTTTGTGTTAGTCCACACACATGTATTTTATTTTCACTACATGAAAGAAAATTTTTATAATTTTTAAATAAAGTTAACAATAAATTCAGGTGCATACACACGACAATGTGTATATAAGGTATTTGTGAATCAAAATATACTATATGTGTGAACTTCTATGTAGGAAAAACTATACATATTTTTAGGTTATAAAGAGTTTGGGACGGGGTAGTAGAAACAGTAAATTTTTGTACCGCATGAATTTTGAACGTACATACATACAGAGCCAGTATATATGCATTATATGAACAACCGTACAACAGAGCGGGAGAATGTAAAATGCGCAAAACAAATCCAAACACAAATAATAAATATTTCTACATCGCACCATCGCATGCATTTTTAAGAAAAAAAAAATTATGCACATACTGTTATATTTACAGGGCTAAATAAATGTATACACCTGTGCTAGTTGTAGTTAAATATGTATGTACTTAAATACTACATATTATTTATGTTTATCATTTTCTGTATATTTCGAGTGAATCATACATTTTGGGAGCATTATAAATTTACCTCATACATAAAAGTAGACAGCTAAATAGACAAATAAAAATACAGAAATTGCATTTTACACTTATAGAAACAGCTGGTGATTTTGTGTAAGAACTATCCTTAAGTTCTGGCGAGTTTTGGAATAAGGTCACAGTCATTACCGTTTTATTTAAGCAAACCAATTGACTTAGTTTTAGCGCATATCATTACAAAAAGTAATCATTAATACTTACATTCAAGTCAAACTCTAAAGCTAAGTTAAAAATACTGTTCGACATCAGAACTGCTGGGCTTATAGAATATGAGAAACAGTAACATTAAACTTGTGTTTGTGTTTTGTATTTTATAACTCTTCTTAATAAAATGCTTTTAGATGCCTGCTAGTTATGATGCTCCAATTGTGCATGCAACAATAAATAAAAACACACATCCCTTTTATATACCAAAAATACATTTATCACTTAAACTCATTTAAATGTAAATTTAAAAATTCAATCAGATATCTCTTAATAATTGTTTACGAAAATAAAATATTCCATATTCCACAGCTTTGGAGACACTAGCAGAAAGGTGCGAGTGAGGGAGTTTGTTAAGCACTTTTTAATTGAATCTTTAATACTAGTTTCGGTTATTTCTCCTCGGAGTTTTATTTGTTCACAATTTGTGTATTCTTTTCTTTCTAATAATGCATACAGTTTCTGTTTGTTCAATGCGCTGCAAGTAACTTAATTCAGTACTGATTTCTAGTAAAAGAGATACTTTTTGAATCTGCTATTGCTATTGCTGCAATACTTTTAGAGTGAAGCAATACATCATAATCTTAATGAAGAACTTTTGATTTAAGCATTAGCAGCTTTTTTTAAACTAATTTGCTTCTGCTGACTTTGAGCAACAACGATTGTTGAATAAATTTGCTGATCTTGATTGCGTGTGCTTTAAGCTATTATGTAGCAATACTTGAGCAAACAGTTTTTTATTTTGTTGGGTGTATATGATGTTTGCTTTGTTTGATTAATTTTAGTTCAGCGAATTAAACGAAATGAAAAATATTATTCATAAATACTCGATTTAAGCACATTTTGCTGTCCATATGAACTACGTATAGTTTTAGATTTGACAGCTTACGTTTTTAATAGCGATATACACATTTGTTTGTACTTTTGCCGAAATAAAATTTAATATAGTCGACTCTTGATAATTTGAATTCGTGAAATTTTCTCGGTAATTGGAAATGCTTCCCAGGTCCCTTGAAAAACGTTCAATAACTTGAAAAAAGTCCATATGATTTGGTCCCCTCTGTAATTTGAAATTATTTAAATGGCATCTTGATAGCCAACACGCTATAATTTGAAAATTTTCAGCTCTACATTCTATAATTTGTATTCTTTTAATGTGTTGAGTTTTATAAAAGATAAAATTTGTTTAAGTTTATATGCATTGATTTATACATGGGAATGTCATCTTGCTTTTATTTGAAGTTTGAATTTTCTACTCTCTATAATTTGAACTGCTAATACGAATGTCTTCATGTTTTTGCTTAATTTTTAATTTTAATCAAATTCCTAATTATTTGGACTTTTTTCTATTTCCTGTTTGAGAATTAACGCGGTTGTGGATATGAGCTCTTGATTATTTCAACTTTTTTGCCGGTCCGTTGAATGTCAAATTTCCAGTATGATTTTAATTAAAAATCATTTGAAGTTAAACTGAATTTGAACAAAAAAGCATTTTATTCTTAATTTGAGAAATTGGTCTCCAGCATTGTTTTCAAATGGGCTTGCAATGCAAATTGTAAAGAAATGTGGAACATCAGAAATTCAAGTTATTTGATTGTAGTTTCTATTTATCATGCACTATACAATTTAAAAGTATGAGAAATAGAAACCAAAATTTTCAATTAATTTAAAGACGATATAAAGTGATTATATTGTCTAAGGTCCGCAACGTTATACAATTCAAAAAGAATTATACCAATATTTAAAGGAATATTATTAATTCAATTTTCAACTTCAAGCCTGACGTCATGTTTATAACATTTTACATCACGTCATGTTTGGGGTTTGCACTTAAAATTTTTGGTCTCATTTTTTTGGGTTTTAGCAATATTGAAGAATCTTCAATCAAAATTAAGAAAATATATAAAACATTAAAAAAAGGCAAAAAATGTTCAAGTTGATCATTTATTACAATAATTTGATAAAAGCACATGATATTGAAATGAGAAAGAGTTTCGTCATTCTCAAATGGACAGATATTTAAATTCCAAGTTTAATCTCAAACCTTCATCTATGTTTGAAAAACGTTTGATATCACAAAATATTAGATCATCATATATCAAACGTTTGAGGTTGTGTTTGTTGGGTTTCTGCATATGGTAATATGTATATACTTGTATGCATATGTAGTATGCTGGTATAGGTAAACAGGTATTTTACATACATTGCCTTATGTAAGTATGGTTGACATTTCTTTACAACTTGCTTTTGCTGCAGTTGAACCTATAAATTATGCACCTAATCTTTATGTTTGCTTTGCTCAGTTAAACATGTTAAATTTTCGTTTTTTCGATTTAATAAAATATATTATGTTCACTGATTTTAAGCAAGAACTTTATATCTATTATGATATATTTTAATTTTAACTAATGCAATCTATATAAAATGAAGAATTTCGCAAGTGTATAAAACTCGGTGTAGCGATCGGTTCTAGAACTTCATGCGAAAGTATCCTGCCACTTTTACATGACGTTGTTATGTTAGGGGATTAATTGACATAGCCAATGTATGATAGAGCTCTGTGTCAATCCTAAGGAGCTTACTTATAGCTATTTTACACTATCTCACAAGCCGTTTTTCTTCTGTAGAAAATGCATTTTAACGGGAGAAGCATAAAATTTGTTTACATGAAAAATTATATTGACAATTACTGCAAAATTTTACAATAAATATATAAATTTGTGGGCCCTTTTTGCTTGTATTGTAAGATTTTGTACTAATAGTCGATATAGCTTTCATTTAAAAAAGTTTTATGGTTCTCCTGTAAGACTTTTAAAATGTTAGATAGGGTTTTTTACATTTTCTGTGACGATATGTATGTATGTAGTATATTAGAGTGTTTCATGCAATGTTTTGTAATTTAACAAAACTCGCGCCGATTATTGTGGCATTTGATACAACTCAAGGTGTGAGAATTTTAGACAATTGTTTAACTTTCTAACTATTAATTATTTTGTAAAATTTACCACGCCTTAGAATTCTCCAGTTTGGCTAAAATTTTTACCTACACAAAATAAAAGATTGCTTTTTGGAAACTATGCGTAATTTTTGTAAATATCATACACATGTTTTCATAGGAAAAAAAATAAAAGAACAAGAGCTGAAAATTTTTTTGAAAATACTTAAAATATTTCTAAAATGCGTTTAAGAACGGTTTGTTTTCTCTTTAAGGACCTTAAATATCCGTTATATATTAACATAATTTTTACGAAATTTCATTGCGTCTTGACAATACAGTAAAAGAACTTCATATTATTTGAAGCACTAAGTCAAAATTTTAAAATAGAGCGCATAATAATACGCTTTGAAATAGGAACTTTTTTCGGAGCAGTGAACGTATATGAAACAATCAAACTATTAAAAAAATCTGATTTTATAGTGCTGACCACAATGCAGGTTTTTGAGCGAGAAAATTAGCAATTGTGCAATTACACAATATTGTACACAAGTACTTCTCGTACAACAACAATAGCTTTAAATTTACATATATGTAAGAGTAAGTCAATGTTAAAATCGTGCTGCCCGTTTACAAACTATGCTTTGACTGAGTGGTTAGGGCAATGAATATCAAACTTTAAGGAACTTACTTCGTTTCCCAGTTGAAATTGAAATATTAAGCAATAAGTAAAAATAAAAAATTGGTAATTAAAGATATGAAATAAATAATAAGCCTCTAACATCACGTTATCCCATTCGGAACATCATCCATTCATCATTCTCTCCAATCCACCTCGAATAATTTTTTTCATATATTTTTAGTTTTAGTTCTGAAAATGTTGATGATCTTAAGCGCTTTAAAAAGCGCTTTAAAAATCGCTTTTTTAAAATCAAAATTAAAGTACTCCATACCGGGAACTCGTCATATAAAAATAAGCGCTAATATCAGCATATTTGTAAGCGCTAATATTACTTTATAAGAGTGAAAACCTATTTTTTTTTTGAATAATTTTTTGTACTGGGAGGTTGAACTTAGTTAACACATTTACATATCACTGTATAGCAACGGCTAAAAATGAAATATCTTAGTCCACTTTTAAAATAAATGGTTCATATAAAGAATAATGGCTAACGGTAACATACTTCTAAGAATAAATACAAATACATAAACATATAGCTCAAGTTAACACTAAAGATAAATGGGTCATTCCACATGAAGCGTAGTCTTCGTTAAAACTACACAATAATTCAACAATCTGCAGGAATTTGACATTTTTTCTTAACCTCAAGTATGAACTAGTTCGCAATGCATTACCGCATTCTAAAGTACAAAAATACATAAAATAAAGTAGTTAGAAGTTATCATTCAATTGATGAAATATTTAAATACATTTTGGAATACTGTTAGATAATTTCATATCTGCCAAAATATATAAATTTTTTATTTGTTCGCTTTATATGGAATGATCCATATACTGTTATTATCTTGATAACCATTCTTTATGCAATGAATGTTACACTGCACAAGTGAAAAAGGTATACAATTATGTGATTGTAAGGAGAAGAAAAGAAATTTTCTTTTCTTCTCCTTACATATGTGTGTATGTGTGTGTGTAAGAAAAGTTTAAAGGATAAAATAAGTTGTATATGAACGTGGCTGTATGCACAGCATAAAACTTATAAAAGAAAAAGAGAAAATCAGGTCGCATCTAACTGCTACTTAAGACTGGTTGCTTATAATGAGGAAACTGTCAACATTGTCACAGTTCTAAAGAAACGTTTGCAAACAGTTAATTTTATGTATTCATCCTGTTTGCTTTAATTTCTAAACATTAATAAATAGCAGCAGAGTAAGAAGTTATGCAGTTTTTTTTGCACAGAATAGAGTTATTAAATCTGACACAATAATAAGAAGAATCATGTAAAGATAAATATTAAAAAAAAAGAATGTAAAACTATTTGGCATTTTTAATTAGCTTTTTTAACATCACTTCAAAGTTTGGACACAATGGAATTTGGCAACATAGTTTTCACCAATTGAAAGACGTCCCATCAACACGAAATTTTGGAGTCTCATTAGGTGTCGGGAACAACATGATTCTATCGCTAGCAAACTACTTCAACTACTTCTACTTTCCCAATTGCTATGAAAAAGCTACAGACTTTAATATGTATCATGATCAGTAAGAGCTTGGAATTTCAGTGACTACGTTTTGTGAGATAACTTTATATGAGCGCTTTATATATTCCTCTGTTTAAATCGAACTTTGAGTTTAAACTTAATTCAGATAAAAGGATAAAATATTGTGATAATAAAAGAGCAGCAACAAGGATAATTTCCAAAAAAATACAGGCATTATTAATTGTACTAAATAAGCCATTGGTGTACCATATTGTACATATAAAGTTCGATTTGTACCAAAAATGGTACAATTATACCAATTTTGCCATTCCTGTTAAAGACTGATTATGGTAGAGAGCACCAAAAGAAAAGACGATATATCGTCGGCTTATTATTGGTTTGCTGCTTTCTAATGCTTTTTCCTATGTTTATGGATCAAACCAATATTACGGTGACGATATGTATGTGTATCGGCGTTCTGAGCATTTACATCTGCGATTCATTTAAGGGGGAACTTGTGCATATGGAAGAACTTTTGCAAGCCTTTTAATATGTAAGATGTGTTCAAAACAAACATTTTTGTGGGCCATTTTAACTCTTTGGGTCTTTTTGTCCCTTTCTTAAAGAAAGGGCGAAAATGTCCCCTTCAGCGGCGATATAGCGGACTGAAATGTTTTATTATTATAGATTTAGCAATTTAACTGTTTTTTTTATTGCTAATATATATTATCCTGCCGCCTTATTCCATAATTCGCTAAAGCTAAGCCTCGATCGCTAAAATGCTGAACAAATACAAAATTAAAAATTTTTGGCGATGACATAAAACACTAAAATTTCGGTGGATTAAATTTTAAAGACATTCTAGAATGTAGCAATATGCGTTGCAAAATTGTATTCGTAGAGGAAAAGTGATAAATCGACTTTATAGATTTTTAGCTATAGAGATTTAGCTTTAGCGAGTTGCAGAATAGGGAGGCTGGCTTACATTGTTATTAATAATGTCGTTCTCGAAATTGGATTCCCCTACAGTAGTGAGATTCTGTAACTTTTAACAATAACAACAGTTGATATATTGTCAACTTTATAAGTTGTTTGCACTAACGATTCTACGATTCTGCAACTTCTTGTTAACAATATTGTTTAAATCTGACTTCATGTGGCATCTCTGTTTAAATAAACGAAAAGCGCAAAGAGGAATATAATAAATATAAATGAATTTGTGATTGCCAAACAGTGAACAGAAAACTTTTTTCATTAATTTCTTTATTTTTGCGAAATAATTGTTAAATTAGATGCTTAAATAATAGAAATACTGTTGTTTATATGTTAAAGTTGTATATATTTGTATATTGCTGTAAAACAATAACTTAAGTTGTGGCCATAAAGTACGTGCTACGGCTGCACAGCTGACTGTTGTCTATTCGGTAACAACAGAAAAATTTGTATCGTTAGTTAACCGAGAGCAAATATTGTTAAGAATTGTACAGAATGGCAAAATCGTTAATTTGCTTGTTTAATTTTTTAACAATGACAACTATTGGTAAAATTAAATAGAGAATCGCACTACTGCTTACATTAGTTTGTTTTTGTAGTCCATTTTCTTTTAATTCTGCATTTAATTCTCTACTTTGTTTTTAAATAGCAAAAATGAATTATTTAAATAATAAATGCTTTAGCAAAAAAAAGTGTAAAAATCTATAAGATTATATTATTTGCTTGATAAATATTTATATAAACACGCAGAAAATAATAAATCTATGAAATAAGTTAAAGAAAAATTATTATTTGTAATGAGAAATATAACAAAAGAAAACAGTCTTAAAAGAAAATTAACAGAAAAGCATTTAATATATGAAGAAAGTGTGTTCTATATATATTTTGTGTGTTTTGTGGCATGCAACTGGCCAATTGCTTCTAAATACTTAGAGTTCTAGTTCTAGTAGAAAATTTTTAAAGTGATTGAAGTTTTGTGATTTAGTTGCAGTTTTGTTTGTTTAAATTTTAAGAAAATTTGTTTTAGTTTAAAAAGAATTTAGACATTAATTAGAAAAATAAAACATATTTATTTATGCAGTGCAACAATACAACAAACCAAAACTAAATTTATAGTACTTCGCTTCACTTCGCTTCGGTCTTATATAATTTTGTTCTAGTGTTAATTTGTTAAATGCTTTGCTAGATTATTTAAAATAAAAATAGGAGAAAAAAATCAAGTTTTTTTTTGTTACCTAGTGAAAATTTGTTGAAATGATTTATTTGTTTGTTTTTTATGTTGTATAAAATTTTGCGAGTAAAGTGGCAGAGTTGTAGTTGTTGTAATAAAAAAACGCGGTGTATACCAGAGAGAGCCGGTGAATGCACAAGTATAGTACAAGTATAAATTTGTTGTTGCAGGAAGGAAACCAACAGAAAAAATAAAGAAAATATTGTAAAGTAATAAAAAGGCATAGAAATTTTACAAAATTTAATTGACTATCAGTGGTTGTATATTTAAGTACAAATTCTTATTGGCATGTTGGCATATTGTGGTGGAAAAGGATATGAAAATGAAGTTGTATAAATTAAATTTATAATAAATATTTGGTACAAATTGTTTTTTATGAATTTGTTAATGAATTTTTAACTTAAACCTTAAAACAACACATAAAAATAATTTGCAAACTAGGAGAAAGGATAAGTAGTTTAGAAAGTTTACTGAGGTAAATATTTTCAATATTCGGACTGCGCCAAAGAGGCATGTATGTGTGTGTTTGAAAAAAAAAATTTCAAGAAAGAGCACCATTTTCGATGTACTTTTTTTTAAATTTATTGATCTAATTTTTTATACCTTTACCAGAAAAAATTAAGATGATACGTAGACGTATCATCAGTAAGGACACCATTTAGAGCATTTGCACTTAACTTGTGTCGTTGGCGCAGCGTCGATATGATTATTTTATATGAATAAAGCTACGGTCACACTTGGCAAATATGTGACGAAAAAAAAACGTGACAAACTAAAGTGTTATTTCCTTTAATTCCAAAATTTTTTAAAGTATAGTTTTACATTTATTAGAAATTATATAAGAATAGCTTTTTGCAGCATAATTAATTTTATTTTGTAATATAAAATCAAGTTAAACCACACTGAGCAAAAGTAGTGGTTACGCTTATTTCGCAAATATTTGCCAAGAGTGACCGTAGCGTAATCATTTTGGTGATACAATCACCTATCTAATTGTTTTAGACTTATACCAGTCAAATCAAACATGATATGCAGGCGTATGATCAATAGAGTTTCCGAAAGTATTTTTAATGTCTGGGTGTATTTACTTAATTGCTAAGAAAATCAACATATATTCATAGATTTTCATAATTTATAGCTTATTTTATCTTTTTCAATAGAACACTGAAGATGGCACATAGCCGAAACCGGTCTGTTTACAAACCAAATTTGACGTGGGATGACGGAAAATCGTTCCAAATTCAAAAAAACCCCGTCGGAACAAAAACACAACGCTTATTTTATCCATCAAACTCTTGTCCTTTAGAGCAGGAGTTAAAAGGTAAAGTTTATGCAGTCTTTATTTTTTTATGAGCGTTTAAAAAGAAAAAAAAATTAATTTAACACGAAAATATATCTTTTTTCGGTACTAATTTTTGAATAACTCCGAAAGCGTTGATCAAATTAAAGAACTATATTGTTAAAGTTTGAAAGTAGTTTTGTCAAGAATATTTTGGCGATTGTAATTTGGGTGTACCAGTTTTCCAGTTAGGATGAAATAAACTGATGTATTTGGTGGAAATATTAGTAATGCCAATTAAAAAAAAATCTCTACATGATAAAAAAAAAATGAAAGTTTACTGCATTAAACAATTTATATTTTACATGTTTTAATTTAAAAGACCAGTGTTGCATGTTTGTTATATATTTTAACTTTTACCCGCAATTGCTTTAATATTTTCACATTAATTAAAATATATTGACATATTGAATACATAAACATTATGGGAAAAACATGTCTACCCAGTCGGAATTTGAGTTAACTAAAATGTATTGAACTATCAGCCAAAAATTAGTTATAGGTGATTAAAATTCAAGCTCATTCTGTATGTTAAAAGTGTCCACTTTTAACATTGAGTGGCCGCAGGACAAGTCAGTACTCACTCATGTCGGCATCAGTTTCAGCTAGCTACATGTTACCTCATTATGACTTAGCTTATGGCACATCAAGAATGAGGGTGCTTTGAGTTAGCTATGAGTTAACTTACTAATGATTAACATGTTTGAGTCAACTTAAATGGGCAAAAACAAAATTTAACTCTTTTTTAGTGAAGAGGATTGACATCGAATCGTGATCACTTGTTTGTCAGCTATCACGCTTACCGCTTTGCTCACGCGCTATATAAGATATAGACGGCACAGAGTTAACATATATATGAGGTCTATGCTGACATCTTCTCGATAAGCTTTGAACTAACTTTTAGTTAGCTCTAAATTATACAGGAATAAGTTTATATAATCTTGTTCAAAAACAGCACCAGCTTTGAGTTAGCTAAAAGTTAGTTCAAAACTTGTCGACAAGTAGTTGTTGTATAAAAATAACTCACTAATCTCTGCATCAGTTTTGAGCTAGCTAAAAGTTAGTTAAATACTTATCGGAAAAAAGCCAGTTGTACAAAAACCACATTGCACCTGCATCATTTATGAGCTAGTTCAGAAGCCAGTTGTAAATGAGTTAGCAAACAGTCAAGCTAATGAAAATCTAACAGGGTAACTATTTACATACATATACATACATACATACATACATACATACATACATACATACATACATACATACATGTAGGTATGTATTTGTATTTATTTCCTTTATTAAATTGATGAAAAACTAAAATGAAGAATTCATATGACAAATGAAAACAAAATTGTACGAGTATGATTTTCAAAGGGCAACAACTAAAATAAATAAATAAAATGATTCTACAAATATTTTATATTTCAATAGCAAATATTTAAAGAAAAAAAAATTAAATTAAATGTCAATAGGAGCTGTTTCTGGTGTGCCACAATTTCGTCCTTTAACATTTTCAAAAACTACAAACACAAAATTAACTATTTTCAGGTAAATAGTGCAGTGACAACTAATAAATTCGAAAATGAAATTTTTCATATAAAAAAGCTCACCTTTTCAAAGGTGGAAGAAAACAAAGAACACAGCGATAAGATAAAATCTTTTTGTTAAATGTTACAGTTGTTGAAACAAAGTGCAAAAGATAAGATTTTAGAATAAAACAAATGTTAAATTAAGGTTTATTTGAGTGCATTAAATAAATTGTATATTTTCAATCGAACATTAATTCACAGTAAATTAAATGTCATGAAAAACAAACAACAAGATCATAAATTAGGAACTGAAAGTATTTGAAAACTGATGAATGAATAAAAACAATAACTTAATAAATCAAAATTGTAGAATGTTTTTTGTTTAACCAACTGAAACGGATGTAATGTACAAGAGAACGACAAACCAAGAAACAGAAAGCAAAACATTCAAAATCAACAGGGTTTTTTTTGCTACATAATGTTGCTATATATCAATGTATGGAAGGAACGTTTCTAAGGCTAAAATGGTGTTAAAATTTTTGAGCGCTAAAAAAAGACAACAGCTTAAAGAATGGAACGAAAAAATGCATTACTAAGCCAAATAAAAACAAAAAACACAATACAAATAGTGTTAAGAAAAAATTATGAAAAAGAAATCTAAACAAAAAATGTTTGGTGCCTGTAGAACTAGAAATAAAAAATTTTGCTTTCATGATATATTTTTCTTAATTCGAGAAAAGAAACTAACCCAACAACTTCTGAAATGAATGAAAAAGTTGCAAAAAAAAACACAATAATGAAAAAAGTGCAACAGGAATGAGAGGGAGAATCAGAAAAAAAATGAAAACAATATAAAGTAAGACAAAACTCATAACAATAAAAATACAATAAAAATAAGTAGAAAACTTAAGAATTATAAAAAAAGTTGTTTCAAAGGATTTAATATAAAATATAACACTGTTTTTTATTGAAGATGAATGCTTATTCATTAACGCCACAAAAAAAGGAACAGATCCTCAATATTTGTGAAGGAAAAATGAAATTTCGTATAAACGGTTCTTAAAATTTAATTGCACTAAAATAATTTTCTTCACAAATTCTGTAAATTTCGACATTAATCCAATGAAAAACTTAATTAGAATTGGATTAGTGAAACAAGTTTAATTAAACTTATTTTAAAGAAAATTTCACCCAACATATGAAAAAATTTCATTGATTGGATATTATAATTTCGCTAAACTAATGAAAATACTTTTCAATTCTGACGAAATTATTTTATCATATTAATGAATTAATTTTGTTATTTTAATGAAACTATTTCACTATTTCAATTAAACTATATCCCTATTTTAATGAAACTGTTCAATTTATTTTAATCATAGTATTTCGTTGTTATGTAACTATTTTAAGCTGTTTAGGTGACTATTTTAATTTATTGACAATTTCATGCAACAAATAAGTACCATAGACACTAATGTATATATGTACATCAGAAAAATGTATAATGCTTATGAGCGCTAACACAGTATCGAACTTAGACTCTCTACTACTTCAGCCAAAAGCACTCTTAATACTGTTGGTTCTACGAGTGTGGGCGAGTTCCGAGACATCAAAATACATTGTAGTGATGCAACTTTACATTCTTTACAAAAACAAAGCATTTAAAACTTTATACCACTATAATCTATTTTGATGTTTTGAAACTCAGCCTGTATAATAATAAGAAACAACAACAACAAAAGACATAAAAAACTATTACTGTTGTTCGTTTTTGGTCGACCACTCTTGAAATAAATAAGGGTGTATTTTTTGTCGAAGAATATGTTATGATTTATAAATATGATGTGATGATCTATAGCTATGAATATCATTGAAATTATGATATTCAGAACTTAAATTTTTAAAAATTTTCAGAGCATGCATTTCAAGCTTCTTAAGTATCCATAAAGTATCCATAAGTATCCATAAAGATATTTTGCTAAAAGGTGTTTTGAGTAAAATGAAAAAATTTTGTTTTCACATATTCAATTAATGACAATATTCTGGAAATTTTACATTTATTATGAAATATTGCATTAGAATTGTGAAAAAATCTAATGGAATCTTTTCATTGGTTTTATGAAGTGAAATTCTTTTATCAAATATTTTTTTATGGTTGTAGATCTTTAAATTAGCCACACTTTTTATTATTTCAAATGGTTCGTTTGTTTTGGCAATTCATCATTGTTATATTCATCATGAATAGATTCACACCGCTCAGAGGACTGTCACAGCATCATCTTTATATAACAGCTCCCCTAATTAAAAACAAAGCTCTGGGCGCATGCAAGATTTAGATTATATTTAATTGCTAATAAATTACTAATGATTTTTAAAAGTATTTGAAACTATTATGTAGATTGAATTTTTAAAATCAATGGGTTTAGTCGGTTGAAAAGAAAATTCCGAGTTTTATAAGCAAAAAATTTAAAATATTTGCACGTATCAGAAATTAAGATAGCTGATCGTTATTTATTTTCATCCGTTGAGTTTAAATATCGCTATAGACATGTTCGGTT
This sequence comes from Panzeria rudis, assembly GCA_956483635.1. Lineage (NCBI taxonomy): Eukaryota > Metazoa > Arthropoda > Insecta > Diptera > Tachinidae > Panzeria > Panzeria rudis. The sequence goes on from OY101449.1 coordinate 2,344,121, forward strand.
ATCTCTTGCATCATTTTTTGTATTCTTAACTTAACACTTTTAGAACCGGTCCACAATATCATGAAATTATTAACTATTATTTACGAAAAACTCTCTTTCGATTCAGTATAATTATGATGTTGTATGTTTTTTATTTCATTTCATTCTTACTAACCGATACCACACAATATGAAATTTCATTTTTCCCCAGAAAAAAAACTATGATACTGAATAACACATTCAATGAAATATTTATTTACAGAAATAATAAAGATATTAACGAAAGTCTCCAAGAGAAAAAATTACTTTAAACTAAAAACTAAATAAATTGATAAAAAGTTATGAATATAAAATAAGATTTATAGAAGCCACTGACTCCATTAAAATTTAACATCAAAAAACCAACCAGGAACAGAAAAAACCAAAAAGAATGCCATAAATTAAGAAAAGACGATTTAACACTCTATTAATTGGAGAATACCTCACCTGTAGGTTATTTAGCAAAGCCTGAAAATATGGCATGGCCAACAATGTGTTGGTGCGACTGCTACCACTAGTAGTACTTTGCTGTTGCAAACTATCCTTAGGCTGCTGTACTAACTGTGAATGCTATAAAGGAGATTTATAATAATAATAATAAAAAAAAACAAAGAAAATGGTAATAGATACAAAAAGCAGGGAGACAAAAAGGAAAGAAAGAAGAAACATTCTTTTACGTTTTATTATTACTAAAGTATGTTTTAAAACAATAAGAATAAGCACCCAAAATATAAAATTTTCAGCCCTGTTCTGTGTGTTACCCAAAATGAAAATATTGGAAATTTTTGTTGTAGAAATAGGTATTTATGACATTAAGTCCTTTTAAGGGCCTAGTTGCATAACACAGAAAAAATTATGATAGTTTTTTTTAAACAACCATGTTTTTGAAACTGATTTTAAATCTTTATTATTGTCTCTATTTAGTTTGATAAATAATTTCGTTTGACTTATTATTTCATTTCATTTCCCTACCGCCAATGTTGGCAACCTGATAAAATTATGAAATTCTTTGAGATTTTTAAAAATTTGTATATTATAAAACAAAACTTTTTTAAATTAATGAATATTTCTTGTTGCCCTCCATATAAATTTTTCTTCGGTGGTGTGACTTAAACATTTAACCTCATACACAGAAAAAATATCATCAAACTGCAACTAATAATTTCAATTGTTAATATGTAATTTAAATTCAAACATATATTTTGTTAATACAATAAATTTAGTTGTTGATACGACAAACACAGAAGTTTTTTTCAACGAACTGAACTAACAAAATTTTTTGTTACGTATTGTGAAAAAAATGAACAATCATCGTTGTTATTATAACAAGTGAATGCACACATACATATAATTGAAACAAAGCAAATCAAGAAATTTTTTTCAACAAACTGAACTAACCAAATGTTTTGTTAAGTATTGTGAAAAAAATTAACAATCACCATTGCTGTTTGATTTATTTGGCCAAGTATATATGTATTTAATTTGAGTATATGAAGAATTATTCAAGCTAATCAGGCCTAACGTATTTAATGTTAATAAAACAAATTTATTACATTTTGTACCCAACGTTTCGTCAATTTTTTGTTGACTTCTTCAGGGGCTTTCGTCTATTTAAATTTCAAAAACATTACATTATTACAAAATTAATCAAATTTTACACAATTTTACTTACAATATGAAGATTTTTAGTTACATAAATATTAAAATAAATAATTGCATTTTAATATTAATTAATTAAAATTATTAAACCACTAAGATATTTTAAGCAAATAAAAATTTTTTAAATTATTATCACAGACTGTTTTTAATTTTTTATTTGATTGCAACAATGTAGCTCGCGCTGATATTATTCGTATCCTCTTTTATATTCATTGTTCTTTCTATATTTTGCTGTATTCTCAAGCTTTCGATCGTATACCTCTTCCTCTCTATGTTTTCTCTGTCTAAAATCCTCACATTGTCAAAATCCACAGTATGTTTGTTGTTGATAATGTGCGTTGATAAAGCTGTTGCAGTTTTTTGTTTTGCTATATCACTTTTATGTTCTGTCATTCTGGTTTCTAAATTTCTTTTTGTTGTACCAATGTATATTAAGTTACAATTTTCTTCGCTATTTCCCTTACATTGTAATTCGTAAACTACGTTACATTGTAGTTGTTTATCTGTTGGCGCTTTGACTTTTGTAAAAATCTTGTTTAGTGTTGTGTTTGGTTTATATGCAAATTTTATATTGTTAATATCAACAGCTGTTTTTATTTCTTTTTTGTCTGTCAAACCTGGAATATATGATACACTGTAAAAATTTTTTTCTTTGTTTCTTTTCATTGTTGATATAAAAATGAACACACACACGTAGATGAAACAAAGAAAATCACGTTTTGTGTGTATTCATTATTTGCGTATTTGATAACGAATTGCTCTGTAGCTGAGAGGTAAGAACGTTAGTCTATTAGTCCAGAGGTCGCCAGTTCGATTCCGCCCAAAGACATTTAGTGTTTTTCGCAGACAAGCAAAAAGTCGCTTCGAGGATTGTGTATAAAAAAATATTATTAATACAACAACTATGATAGTTAAAATTTGTTCGGAAAATCAACAATTCATATTGTTGATATAACAATAATCTTAATTGAAATAAATTTAAAATCAACAAAAAAATTGTTAAAAATTTTTTTCTGAGTTTCCTTTAACTTACAATTTCGTAATTGTATTTACAAAAATCGTTATAGGTTCAAAATCAATTAATTATTTAATTGATATAACAAAAAAATTAATTGTATTTACAAATTTTTTTTCTGTGTACTCATAGAATTTAAAATGAGTTTGAAATGTATTTGAAAAGTTTATTTTTCAATTCTTACTAATTTTATAGTTCTAATCACCAACATTTCAGTATGTAAACTTTTATTTCTGCACTTAAATATTTTGAAAATAATGCAGTAAAATAAAATTGCAATGAAAGCTCATGTACACTACCCTAATAATAAGTTTAACAAACTTAAATTTGATATATTGGGCTACAATAACTTTTATTGCTAGCACACTGTTATATGTACTATATTTTGTTAAACTGCAGTATTTGTTTTATTGCTCTAATGGAAATGTATGGCAAAAAATATATAGTAAAAGATACCATGAAAAGTTATATTTAACGGCTTTTAAATGGTTTATTATTCACAAGCGAATTAATCCAACAAGGATATTTTAAAGGCGGAAGGGAGAGGATAGACACAAAAAATATAAACCACAAAGTTTTTTACTTTAACTCTACTTAAGAGTTGCATTGAAAAAAGGGAAAACTACTGTATAAAATTCATAAAACACTTGTGAGTTAGATAATGAACTGTTGTTGGTGCTTAAGATAGTTTAAGTACCGGCTAAAAGTTGTTTATAAATGCCAAACAAGCTTCTAATTCAACATCCACTTGAAATGAAAGTTTAGCGGTAAAGTAATGAACATATTTTAGCGGTAAAATGAGAAAACTTAAGAGATAAATGCTTTCTGAGACCAACATAAAAAAGCTTCAAATGATTTATCCCTCATGTGCATTGTGAGACGCGTTTACTAAATAAAATCCGAGAAGTAAGTTGATAGATTTATCAGTCTTATAAACTTTTTTCTCCCTCATTTTTGTTGTTGTAGATAGTTCACATTAATACCTCTCAGGTAACTGCAGGTTTAATATTGTCCTATAATTTTTCTGCTCTATTGTTACAAATGCTAATTATGTTGCGACCAATGATATCTTTTTCAAAATAACAAATAAAATACCAACAAAACAGCAATAAATTTTGTAAAAGTGATATAGTTTTGTAGGTACTTTACTTGCATTTTAGAGAAATAGGGCCCACAGCTACACTTTTTCGGCTACATTTAGTTGTTATGCTATTAATACTTGATGAAGACATGCGGAAAGATCAGAAAGATCTAAGTTAAAACTGCAACACTATGTCCAAAGTACTGACATATTGAAGGAATGGAAAAAAATGTATTACATACCTATTGTCGAGAATCATTCTTTTTGATCCATTTCAAAATTTTTAAGCAATTTGCTTGTCATCTCTAAATAAAAGCTGGAAAATCTTAAATTTTATTAGACTATAAACATTACATATTTGAAATTTCTACGACGAGAAAGTTTTGAGTAAGTTTTGAGTAAGCGTCTGCTAGGTATTTTTAATAAAGACTGAGGTCACATGGGTACTTTTAAAATGCACGTTTCTGCGTTTACAAAACGCATGTTTCTGTGTTTTGAAGTAAATTTGTAATTTTTAAACCTTATAATCTACTTCAGAGGATTATATTTACCTCCATTATTTTATTGAAAATAATAATTTATAATAAGCTGGAATATTCAAAAACCATAAATTTAGTCAACAAATGTCGAAACGTACCTTTTAAAAACGTCCATGTTGCTTTAGCCAAAATTGTTTTATACTCAGTACAAATATTGAAAAAACTACAGTCCTTAAAATGGGCAATAAATAACCTTTAATAACGTATGAGTAATTTTTGTTGAAGGCATTGCATTTACATTACGCATACGCTCTATGGCACAACATACTAACAGAAGAAAAGAAGCAAGTTAATTTTCACGATAAAATCGATCGTCCCACCCACTTGCAATATAATTGTGGAATTTTTTATATTGTACTATAATATGTATGTCATATTAGAAGGTTGCACAATATATGTATTGGCCAAAGTCAAAAGGCTCTTGATTTTTATCGCACAGTTAAGAAAATTGTGTTATGTGTTGGTAACATTGTTCAGTGTTATGTTTAGTTTTTACTGTCAGGAAAGTTTGACAATATTTTGTTTGAAAATATTGCACCATTATTTACGTAGTATAGGTCAAAACGACAATAATATGTACAATTACATCTGCAATAAAATTGTATAATGGATGGGCCACTTACGAGAAGAAGAGAAGGAAGTAAATTTTTACGATGGGATATTTTCAAAGAATATATTGCCCAATTTTCCTGGCAGTGAAAAAGTAAAATAACACTGAATAATGATGCTACCACATTACACAATTTTCTTTATTGTACAATAAAAATCAAAGGCTTTTTGGTTTTTTGCAAATATATTGTGGTACCTTCGGATATGACATACACATTGGCGATATTATTGTACAATACGAAAAATTGAACAATTATTTTGTAAGTGGATGGACCACTTAAGAAAAAAAGTTCAAAAATATATAGACGAAATAATTTATAAATTGTTTTGCAATTTGGGAGTTATGTATTTCGCTATGAAATGGAACTGAGTTTTTGATTTGTTTTATATCGTTAGCTGAAATCCAAAATCATGTAACTACACTTTTTTTAATTTTACAGGAGAGAGAAAAAACCAAATAAAGTACTTCAAGTTACTGAAGTAAAGCCGCTTTATTTTCATTTGTAATTTGGCTGATTTTTATGATAAAGATTTGAAAATTTGTGGGGACATGCATTTCGATGTAATACGCAATAATTAATCAAAAATGCAATTTAAATTTTTTTGTTAGTTACGTGGTTTTGGATTTCAGCTGACGATATGTTAATTAAGGTTTATATGAGAATAATTTCATTTTATTTTGGAACCATGTATTTCATTTTATAGAAAAGTCAATGCCGAATGAAAGCGTCTAAGCAAAACCGTGTTTTCGAACAGCCGGTCTTTGAAATGGGATTTTCTCCCGATAGTTTCATTGGAAGTTATTTTATTGAAACTTACTTTATTTGGCGTTATTTTATTTACCCTAGTTGCTCCAAATTTTCATTTTATATAGCACTTATGTAGCGAGGGTCAACTAATATTTTATGAAATATGTTGCATGATACTTTCTTAATTGCTTACTACAAACGAGTGTAGCAAAGAATATATTTTAAACATCTTGACAAAAGCCATCGGAAATTTTACTTCGTATTTCTTTTTCCATCCAATTTTCTTCCCTGATCATCTTATTGGCAAATAAAAAAATTCATGCCATAAATTTCTTTGCTGATATGCTGAGTAGGAAAGCAATATTGTGAAAAAAGTTGCGTCAATAATTTTGAGGTGGTTTTGTCAAGACCCTCACCACGTTTGCATCTCCATACCTCCAATAAACAAGAAAAAAAGTTTCATGCAACAAATTTCATGGAATATATCATGGTGTTAATTTATTCCAATACAACAATTTAAATTTCAATTGATAATTTTACGATATCTATTAAATAAATATTTGTTAGAATCAATGAGTAATTTCAAAGCATGTTCTACCTTGTCCCATTGATGAAATATTTATTGCGTATGAGTAATTTTTTCAACATTTTTAATTCATATTAATCATACGTAATTTATTGGGCTGAACAAAGTGAAATTTAGTGATAAAGCAACATTTGTAGACGAGGTGTAAAGCGCAGTATTCATGGGCATAACGATTGACACAAGCATCGTGTTCATAAGCATAACACTGGGTATTGACTTTATGATAAGATAAACTTAAATCGTCTTACTATCAACCAAATGTCAAATTACATATGCAAATCTTATTATGTATGCAAACTCGAAGTATTGCCTACTACTTTGATGAATTTATCTTACCCTTTTCTGTCTTGAGTGCGTGCATGACCTATATCGAATACACATTAAAATACGAGCGTCATGCAAGCGAAAAAACAAAAAATGTTGATTTTACTTCAAGCATCAATGCTTATCAATCAATAATTTTGACCGCGAATACTGCACATTTGACCGCGAATAAATACATTCAGAGACAAATTGTAAGTACTACAAAGCGAATTATTAGCATTGGCATCAGAAATATTATTCATATAATTTGGAAGGAGAAGAAGAGTTTATTGAAGTCACAAAAAATATTTGCTCACATTTTTATCTTAAAACTATTTTTCTTTCCTAGCACTTAACAGTTGCGAAGACATTTTAGCTTAAATGTATGTTTGTATTTGTAACGTTGCTAACTTACCTCATCGCCCATACTTATGCTATCCGCATGCTGTTGCACACCATCAGACTTTGGACGACGATTACGTTCTCTGGCATTTTGCTGCTGTTTACGACGTGTGGCTTGTGTACTGGAAATAAAAGAATAATAATGATAAATTAAATAAAATAATATCTGTGGTCACAAGCCTTAAATGCTTAAGTCGTTTTAAAATTTTTTTTCGGAGAGCTGTTTAAAGTCTCAAAACTTGCTTTTAATCAGGAGTTGGCATATTTTTCTTTAGTATTTTTGTAAATGATAGCCGTCTTGAAAAAGATACAAACAAGAAAAATTGATAGCAGGTAGATTTACATACGAATGGACTCGATCACTCAACAAACTAAATTTTGTTTTAACTTAAGTTAAGCAGTTACGGCTTTTAACCACAGATATAGCGCTGCCTTCAAGTTTTATAATTCTATAAAATAATAATTGATTAATTTGATATAGCAGCCTTAATTAGCATTTTAGTCTTAAAAAAAGTAATTTTGAAAAAAGTCATTTTATCAAATTCTTCTTTCAATTCTTCAAAAAAAAGAAACTCTTTTGATACTAAGAGTAGCTCTTTGAAGTTTGCATTTGTACTTGGGAGAAAAAAAGAAAAGAAAATTTCATCTTATTTTTAACTTGATTTTATCCCAAATTAAGTTAATTATGTGTGGCAAAATAGTTTTGTATATAAAATTATCTTATAAAAAATTTACACATTTCATGCTTTTCATATTCAACTCTATTATCTAGTCTTTATAATGTTTATATATAATTTTTTGTACAGAATGAAAAAAAATTATGCTTATATCATTCTTCTTGCAATTTCCTTTTCAAACTGATCCTTCCTTTTGTTACCAGAAAGTATTGTCGTAGCCTGCAAGCATATTTCATCTATGATTGACAATGGTTGTTCCAAGTACATTTTGCTACTTGAATGGAGATATAAAACCATATTTTATATATTCGTATGTGCAGACATTTATACAAAGATTGTGAAGCAAATATGTTTAATATCACAATTTTTATGGAACTACAGCTCTTGTACATTTTTCAAAAGGTAACTGGTTGTACGATGATTATTTTAATTTTTATTTGAAGAAAATTCTTTAATAATTTTTATTGTGTTGCTTCAATTATATTTCTTACAAGCTTTCGAGGAGAATTTTAAAACTTTAATTGACTGACAATGGCACTGTACAGCAAAATCCATTTTATTCAAAATGATAGAATTCTAATGATTGATTCAGGTAAAGGGTACAAAGAAAAATACACTTTTATTGGTGGTTTGAAAGCTAACATCTGGTAGTCATTTTAGGAGGAGTTGGATTTCCCCTCATTTCGCATATTGCTATGGTGAATCGGTATAGGAGATCTTGTAAGGTATAAGACGTGTTTAGCACTTGTATATCAAATACTACGAGGAACATTTTGTTAAATATTTTACCCCTCTACCGCTTCATTCTTCACTTCCATTCAGCACTTTTATGTAAGACACCATGAGAAACATTTTTGTGAAATAGTTTAACCCTGTTTCTCTTCGCTCTATGGACATTTTTGTCCTTTTCTTAAAGAAGACTAAAAACACTCCTTCAGCAACTGTATAGTGGACTGAACTGACTTACAAAAATATTTTCCATAAAATTCTACTATTAGTCTTTTAAGATAGAAGCCCCAAAGTTAGGTGGAATACCAGAAATCATTCAATAATTAAAATATGTGTAAGAGCTAATATCGTACTTATTCACAATTAGTACGAAAATATTCTATAAAAACGGATTTAACGGGGCTAGTTTGTATTAAAAATATATTATAGGGCGCTACATCGCGCTTACAGAAAAGCTTTATACGCTTTTTTTTAAGAAAATTACAAAAAGACCCATATAGCGAAAAATAAGAGGGTTGAAATATTTCACAAAAATTTTCCTCGTAGTGTTTTATATAAAATTACTGAACTTATATTATACCTTAAACTAAGGGATTACAAGATTTCCAATGCCGATTCATTGCACCAACATGCAAAAAGGGAAGAACTTTAACTTTCGCTAAAATGAGTCCCAGATGTTACCTTTCAAAACGTAGTTCGTTAGACGTATATATATTTTGTGACCTCTGCCAAAAGAAGCTTGTAAATTTTTTTGTGCTGTACAGTGTATCTTTAAAAAATTATGGTATATAAAAAAATTAAATATAAAAATTTAATGCCTTGCAAAAGCGACTTACCTGTTATCAGTCGCTGTCATATCAGCTGCGGTCAGTGGCTCTGTACCACTTTTTTCTCTCACCAAACGTTCTGGAAATAATAATAAAATTTTCAATACTTCATTTTAACAACAGATTCACTAAATAAATATTTGTGTTGTTCCACAGGACTCTTCTTATTCACAAAATTAAAATCCATTTTTTAAATTTTTTTAAATTCCACATTACTGATAACAAAAAGACAATTCAATAACCAAACAATACCAAAACAAATTGATAAATTTTATGATTTTGAAATTTTCGTATGGAAATCTCAAGTCTTAAAATATTGATGATATTTTTTTTTATAGTTCCGATTAAATAATCGTCTATAAATCGCTCAATATATGTCTCAAGAATGTTATCACCCTTAACCTTAAATTTACGTAAACGTCTCTCTTTAGTCCTCCTGTAAACTTTGGCCTGGGAAGATAAGTGCGCTTTTTCTGAGGAACATCACTTTTAATTTTATTTTTTTCAGTCTATTAGATTTCTTTTTTTATATTTGTCTTACTAAATGAAATTAGTTGTTGATGTATGCATTTGATTGGTGCTTTACCAAATCGTCAGTAGACTTCAATCACACTTTTGAACAGTGAAAAACCTCTTATCTGATGTACAAACTTTCAAAAAGCATTTGAGAATTTACAAACGATTTTCAAAAATAAGCATAGTAGGTTTTGAAATTTCATTTAAAATACAATTATGACAATACGTCAACTAATACATTTCTTAAATGTCTTACAAAATCTGAAATTGCTTCATTTACCTGATTCATGCTTTTCTAAATCCTCCTGCTTCTGGCCCGGCTTAGCTTTCACATCTATCGTTATTTCGGCACTACTCAAGCCAGCATGACATGAATAAACGCCTGCATCACGAAAAGTTATATCCAAAATACGCAAGGCTCCCTTCTTTGACACTTTAAACTTCCTCGACTTGATCAAAGGTTTATGATCCTTGCTCCACTTTATCTTGGTACGATTATAACGTTTCACAGGACATTTAATTTTAACTTGAGTGCCAAAGAACACCACACCAGCACCGCCAACTTTCAAAGTAATTTTTGATTTTTTGGGATCATGTTGTATGTGTGTGGTATTACTGACTTGTATAACTGGTTTGGGGTCCTCGGGTGGGCAGGGCTTGACATTGCAGGGCTTTTTATCCGGTGGCTTGGCACTGGGGCACATGGATTCTGGTCTTTCGATTTTATGTTCCTGTGCCATGATTTGTTTGCATTCTACTTTACGCTCTTTAAAGCCATAACCACAAGTGTGTGAGCACTTGGACCATTCGCCCACATCCCAGCGTACCGGACAATCTAAAACATTACAATATTGGCGATCTGCTGGTGGAGGTTGGGGACACATACTATTTGGTACTACCATAGTATTTTCACCACCTCTGGTTACTTCATGAATACACTGAACTTCTCTGGTTTTAATACCAATACCACATGACTTGGAACAGGGTGTATAATCCGAATAATTCCAGCGTGGCGGACATGGCCTGTCATTGCAAGTTCGCACACGAGCTTCTGGTTTAGTTTCGGGTGCACATAAAAATGGCGATACAACACGACTGTTATCCTCACGCACACAATTAATGATGAGTTCTTCTACGCCACCCAAACAACTGGCACTGCAAGAAGTGTAGCCTTGTTCTCGCCACATATACGTTTTACCTGGCTCAGATACACCCACTTTAATGGAATCACGTGGATATTGGTCCTCATAGACGTGCGAAGGTAACATGCATGGATCTGCGACACAACGTTCTACTTCATCGTGAGGCTTAAGACCTTCGCACAAAGAATCGTTAACGGTGGCCAAAGTGCGTGAGTATTCCAAAAATATTTTACATTTATGAGTTCGTCGTCTTATGCCTTCGCCACATGTCACGCTGCAAGGTGACCAGATAGATTCTTTAATGTAACTGTAAAAAGAGAAAGTAAATATTTTATTTAAAACGAACAAGTTTTTTTTTAACTATGTATATACTCGTATCTATAAAGTCTAAGAAACTCGATTCCAATCACTTACAAACAAGAAAAATTTATGGAAAGTAGATTTGTACACAGATGGACATGAACTGGGCATAAACTTTTTCCAAACTTGATTTAAGCGGTTAATGACAATTTTATCATCATTTTGTTGATATTTAAATATTATTTATTTTTATATTAAAATTAATATGCATACAAAATCAATGTTTATTGCTATTTTTTATATTTCCTTTAATATTTTTCTAATATAATTTTTCTTACATGTTGATTAAGTTTAATGTTATTGTGTGGCTAAAAAGTTTCCTTCCGCAATAACATTTATTTGTGTTTGAACGCCTTTTAGACATTTGGAAATATGTTTAAGCTTCATCTTATGAACAAATCTTTATCGTTAAACATAAGGCGGCCTTCTCTTATTGACGACGCCTTTCTGTCGCGTCTTTGTGGCGACATTTTAACATCCTTTCTGGCAGAAAACTTTAAAATATTCTACTAAATAAATGTACTTTGTATAGTTTTTATAGTTTTTGCTTGCCAAAACAAATATTATAAAGAAAAAAAAAAATAAAATTAAGTATAATCTCTGGCTGGCTAACGTATAAAAATAGCCTTAAAGTTATTAGTTCGAAAGATAATGCTACAGCAATGTTAATTCCTTTGTCGACTATTATTCAGTGCACAGTAAAATTATTTACAGAAGAGCTTTGAGAAATGGTTTTACCACAATTTAAGATCAATATCCTTTAAAGGACTAAGTTGAGCAACAAAAAGTGTAATATATCTAGTCCATAGGTAGGTTTAATTTCTTTCAAGTTGGCAGCAGACCTTCATATTAGCATATACTATTAAATAATTACACAACTAATATACCCATATGTACTTAATTACAATTAAAATATAATAATATATAAATAAAATAAATCATGATTCTAACGACTGATTCTTGCAGAGGGAATCAAAAAAATATATAAATTCATCGGCTTTTTGAAAGTTTACATCTAGGATTCACTCTAGGTGGAGTTAAAGTTCCCCTCCTTTTGTATATATAGTTATAGTGACTCGACATAGGAGATCCTGCCAGCGTTGCGTTTAATTTATAATATGTGTTCAGTACTTTTGTATAAAATACCATGAGAAACCTTTTTGTGGAACATTTTAATCCTCTGTCTCTTCGCTTTGTGGGTCTTTTTGTTGTCTCTTTCTTAAAAAAGAGACAAAAAAACTCCCATGCAGCGGCAATATAGCGGTTTGAAATGAGCTACAAAAATATTTGCTATAAAATTCTATTGAAGGTCTTGAAAGACTCCGAAGCTTCAGATTCAACTTGAACACCAGAGATCATTTAAAACCCATAATGTGTTTAGGGTTAATTTCGTACTTATTCACAATTAGTAGTACTCTCTCTGCAAGAGAACTCTTATAGTTATGGTATACGTTTAAGGTATAATATGTGCTAATCCACTTTTATGTAAAATACTATGAGGAACATTTATGCAGAACACTTCAGCCCGTTGTATAGCCGCGGGATAAGAGTTTTTTACCTGTTATTTTAGAAAGGAACAAAAAGACCCATACCACGAAAAGTAAGAGGGTTAAGCTGATCCGTAAAATTATTTCCCGTACTGTTTTACATAAAAAACACACTTTATACCTTATATAAAAATATTAAACACACTTATAAAGGGCCCCATACACTACACCAGTATGCACGCGCAATCACGTGTTGGTGCCAGTGGTTGGGTCGTGTATGGACATTTGGTCTGATTGTACGGTTTGTGTAGCGATGTTAAACAGAGTTTGATATTTTGCTGATGGTACCAGTTTGTGGTATTGTGTATGGTGAATTTAGCCCACTTGAGAAAAGTTTTCAAAGAGTAAACATCGACCTAAAATACATTTACTTGAATATATTAATCATAAATTAAGAAAAAATTAACAAAATATACATTGTAGTCTTTCTGAAATAAAACAAGTTATTTATAATAACTTTTTCATAAATATATACGAATTTTTCTTAATTTATATTTTCAAAACAATATCAATAGTAAATGCGGTGCGCACTATGTTCAACAACTCATCCGTGCAGAATTTTTCAATAAATGAATATTGCACCAGTATGCTTGTATGGTATGTGCTTAGAGCACGACTCAACATCACTCGTTTGTGCCAGTATACTGGAGTAGTTTATGCTTTGCTTAAGGACTACAAGATTCCCTATACCGATTTACTATAACAATGTTCGAAATTGAGGAAACTTTAACTCTTCATTAAATCAACCGTATTTAATAGTGTTGTACAGTGTAATTTCAAAAATAACGTATACATACGTACTTAATAATTATTAAAAAAAAGGTTTGAATTGAGTAAAAATAAAAAGGAGGAAGAAAAATGGCAAAAACAATGAGTAGCAACTAGTTAGTTTAACGCTTATTCAGTGGTGGTATATTCAGAATTTGTCAATCATGGTGCATTTTAGTTTACGTTAGAATAGTATAATGGTATATAATTCTCATATTCTATTTCCAGTTATTGTATACAACAGACTTAAATTTGCATACAAAAATTGTTGCGGCTTTCGAAAATAATGTTATGTTCTGCAGTGGTGATAAGGAAACTAATTAACGTTAATATTTCACTAAATACTTGGAATATTGGAATATGATATCAAATTCGTTGTACAAACATTTCATTAGATATTCTGTAAGCAAAGATGGCTAAAAGTGTTGGAAATCAATAAAATATTAAATCACAACATTAATTAAAATCATGCTAAATTAAGTCTTTAAAATTGTTCATGTAAAATTGCATATTATTTGAACAATATCCATTTTAATATTACAACTTAAAAGTTTCCATTTTCTCTTGTAGGGTGTTATGTATAAAGTCTACAAATAAATATTTTCCTTGATTTATTTGCAACAGCAATAGAAAACTTTATTTTTATGAACAAGAAAGTTAAACAAATAAATGAATTGTGGCTTAACAATCACAAAAGAGAATGAAAAAGAAACAACAATAATTATTTCAGTGAAGGACTACTATTTTCAAATATCTTTATAACTGTTTTATACCTAATATACTTTCTCCAACCAATTAATCTCAAGGCTATACGGGGCAGACATTCTGTCTTCTGCATTGACAGTGACAAATAATAATCAATTGTTAACGACGACAAGCCAGCGATTACAAAAAAAAAAAAAAAAAAACATCATCACAAAACAATGATTTAAGTGGCCCTTTTTTTAACAAATTATGAAATAAATGAATGGAAATAAAAATTAAAGGTATTTGCCTGAGAATAGGGGCAAATATTAGAAATTCTCAACTCAAAGTACTTGATGCTGCGATAGTAGCTTTTTAAATTGCAAGCAGCAGCCAGAAATATATCAGAGCTCATGGGGAGAACATGAAGTTCAATGAAATTTCAAGTTCAGAAAATAATATAGAGCTGTTTTTGTAAAGCGAATTAATAACGCAGGTAGAAAGTTTATATGAAAAGCTTTCAGTGGTTTGAACGATTTCTGTGTACAAATTTTTGATAAGAAAACTATCAATTATTTATTTATATTTAAATTATGATTGATGTACAATTTATTTATGACATTTTTTCTTCTAGCTCTGTAAAAGTTAATGTTAATGTGAATGCTTTTGTTAACCTGAATTCCTAATCAACTAATAAATATATTAAAGTTTTCATTGTTTTTTTCTCTTCTTGTTTTCCCGCAATTTCTTTCAAAATTGCTCTGTTATTTATTTTCCATATTAATCAGTATCAGTTGAATCACAACAAATGATTTCCATAAAGGGGAAATCAAGGAAAACTACAATACGATTTTGAATTACATTAAGGAAAAAAGAACAAGGAAAATTATTTCCTCTACTAATTGAGTGGGCAGGGAAAAACAAAAACAATATAAAATGGAAAAAATAAAGCTTACAAAAACACAGAATAAATAAATACTAAAACACATACATTTACACCAGTGGTGGCCATTCTCTCAATTTCCTATACTCGCGAGTATAAGCTGCTTTTTTTTACTATCTACACACGTACACTATGTGGGAGACACACAGCCTATCCCCTTAGCCGCGAAGCACATACACAAACAAAGAATAAGACAGTGTATGTATGGCCACCACTGATTTACACAAACCCATTGACGTTTAACGACTCGCACTTAAATGAGGGTGAGTAATAATAAAGCTTATCAGGCCTACTCATCGTCATCATCATGAAAAGCTACAAACATCAAACAACACAACAAAAACATTCGCATTGGCACTTAAATTACAAGCACTTAAATCCATTAACAGCACTTACTACATTCTTTCATAGCTAGTGACAACTACTTAAACATATTATAGAAACGAGGGCCATCTAAAGAAGTTTTGTTTTTAAATTATTTGTAAAGTTTTGTGTTCTTTTTTTAAATGTGCATAAAAGAGTATTAACATATTTCACTAAAAATAACACATATCAGATAAGTTGCTATACTACAGCATCGGACTGTACTTTATTCAAGAAGTATTTGTGGCAATTAAATTGATCCAAAGAAAAAAAAAAGAATCATCCATTTTTTACGGTTTTAAGTCTCTAAATTATTTAACATGGAAAATTTAGTAAACTTTTTGTTACATTTAAATCAAAAAAAGTAGACCTTTTTTTAATTGAATTTTAATTTATTTTATATTACAATTTCAGTTAATTTTACGTACAGAATATTTTGGGTTTATTATCTGTAATAGTGACTTTTAAGTTCTGCTATACTGTTGATTAGTTTTTCTCGTATTTTTTCTTAACAATACTTTTTTGAAATATTAACAAAACATGAGGACGGACCGGCTTACGGACTGACAACAAGTTCCAAACCAGTCTGGTTGTATATGTAAATCGAAATTTTTGTCAATTCAACTGTTTTATGTAATTGTGAATAAAATCAGATGTAGTCGATAGATTTTAATAAAATAGGGCTTGTTTTGCTTGCAACACATTTACCTATATGTTTACAGAAAAATAACGAAAGTTTTAATTTAGATTTTATTTTTTATGAATGTTTTACAAGTAAAAATATATTTTTTGCACAGTTCCACGATATCTCTGAAACTAGATAGCACATTAAAGAGCTGATTAATTTTTTAAATAAATTTTAAATATGTCTCGAACACTAGAAAAAAAAATACACCGACTGCAGATTCGAGTTCAGCACCCCAAATTACATAACAAATAACTTTCAGTTGCGCCAGTCCAAAATTTTGCAAACTTGTGTAATAGAAAATTCAGTTACTTACGTTGGCTCTGAAGGTTCATTATCTCTCGAAGAGTAGCCACCCGATGTTAAGCGCATTGTCCTTGGTCCATCCGATTCCTCCTGCTGCAAGCGACTGACTGTATGATGGGCATACACCGATGGTTGATCATTATATGAAGCATCATCGGATGATATATTCTCATCATCCATGTCATCTGAATCTTCATCATCATCTTCATCTTCTTCATCGTCCATATCTTCTGCATTATCCATGGCACTCTGAAAAATATGAGAAATTATTATCAAGAAATTATACTTTTTAAACAGTCTGTCTCATCAAAAATAGTAAAAAATATTTCATCTTTAACAATATTCATTTACTATCTCAAAAACTTAAAATGTATGTAATCTATTTTTTTATTTGCAAAAATCACACACAATAAATTATAAATTGTTACTGTTGGAAACTTACCCGAAGACCACTGCTGCCCACAATTATCTTGCCACCACTCATGGAGCCACCACCATTACATGAAATGTCTGTGGTACATTGTTGAACGCTGGAAGGTTTTGTTAGAGGATCACACTTGGCGCTTAATCTGCCATCGGGTGATTTACATTCAACGCCACGCATTTGAATACCTTGTCCACAGGATACAGAACACTATGGTTGGGATTTTAAGAAACAAGAAACATCAAAATATAAATAAAATACATTAAAAGTCAAGTTAAACAAAAGTTGATGATTATGGTTTTTATACATTTTATTGTTGTATGTGTGAACTGAAGATTACAATAAAAAAATATTTAAGTTGCTAATTTGGATGGAATTTTTATTTTAAGAAACACATGTAAAAAATATGAAACTATGTTATTTCCCATCCACACAATGCAGCTTTTGATTGTGTATTTTAAAAAAATAAATTTTTTTGAAATTATATTCGTATCCTCACGATGAAATTTTAGTTGCACAGCTTCTATTGTTATACATAGAGTTTCCTGTTGTTTAAAATTAGGAAGGAGAAAACTAAAGCGAATTGCAAGTATATGCGAACCCTCTCTCTCTCCCAGAAGCTAAATAATTCTATAGCAAAATTTTCATCGTGTGGACGAGGAGGGGACCATGATGGTAGTTTAGCCTTTTGCAATTTCTTTTGAGTTTTATTTGTAAACTCAAACTTTCATAAAACACTATTGTGCTACAAGCATAAATTTAATATGTAAAAGAATGTTTATAAATTCAAGTTTAAAAAATTTACATAACATTTCATGTATATGATGCAACGTGCTTTGTCGAAAATATAAAAATGCATTCATAATGTAGAAGACTTTGATGCTTTTAAGCAGAATTTTATTTTTGTCGGCCACAGAACATGTTGCTGTTAGAAAAAACCACAGATATTTAACCTCTATCAAAAGCAAGTTATCAACACGTATAAGGCTAAAGTTGCATGTAAGGCCCAAATTAACTTGTTCAAAATGTTTCTGAAAGCACTAACCAAATAGTTGATTTTTTTGTAAGCAGTTTGCAAGAAAAAAAGTTTATCAAACATTTTTGACTATAAAAGAAAGCCCTGACGTGCCACATACACTTACATTACAGCATCGCACGATACGAAATAATGTAAAGAAAATATTAAAAAATAGAACAAAAGAAAAAAGCCACTTACTCCTGTCCACTCTTCAGCTTCCCACTTTGGGCACTCTTCCATAATGCACTGTTCTTGTGTTGGCGGTTTTGGTATGGGGCATATTATGTCCGCAACCTGCAATAAGTAAAAAAAGAACATGATAACTTGAGCAAATGTAAAATAATGGAAAGAAAAAAATTTTACCACTTCAAACTTAGAAGTTAGTAAAGTTGTTATTTATTGTACAAGTAGTTGTTAAACAGTAGCAATTACAAACACTACAACATCAAAATCATAGTCATGATTTTCTCACCATGCTTGTTAATTTAACCGGGTAATTTTATGGCGTTTGAAAAAGTCTTTTATTTAAGGCAGACGCTTATGCTTTTTTAGAAATCTCATGTGAAGTATTTTATTAATTTCCATAGAGCAGAGAATAGGTGAAACTAGGGGCTATCGTATACAGATAAAACTTATTAAACTTAAAATTGTAAGTTACTATTTCGGCTTCAGTTTATTTAATATTTGAATTTACAAATTATTATAACTAAGAACTTAATAATAAATCCAACTTGTTTTATTGAGAAAGAAATATTAACATAAAACATAATCATCAGGCAAGCAGAACAGATCAGTAGACATTTGGAGAACGCTACACCATCTCATCATTGTTATTTATTCAAATTTATCAGTTGCCAAGGTGTAAGTAAATTATTTGTCAATTCAAATGTTTAATGAACTTAAGCTGAAATAATAATAGTTTCAGTCGTTATGACAAAAAGGAAGCAGTTGCGCGACAAACATCAACATAAATGGAGAATGGCCTATCCTATTCAGTTAAATAAAAAATTCGTAACTTGATAGCAATATCATCTTCTATCCGTGCTATTATCGTGTTAGTCAACTCAGTAGAGATCTTGCAGAACGTGTCCCAATTTTATTTTTATAAATAAATTTTTTTCTATAAAACTCTTTGTTTTTAAAAATTCATAAAAGATAAAAAATAACGAATACAAGTTATTTTCTTATTAGCGCATAGGTAAATATGTCTCAAACAAAATTAGTCATATTTCATTAAAATCGATCCTTAACTTTCGATTTTATTCACAATTAATTAAAAGTACGATTTTCATACAATGGTAAAATTTTAATTTGTCAAAACAGAATCTTATTGATTCTACGTGATTGCTTGCGTGCAGTAGGCAGCCACGTATACCAAAATATTTATTTGTGTGTGTTTATGTATGTTGTATGGAAATCAAAATTTTTGTCAATTGAGTTCCTATACTTAATTGTGAATAAAGTAACAAATTGAGCATCGATTTTAATCAAATATGGCTCATTTTATTTGGATCATATTAACCTATATGATTATGGAAAAAAACGGATTTATTTTAATTTTTTATAAACTTTGTTAAAACGATAATTTTTATAAAAAACTTTCTTTTGGCAAATTAAAAACCATGTTGGTACGGCTTCAAATTAATGTTGTCGCCGACTTTTTACTTTTTATTTAACTAAATATAACAAACCGTTCAAACCTACGGTTGCTCAAATCAAAAACTTTGTATACTAGTGTAATTATAATACCCAATTGAAAAGGAGCTTCCAAAGAAGTCAATAAGATTCTGAGCATGTCATCAGGTAGTGAAAATCTGGTTAATTTTTAACGATTTTTACATGTGCTTGTCGTTGGAAGAAGCTAATTTTTTTGGTTGATTCCTTTTCAATGAATTTGAAGGCATGTTCACCATGTTGAAAAAAAAATATTTTTGGAACTGCTACAAACCTTATTTAATCCAGAGTACACAGAAAAAACTAAAATACGATTTCCATTAAAAAACTGCAAATGCAAATAAATATTCAAATATTTTAAATATTTTAAAGTTAAAATTTTAAAAAATGGTTAGAAAATTTAGTTTTTGATCACGTGAGTAATTGATTCAATTACGAAATTATTTGAAACTGGTTATTGTTTTTGATTACACATATTAATTGAAAATGTTTGAGGAATAATTTTTTCTGTGTTTATTTTTCATTTTTTATTATTTTGTTGAATGGATTAAGATAGGCTCGAACCAAGGAATTTTATTTCGTGATTTGTTTAATAGTCAATGCTTAAAGCTAACATAAAATAAGCTTAAGAGTAACTGAAAGTAAATATCTTTGGCAGAGAGGATTGCGAAAGCAAAATATTATTTTTGTTAATAATTACTTCCTAAGATGTCGAAAACACATTCTTTTTGATACTTTGGAAGTATGAGGGTAAAAGTTAGTTCCTTAAAAATACTACCTTTTAAAAAACTATAGTGGATACAAATAACCGAAAGACTTACTCTGGTTTTTATACCATTATTTTCCTCAGCACAAACCACCATACGCTCCCGTACTCCTGGACCACACAAACGACTACATGGACTCCAATCATCTGCTACCCATCTGAAAGTGAAAAATAAGAAAACAAAATTTTTTTATTATGTGAGAACATATGGAATAGAACGAGAATAGAGAATTTGATTTCATTTTTAAAAAGATTAAAAATAGAACATTGCAGTATAGCCCCTATAAGAAGAACATGAAGCTAAAAGTTTTCGTTAATTCTATGCTTCAAAAATGTTGTCTTCACTTGAGAGATTACTGTTCTGTTTTAAGCAAATTTTTATGTTTATTTAAAGAGTTTTAAGTGCTTACATTAAACATTAACACACATTCTGGTCATCAAACCATTTTCAATTATTTTGAAAATTAATTATTTTATCTTTTTTGAAACAATTTCATTCTTAATTAGAATATTTAATTTTCCATTGTCATTAAAAGTTGGTTTTGCATGTTATTTGCAAAAGTTACATTACAATTAAACCTCTTTTCAAACATTAAATTACATTTTGAGGTTTTTAACCTAAAACATGGCAGCATGTGAAGCAAATGAAAGAGTTTCAGGGAAATGGAAAAGTATGTTAAATAATTGTAATAAAGTTTTAAGAGGAGAACAATCTAACTTCATGTGAGTACTTATACCAACTAACTTTAACGTTTAAGAAAAACCGCAAAATTTAGCAAATGCAAAAAATTAACTCAACATTTCGTATTTCTTACTGTTAAAATTTTAAATCTTTTATTTAATCTGAAGAAGGAAAGTTTTAACTAACCTGGCCGGACAGGTATGAGTGTTACACATCTCTACCGAAGGCTCCGGACGATTAGCTAGATTACAGAGAGCATCTTCTACCTCCGCACCAGTGACACGATTACGGCATACAACACGAGACATCTTGTAACCTGAAATAGAAAAGGGATTTGCACGCAATTAGAATATATTTTTTTTTAGTTACAATAAAATCAAAGGAAAATATCTTATAATAAAATACGATTATCAACATGATTTATTTTCTTACTACAACTCTGCTTGACTTTATATAAAATAAAAACGAAAGTGAAACTGGAATGAAACAACGAAAAAGTTCTAGAAAAAAGATTCCTCCCAACCACATGGTTTTAATGCTTGTGCAACACTTTTTTTTTAACTTCCCAAATGTGTCACGCAGCAGTTACAGTGGCTTAAGTGTTTTTATGTAAAAATAACTAAAATGAAAAGAAAAAGAAATGTCTAGCTATTTTCTATTATTTTTTTTTTTTTTGTAAAGAACAAAGTCAATTTTAGAATGCTTGTGGAAAAATATGTTTGTTAAATTTTTGCAAGCAGCTTATGCTTGTTGTTTTTTTTAGCCATATAACTAGCTTTAGGGAAACTTAACTTTATTTATCAAAATATTGTCAAAAGCTAAGAAGTGCTTTCATTTTCATAGCAGGATTTATGAAGCGCAGATGGAGATTATAAAGAATTTACAAGGTAATTATTTCTAGGAATTTTGGAATTCTATAAAAAAAGGATGTTATATATATTATTTTTCTTTGTTTCTTTTTTCAGTAAATGTGCTTAGTTTGAAAGAGAATTTTTTATATAGTTGATTAAATTGCCTTTAAGCCGTATGAGCATAATTTAATACGCAAAGTTATTATATACGCTAAGATTCGAAATGTTATATAAATGGTCATACGTTGACAACACATAAATTACTTTTATTATTTTTCAATTAGGCTGAAAGCGTTACCAGCCACGAAATAATATAATTTAGAATCATTAAGTACATACTATTAACTTATTTCCCTTTTTTTTGAGGATAGGATAGATTTTTTTCCAATTTATTTAAAGTTTTCTGCATTTTGTGAAAAAAAAAATCATTTAGGTATTGTCAAGGTATGACCATCGACATGCACAAATAATTAGACATGATCAATTGTCCAAGGAACAAGGGAAAAAATCAACGTCAAAATATCTTTTCAACATACAAATCATTTAATAATACTGTACGACAGAAAAAAATATCGTGGCTTTAATGGCGTCCTTACACTGTGAAGGTTAGGGTTCCCTATAAAGATAAAGCTTCCCTGATGATCTGCATTTAGCCCCAGTGACATGCGCATAGGAATTAGCTAATAGCCCTCAGTAATCAATGTCAACGTGTTTTTATAAACAATTAATATTCTACTGAATAAGTAAAATATTAATTTTGGAAAACAGTGCGGTTATAAATTTTAAAAACATAAATAATTTGTTTTTTAAATTTCAATTAATTTTCTAATGATATAATATTTTTTTAATTGAAAAAAATTTTTAAATATTTTAAATTTCTACTGTTGAGTTAGTACTACAATTTTTGTGATTGGTTGAAAACTAATAAATTTTTTAATTGGATCTTTTTCTTTTCTTAATTGATTCTTGTTTTTACTTTTTTATGTGTTGGCCCCCAAAAATATATAATTGTATTGGCGTTTTTAAAGTGTACGCACGGGATTCGATTTAAAGGGATTTAAATTTCTCCGCTTTTGCACATTGTTCTAATGAATCGGAATAGGAAATCTTGTAATCCTTACGTTTAAGGTATAAGATGTGCTCACAATGTCTAAGAAGAGTACAACGAGAAATTTTTTTTTGGAACATTTCAAGCTTCTATCACTTTTTCTTTGTTTCTTTCTTGAAAAAGGGACAAAAACTTTCCTTCAACGGCGATGTAGAGGACTACAACCAGTAAATCAGAGTCCACAGGAAGTCCGAAAGAAGTATTCTTTGTGCACTAGCACAATCAAGCTGTCACATCAAATTGATATTTTTTAAAGCTAACTGCAACGGACCACCACCCATGCCCGCGAGCTTAGTTTTGCATAAAATTTAAGTTGCCATGTAGCAGAAGCTGGTAACGTAACGTAATCACGCTGAAACGTGTAGAATAAAGAAATGCAAAACAAATAAAAATACAAAAAAAGTAAATGAAATATAGTGCAAACAAGATTTCGGACAAAATCTTGCTTGCTTATTAGATCTACTATACAAAACAAAATAGAATTCCCTACTAGGTTTTGACAAAATCTTATTAAATATAAAAACTACCAAGGGATACAACTGTGCTGTAAAGTGTGTGTAATTGCTATTGGGTGTGTGCACAAACCAGAGTGTGAAAACGAACAAAAATGTTCGCAAACGTTTCGTTTTGGACATGAAAAAAACCAAAATAACTACTTTTTCAATGACAAAGAGCGAAAACAAAACAATTGGCTTTTCACTCATCAATCATACAACTAAGATCAACACAAAAGCAGAAACGTATTTTTTGCGTGATTCATTGATTTTAGCCTAAATACACTAACAACTAACACATTATCTACTATGATGGGCAAATCAATCAGGAAACATTTCCAAACATATCTGTATTCAAATTTATTGTCATTCTTTTTTTATCAATGTATATTTAGTGCTCACAAGCAAAAACAATACAAAACTAAATGGGACAATCGTTCTCATTGTTTTTGTTTTATTTTTGATTTACTTGTTGCAAAGAACAAAACAAAACGAAAGCAATAGCTTCGTTTTATTTATTTATTTTCTCTGGGACAAACAATAAGGGGTTTACTCTAGCTATTTTACTTTTTAAAAGTCTTTTTAGTAAGGAGTTTGGTAACGAAATTTTGAAAGATTTTTGAAGATTTTAAAAAAGATTTTAATTGTCGTAAAACCTTTGTCGTAAAACCTAAAATATAACACATATACCATCAATAAAACTTTAAGATTTTATATAAACAATTAATTCAATTAAGATACCGAAAACTACGGATATGTATGTATATCGCCAACAACTATTTTTGTAAAGATATGCACAACAAAATTTATCAATAAGTAAACATGGATTTGCTTACTGGTTTTGTTGAAGGGGTTGTATCCTCTTTCGTTCTTTATAAAATATTGACGTTAAATGTCAATGGTTGGATATAACTGAATAAAAAGTTTTAATTTATTGCTTCTAAGCACTTAAGTATGTTGCGTGTCAAACTGTCCTTATCTCAACTCCTATAGTCCTCATCTTCTCTTAGACTCAAACGTACTCTTAATATGAAATATGTATATCAAGACTTTGCTGCAATAAAGACATAACTCGAAAAACGCAATTTTTATGTTAATCGCCATATCGTTCTTCATATTGTGTAAAAGTTTTATACAAATATCTTGTAAACTCAACTCTTGAGAGAAGAATAGAATTTTCTTTTGCCATTTAAGTTCTTAGTAACTTCAAAACGTTAAATTCGTTTTCTGGAAAATAAGTTTTTTTGAGTTATGACTATAATGCAGCAAAGGCTGCCTATATATGTACATTGCGTCAGGTATGGTAAAGTTAGTTTTTGAATTAGTGTCAATAATTGTACTGACAAAGAAGAAAGAAAATCGTTTAATAAAAAGTGAGAAATATTTTTATTGTATGAAATAAGTTATTGGCTTACCATTTAAGGTATGATATGAATAGTAACATTGTTGTAACTTTGCTATACCTGACTTAAATTGTTTCAATATTTATTTTGTATCACAACCATGAACTCTACTTATACTACTCGAATGTTTATTTGTGTTAATTTTATGTAAAATAATACAATATTTTGTTTTCTTATTGGTGGCATTGAAATATTTATTGATTTTCTTTAATGTCCTTTTTGGTGGACGTTGGAGGTTTTTGTCTAATTTTTCTTATTTGTTAAAAGAGAATTGCAGTATGAAGATTTTCTTTTGTTAGCTCTCCAATTTCTTAAATGTCACTGTATAGTATTTTTTTATTTTTAGTGGGGTTAGTTTTTCAAATATGGCTTTACATTCCTTAGTATGAGTAACTACGCTAATATATAAAGTACTCCTAAGAAACATATAGCACCTGGTTACAGGCGCTTTGAAAAGAAAACCTTCATTTTCATAAAAAAAGAAATATAAGTTGATTTAACAAAAAGAAAAATAACTTTCATATGCCTTAAATTATTCACTATATAGTTTATTATTGAAAAATATTGGCTCATACTCATAATCGTAAACAAAGTATACTTTATGAATTTAAAACCAGTATTGCCATACAAAATACTGGTTTTAAATTTTTGAAGCGCTTCCGAAGAGGCTAAAAAGAAGGCAAAGATCGCTCAGTATTCATAATTTTTGAATTACGATGTCGGCTTTTTATAAACAAATTAAACCTTATTCAGTAGCATTGTATCTTTCAACAAAATAGATTCTAAAGAATTGTCGCACACAATATGTCAAATAAAAACTAACACATTTAAAGCATTTCTACATTTCTCACGTATTGCATGGTGGAGAAAGATGTCTAATAAAACACGATTTGTTTTATCTGTAGTTTAGCGATGATATAATTGGCTGACGCAATAAAATGAAGAGGAATGATTCTAGAGCATTTTTGATACTTCGAAAGAAGCGCAGGTTTCTAAAGAGGGACACCGCGAACAAAAATCATGCATGTTCGAAGCTCTTTTCAAAGCAGGAGAAACAACAACCAGCTTTTGTTGCTTACAAACCTGCTTCGGCTGAAGCAGTAGTTTTTGCTGGGTATGAACTTTATGAAAAAATCATATGAGACCTTTTTTGTAGAGAATTTAAAAATCAGCTTATATTATTTTATCAAAAGGAAGTTTTTTTGGAGTCCGGGAAATTAAAGAATTAATAAATTAATTTTCAACGAGCGTTCTAATATACATACATATTTTGTTGTTGTTTTTTAGCTTTAATTTAATACATGCCTGTGTGCTAGATATGTGCGAAGGTATTAGTAGCAATTTTAAATGCTTATAGCTCCACATATAATGAACCGATTTAAACATAACAATAAATATATTTAAAATTGTGTGAGTTTTGTCAAAACCAACTGTGAGCATAAACTGCACCACAAAAAATGGTTTCGCCTAGTAATTATATAGATGCACTATCGACGGATCCGTAACTTGAAAAGTTTTCACTTACGGTAATTGAAAAAAATAATAACATGCAATATCACCTCTTTTAACACATTTACATTTTAATTAATAAGAGTGTCCTGTGAAGTTTTTTCATGACTGTCTGTCTGTATTTACTTAACGAATCAGTCAAAAGTAAACAATCAATTCGCGAGTGTATAACCAACCCATTAATTTATTTCACCATACCTGCATTTTTTAAATTATTTTGCTACGAAAATTGCTTACAACAAATTGCTAAACAAACATTGTTTTTTTTACAAGAAATTACAAGAAAACAAAATAGTAAAAGGTCTTTGTTTTTCCGGTTTTTTCCGAGTTATATA
This sequence comes from Panzeria rudis, assembly GCA_956483635.1. Lineage (NCBI taxonomy): Eukaryota > Metazoa > Arthropoda > Insecta > Diptera > Tachinidae > Panzeria > Panzeria rudis. The sequence goes on from OY101449.1 coordinate 2,370,893, forward strand.
TATATTTGAAATGTGAAGATTATACTTTTCACGCCTCAGTAGTAAGTAAGTTCATTATTATAAGGATATAAAAGAAAAAATTGATATTTGATATTTCCTTTAACTGGAGAAAGAATAGAAGAAAACCAGACATGACTAAAATCACATAAAAAATTTTACACCTGTAAGCCGCACTAAATAAAAACTTAAATGAAAGTATTATTTAACAGGACCTTTCTTTTGTTTTTTAACTTGCGTGTTGTAGATTGCTAATAATATTCAGTATTATATGCAAATGTTAACCAGACTAATATGTAGTTTCCACAATGAAAAGTATTGACTTGCTCATAAATTTTGTATGAAAAGTAGTCTGCATTCGGAGTTGAACACAAATCAACCGTCTACATTGTAGACACAACACCACACTTAAATTTTATAATGAAATTGAAAACGATAATAATATAACAAAAACAAAATATAAAGTATCTTTTAGAATAAGAAGTTTCTTACCACCGCCACAAGATACCGAACACAGGGACATTGGTGCTATCTCCCATTGATAATGTGTTTGGGAACAGGAGCTGCCATCGCCGCCACAAACACCGCAACTATCGACTTTTTTTGCTGAGCCGATTTTTAAGTCGCAGCCAACCCGCTGAAAATAAACAAAAACCACAATTTCTTTTAGTGACAGTTAAAATTAATGTAACTTGAATAATTTTACAACTTCAAAGCAAACACACTGGCGAAGTCGGCGGCAAATACAACAAATAAAAAAACAATAAATATGTATATTTCGAACGTATTTTTGCTTGTGAATCCAAATTGATTATTAGGCTAAGGTTCGTAACGTCTTAATTCAGAAATAATTGTGCATGATTAATATTCCAAGGAAAAAGGGAAAAAATTAACATCAACTTAATTTTTCAACGTACACAGCAGAATAGAGTAGCGCGCCACGTTCGGAAGCCGCTATACTTCCATCGTCAGTGCTCACATGTATTTTGCTTATCACCACTTATCAGGTGACTCTGTTGAATGTGATTTCAATTCTTATACATACGACTTTTTGGTGAAAATTGAATACAAGAATTAAATTCACTTTCAAGTTGATATTACCTGCATTTTCCCAGTATTGCCATTGGTTTATTTTTTTTTCGTTCCCATTTTTCTGATTTTTGTTCTACTCAAGGCAAACTTTTTTGGTTTGATTTTATACTTAATTATATATGAACTGGCTTGAGCTTTTCATATGTTTACATGATCATATATACTTAAGTATAAAATCAAAACAAAAAACTTTGTCTTAAGTAGAACGAAAAACAGAAAAATGGGAATGCAGAAAAAATAAACCAATGAAAACACTGAGAAAATGCAGTTAATATTAACTTGAAAGTTAATTTAATTCTCGTATTCAATTTTCACGAAAAAGTTGTACATATAAGAATTGAAATCAGATTTAACAGATCCACCTGACAAATGGTGATAAGCAAAATACACGTGAGTACTGCAGATGGAAGTGTACGGCTTCCGAAAGTGGCGCTACTCTGTTCTGCTGTACGTTGAACAATTAAATTTTTTCAATTTGAAAGTTATAAATAATTGTTAAACACATTTATATATCCCTGAAGAAGCCACACAAAGAAGTGGCGAAATATTGGACTTGTTGAAAATTAAAAAATAAATATTGTTATTGTTTTTTATATAAAAAGAGACCTTAAGCTCAATTAAAATACAAAACTTTTATAAAACAAAAAAGGTCGAAGAAATTAGTATAAAGAAATTTAAAATATTTAAACTATTTCTTACCAAGCGACGACATCGTTTGTGTATTAATTAAATCAAAAGTGATAATCGCAGCATTAGTAGTTCGACAAAGTGGTCTAAAGTTATACTACTGTTAAGGTACGGTCACACTTGGCAAATATTTGTTGAAAAAAAAAATGTGACCATGAGACAAGCTGCATTTTCTTTAATTCCAATATTTTTTTAAATATGGGTTCTCATTCATTAAAAATTATATAAAAACAGCATTTTGCGGCATAATTGACTTCATTTTGTGATATAAAAACCAAGTTAGAGCACTCTCACCCTGGGCAAAAGCAGTTGCTACTTTTTTTTGTGCAAATATTTTCCTAGTGTGATCGTACCTTTAGAAAATGAAGTTACGAAAAGCTTCACAAACAAATGAATTTTTTTTCTTTATTCGGCTTTTTTGCAGAAAACAACCAGAGTCTCTGGCAGGAATAGAGATAGAATCAGTTGTTATGTTCAAAGTATTTTTGCCGTCTCCTAAAAAACTTGCAAAATGTGACTTGTTGTACTTAGTTTACCCCTCATCCACAGACAATTACGTTGTATATTTTACAATATTTTTATTTTGCAATTTTTTCTTTTTAACTTCCCGCAATAAAAATAGGCAGTTACTGATTTCAGCAAAAATGTTTTCAAATAAATTTTAAACTAATAAACCGTTGACTTCAAAATCTAATTAGCTCTTAAACTTAAAAAACAACGTCAACTGCAGCAAATTTTATTAAAATCGATTAATCCATTCCAGAGATATCGTTGAGGATATATTTCGAAAAGCGATTTATTTTAATAACTCCAAAATTTCTTATAAAATCGATTTTCAGGATTCATTTATTCTTTTTTCTCATTTACAAAAATGCGTTGATTGCCGCAAATTGAAATCGGTTAAGTGGCGTGAGAGATATCGTTGTCGAAATTTTTGAAAATAAATTTTTCTTAAATTACTCCAAAAACTTGTGTCATTGCTAGCCAACTAAATGCAGGCATATAACTATAATCCACAACAAATTAATATATTTTCGAAACATAAATTCTTTAGAATATCTCAAATAAATTAATACATTTTGAAAATTAGTTTTAAAGAGCAATTTTTTTCATTTTTTTTTCACTGTATAAATATTTTTGCTTATAATTTATCTTTATTTTCAACTAATGTTTAAGTTAAGATATGTTGAGTTTCCCATTATTATTTGTTATCTATGTTTCGTTAACATTGCTTTGGTTGTCAACTTTTACTTTCAATAACCACAACATTTTAAATACTGAGCATATTGAAAATACCCGGTCCCAATGGCATGCCTACACCTATCTAAAATTTAAACTAACGATATGCATGCAGTTCATTCATCTTACAATCATACACAAAAAACAATGAATATTTTGAATAAGCTACAACCACTTGAATTATAATCCAAATAAATAGAGCTACAAATAAACAAACAATCAAAAGAAAGAAAATATAATATTTGCTAACCACAAAGCGTCATGCTGTCATTTATTATAACAAATTAGGACATCGGTAAGGATTTATTATTTGTTAAACTGGCAGGACAGGTATGAAAAAAGTAATTTATTGTTTAAGGACAACAATCTCCATAGTAAAATCAGCTATCGTACAAATATAAATTTTTATTTTGTTTTCTTTCACCATCATATTCTGTTGTTTTAACAACCAGACATCTTTAAATGCCATGCAAACCTCAAAACAATGTCATACAGTGTGTAATGAAAAGTAAATAATAAATTTAACGAATTTGAATAAGAAACAGACTTCTCAAATATATGGCGATAGACTATTATTAACACATTTGGCTTTAATTGCTTAAGAAAATAAATATTTTTATCAGCTTTGTCACAGAAATTTAGTTCGTGCGGAAAGAAAAAAAAAGGAAATTTCCTATTATCACTTTATAGCTAAAGAAAAAAAACCAAAACAATTTTACGTTTTCGTTTCGTTTTCAAACAGAAAAGTGCTACAAATACTTTGCAAATAATAAAATAAAAGAAATATTGAAATTAGAAATTTGCAGGAAAATGAAAAATGTTATGCATTGCAAACTATCGGCCATGTTCTGCATTTCATGTGGAATTAAAAAGTGCGAAATTATCAAAGCATTGTTGTTGTAAATTAATATTTATAACAACAATGCTTTGACAATTCCACACATTTTAGTTCCACATGAAATACAGAATAATGTATAATTTGTTTCACTATTACATAAATTCTGGGACAACTCTGTTTATTTTATTTGTTATTAGAAAAAAAAAATTAACACAAATATTACCAAATTTCCAAATTGAATATATGGGCTAAGGTTTGTAATGTTATACTCAGAAAGAATTAAACATGATCAATATTTCCAAGGAACAAGGGAATAATCAACATCAATTTTAGTTTACAGCGTGTACAGCAAAAGGAACGATGCTGTTTTCGGAAGTCGCTACACTTGCATCAGCAGTCCTTATATATATTTTGCTTCTCACCACATGTTTAGGTGGCTTTGTTGAATGTGATTGCAATTCTTAAATATACAACTTTTTCGTGAAAATTGAATACGAGAATTAACTTTACTTTCAAGTCGGATATTAACTGCATTTTGTAAGTGTTGCCATTGGTTTATTTTTTCTTCATTCCTAGTTTTCTGATTTTCGTTCTAATCAAAACAAACTTTTTTTGTTTGATTTTATACTTAAGTATGTATGCATACACACTTTTCGTCAAAATTGCATACGAGAATTAAATCGCTACTAAATTGATGTTCATTTGCAGTTCTATTAATTGTTCATACCCATTTTTTGCTGTGTATGTTGAAAATTTAAATTGATATTGATTTTTCCCTTGTTCTTGGAAATATTAGTCAAATCTATGACTTTTTAAATAATTCTTCCATAAAAAAAGGATTCCAGAACGGAGTTTACTATGGCAGCGACAGCTTCTAAAATAGTTGCAACTTACTTGACATTTTCCTTGTATGCACATGTCCAAGCTGCCGGAACGACAGCGAGTGCCATCTAAAACTCTAGGACTTAGTTGAACAACAACACTTAATTCATCGTAATGTTCAGAATCATCAGCGATTGCTTCAGGTGAAATATCATCGCTTAAGTGCGCTGGTCGTCCTCTGAAATTTATAAATTTACATAATTTTACAAGTTTGTACACATATGTATTTTATTTACTTTAAACGGGAACTTGATAAATTAAAATATATATATTAGAAATATAACTCATACGTAACATGACCAGAGATCCGGCTTTTGGCGGGATTATTATGCTATTTTAAGGTCGGTCTCGCATACGAATTTTATGCCACTTTTACTATAAAAATCGCACTACATTGTAGTTGTACAATTGAAAAACCAGGATAAAACTATTAAACGGATAGACCTCAAAAACAGAATACTCCCGTTAAGAGCGGGATGTCCGGTCAGGTTACTCATACGTCATGCAGTTACTAAGCTTCGAAAAGTTCCCACTGTTATCAATCATACGCCTAGTGATCATTGCCTTAAGAAAATATTTCCTATGGTGTTTTACATTTTATATATTAAATGTAAGGTTTCCGAAATTTCTTACGCCAAATACTAACTAAGCGGGATCAACCCTTAAACACATCTTAATTTTGAATAATTTCAGGTCTTCAAGTTGAGTCTGGAGCTATGATATGATATAACAACAAGATTTAATTTACTTAAATGGAACTATTTAATACATTTATGTATATTTTCTAACCACAAATATGAACAACTTGCCACAAATAGTTCGAAAAAAGCATATTGTTGCAAAATTAACACAAAATATACATATATAATTTTGTACTTTTTTGTTTATTCCTTAATAAAACAGCCAGAATAAGAATGTCAAAAGTCTCAGAGTAGAAATGTGCTGAAATATTTAAAGTTAAAGCCACAACATAATTTATGTGTGTTTTGCTTTTCAACGGAAATGTATTGCGTACTTTAACATGCCAGTATTACTGTTCCATGCAAGGCAGCAGCAATAAAATTCCAGAAACATAAAAAATTTAAATTGTGTGGGCATATTGAACACACAAGAGAACTCTTTTAACCCGAAAACCCATACTACACCATTTAATAAGGAATTTTGTTGAAATAGCTTGACGTATGAGTTCTTTTGCCAGAATAAAACATAAAAAGGATGGCAAGTAAGAATAAATATTTTCTATTGTTAAGGATAAAATATATTGTATATTTTGTTAAAACAAACCTGCAAGTCAATGCACAAGGCTCCATATAATCATAGTGTGGTGTCCATTTATACAAAGTACCATCGTATGGTACATCATTGTTAGCAGAGCACTGCTGTGCTCGAAAATCCAATTTCTCAGGACACGGCTGCATATTGCATATACGATAACGTACACTGTCTCCCTTGCAACCATTGGCACTTTGACAGCGACGTATTTGTTGCATAACACCACCATCACAGCTGCGTGAGCATGTGGACCATTCGGACCATGAGGTCCAGCCACCGGCACTGGAATGACTATTTCTAGAACTACTACTGCTACTACTGCTGCTAATGGAGGAGGAGGGTACACTTTTGGCGGAACGTTTTTGTTGAGATGAAACACACTGTTTGGAAATTAATTCATAAATTAAGTTAATATAAACAAAAAGCAATAGTTTGTCTTACTTCTAGTTCATTTTCCAAATCGGTGGCTGTGCTCCAGGTATTATCAAAGGCTTGGCTGGCATTTAGTTTTTTGGCCAATGTGGCATTATCAATCATTATTATTAACTGCAAGTAAATAAGAAAAATTATTTTAAAGGTTATATTACATTAAACATTGATGAAATAAATTCTACATAATGATAGCTTTCATGGATCAATTATTGTAATTTCCACTTTCTACTCTTTACATTGTCTACACTGTTTTTTTTGACTTTATTGTCATTAATTTTTAATTTTATCGGCTACAAAATTACAGCAGACAAATATTTCTATCACTATTTACTAAAGCAATATGCGGTTACTTCCGTTTCCTATTTCCCTTTAAAATCGACTCTGTAAGAAAATGACACACAAACATGTATGTATGTTTATGCTATACGCTTGCTTTTTCAACTATTTAGAAAAACTTGTGTATATATATATACTTATGTACGTCAACTTTAACTTTTTCTCTTCCTATGGTGTCTAGTAATAATGAACCCAAACTAAAGTGCTTAAAAAATGTCTGCACTTTCTGTTATGTATACAGGGTTTGAAAATTAATTTAAATAATAATTTTCTTGTCTTTAAACTATGAGAAAATTATGAATCGTTTTAAGTTTTAAAAGAACATTAAGTAAAAATTAATGGGATATTTCAGAAATATCAAAATCAAGTATTATTTTAAGTTGCTGCTTTGCATTTTAGTCCGTTGTTTCATGTAATGCAAAATAACACAGTTCATCAGAACATATCGCCTTTAAATAAAAATATGGGGGATATACAAAGTTTAATGCGCTAACTTCAAGTTTTTGCTATCACGTACATATTTTTAATGGGGATATCTATTATTTCCACTCGCGAACGGACTGTCCGGTTAAATAAATATATCAACATAAGACGTGAAATAAAATTACCCAAACATTTTTTATATTTCCAACTCTTTGGAAGCAAAATTAAACATTCTTTTTGTTTTAAAAACTCATAAAAAAAATTCTAATTGCAAAAACTTTACATTTTCCTCATCAATATAAGAGCTAAGTGTAATAGGAATAAAATGAGCCATAAATCATGAATATTGATGAACAAGTTGATTTTATTCACTATTAAGTGAAGGACGTGATAGAAACAATTTGAAAATGGATTTGAATTTAGTGCATTAAAATTTATATACGAACTTAATTCAAATAGATTTTTTAGTGTTTATGCTTTTTCGGAAGGATACAATTTATTTCACTCTTTTCATAGTTTTAAATATGCTATCGCAAATTCATTGTTATATTTTCGTCAAAGCAATACTCGTAGTTAAAAACAAAATAGTTTTAAATAAGTATGTAGCCATCTACATACATATACACATACATAAGTACATAACTCAAAACTACATTTTTTTCAATTCCTAGTATAAATACATATCCCATAGTTTATTAAAATCCTTTCAATAAGCTGGCAACTCTGCTCTAATAGCAAAAAAAATTAGTTCTCACGTGCTCACTATTAAAAACGGTCGCCAATAGTTTTAGTTCCGGTAAAGTTATTGGTTAAGTTAAATTGAAGTGCTTAATAAATACTAAAGTATTGAAATTAATATAATTTAAAAATAAATCAATTAAAATTGCATTAAAAAGATGTTAAAGTTCGGGTTTTATTAAAGTAAATCATTGAATAAAAAATATGTGTCACATATATACATATGTAAATACTTATGTATGTATGTAGTACGTGGCTTCGCCTGCGTGGCTGTTAAAAGTAAAAATGCAAAAGTTGCATATTTTTGTTGTTGTTAATAGTGGTATTTTTTAATCTGTACTTGTTGTTTTGTGTTTGGGCATAAAAGAAATGCAAGAGAAAAAAAAACAAAGTTCTCAACAGAATAAGCTGAGCAAATTTGTTTTTGTTTTTTTTTATAAAACAAAACATCACGTGTTTTTCAAGTAAAAATAAATAAGAACGTGTTAGAGTTGCCAGCTTATGAAGTATTATGAATAAAGTGGTTTTCTATTTTAGGTGCATAAATTTTTATGCAAAATTAAGAGGTAAGTGAACTTAAAATGTGTCTATAGAGACAACACTTGGCACAAGTTTGGTAACTTCCTAAATGCATATTGCAATGCAGTAATACACTGAAACCAACTTGTTCCTACATACTCTGCACTCTATACAATAGATTAGTCGATTAGTCAAATAATCGAAATTGAGGTTTTAAATTACACGAACAATCGAGTAAATCTTTTATTTCTTTCGAGTTATTCGAGTAACTTATAGCTTTAAAAATTAATCAAGTTATCGGAAATTTTTTAAAATTATTTGGTTTAAAATTTTCATTATTTATTATTATTTTTTATATCGCGACCATATAAAAAAATTGAGCTAAGTATGGGGTACATATATTTTAAATACCCTCTTTCAGAATCCAAAAACTGTTTCGCGAAGTTGTTCCTGGTTTCTGAGATATCAAGCATTCATTGTTCTCGATATCATCATTTTTGATAAATTTTTTGTAAAAAAAAATAAAAAATTTGTTTAAATAAAAAAATAAAGATCAGAAATCAAGTGAAATACCAAGTTTCATGAATATTAACTTTTTATTCCATGTAAATCTCTTTTCTAATAACATTTATACGCTTATTTTCAATAAAAAGTAGAAAATTTCATCTCAATAACAAGTTAGTCAATACACAGCAGTTAGTATATACATGGAGCACAAAAAGCCACTTTTTACAAATAAAATAAAAAAAGTGGTTACTGGAGCACAAAAGAAGGTTTTTTAATTTCAGTAAAAAGATGTTAATTTCTAATTGGATTGATGAAAGTTCACAAAAATATACATTTTTCTTCCAAACATATGCCGGAAGCAGTGGTGAGAATATAAAAAATTCTATCGGATATATTTTGAGAAAACTTTATGTAAATCTTCTTTGTTGTTTTTCTCCATTCCGACTTTTTGGCATATGGGCCAAAACCTTAGTATCGCAATATGTCTATAACATCATCTTAGTTTGTGACGCAATTGACAATCGCTGTTGTAATTTCGTAAATGTGTTTGGAAGTGTAGTATTCGATGTATTTATCTTCAAGATATACCGAATGCTTACTTATAAATTAAAATCGGAAAAACCGTTCGCGAAAGAGGTTGAAATGTATTGATGTTTATAATGGAATTATTAGTCGTGCCCATTAAAAAAAGTACGTGTACGTGATGGAAAAAAAATTGAAAACAGATTTGAGTTTAGCACATTAAACATTGTATATTACATATAATTTTATTTAAAGTCGCGATTTTTTTGCACACTAGTGGATGGGTGAAATTTTTTATATTCATTTACAAGTGACAAGTGGTGATAAGCAAAATACAGGTGAGCACTGACGATGGAAGTGTAGCGGTTTCCGAAAATGGTACTACTCTGTTCTGCTGTGTACGTTGAAAAATTAAGTTGATGTTAATTTTTGCCTTGTTTCTTAGAATATTAATCATTCCCAATTCTTTCTGAATTAAACGCTACGAACCTTAGCCTAATAATCAATTTGAAATTAATTTTATTTAGTACGAAACTTCCCTCCGCTGAAGATTATATATTCCAAATTTCCATATTCTCTTTGGTTTTTCCAAAGCAATCTGCTGATGAAATCAAAGAATTGTGCTTATCTGGTTTATGTCTTTTGTAGCTGAATTTTCAATAAAATGGCTTAAAAATCAGGAGCAAACGAATGTATGAGAAATGAAAATAGTTGTGATATCGTTATTTTCTTTAAATATTTTTGTATGTAGTTTTTTCGAACCCTGCCTTCAAACATTTCTACACGTATTAAGCTAGGGTCCCACTTGGAAAATATTTGACCAAATTGGCGTAACCAATACTTTTACTCAGGTTTAGTGTGGTTTAACTTCGTTTCTATATTACAAAATAAAATAAATTATGCTGCAAAAAGCTATTTTTATATAGTTTTTAATAAATGCAAAATAGTATTTAAAAAACATTGGAAGTAAAGGAAGTAACATATTCGTTTATCGGTCATGTTTTTTCGTCAAATATTGGCCAAGTGTGACCATAGCTTTAGTCCTGCTTACCCTCGTCATACATATTTTATACTTTGTGTACGAGTATTTTTATGTTTTTTAATTTTCTTACAATAATTGTAGTTAATGTTAGATTCTACTACACAATGTTTGCCTGTTATTTTGTTGCAATGCCACATTATTATTTGCATTACACAATAGCATGGTGCAGACATGTTAAAGGCGACAAAGGATAACAACGAAACAGATTCTTCTATAAATCTATCAAATAACTCGCTGAAAGTGGTAGACAAAAATGAAGTAAAACCCTTTAAAGGATATGTCGCGATAAGCTTTCCATGTTAGTAAAACGCTTAATGTGAGTTTTTCTTCTAAAAACAAGAGTAAGCAAACGCCTCAAGGTATAAAAACTTTATCATTGTGAAATCGAAATACAAAATAAACGGAATCTAATGCACAAAAAATGGACTTTTTCGGAAGGACAACTACGGAATCAAAACGGAATCTAGAAACGGCTGATAGAAAGAAGTTCTGAAGCTTGTAGAGGAAAACAAACTTTTGGCTACACGGAAGTACTCCACGATGTTTCGTGACTAGCCAGGATCTCATCATCAGAATCCTTTACATTTTTTAATTAGAATTTAATTAATAAAAACTTCTAGTACATAATGCATATCAAAAAGTACAGAAAGTTTATACTTTTAGAAGGAGAAAATAACTATTTGCTACATAAGCTTTCCCAGAAAAAATATCTGTCTACCGGAAGCAGGTTTGTAAGGGAGAGAGATCGGTACTCTCCTTTACCAACCTGCTTCGGTATTACATGATTTTTGTATGGGATGTCGTCCCACGTGGTAGGTCTGGAGGCATGAGCTTCTTTCTGCGCATCTTAGATGCATTAACCTCTTGTCTTTTATATATATATATATAATTAAAGAAAATTTTGCTTTTAATATCACAATTACACCTCCACTTGGATACATTTTTTTTGCCGTTATTTTATATTATTTTTATATATATTTATGTATTAAATGGTACAAATACATTTGGAAATTATATTACACTAAAATTTACTTTTATTAAATACTTTTTGTTCGCGTCTTGAATCAAGAATCGAGTCCAAGATCACCGCATGGTAGGCTTGAACACTAACCACTAAGCTACCGAGGCGCATTTATTTTCATGCACAATTCAATGGAAGAATACAAAATCAAATTACGGAGTAAAAATAACACTCGCATCCACATTTGTATCCACGTAAGCGAGAGAGGACGCACTATAAAAAAGTGTGAGTTGAATAAGAAACTTCGGGCTTAAAAACATGAAAAAACATTAATAGCCGACCAACTGCGTCGTGTGTATAGTAAATTTCTTCATTCGGTTACGTTATTGCATCCTCGTAAGGCAGAAGGGATGCACTGTGTGCTTTTGCGCATCTCCGAAGCCCTTCTAATTAATCTTACTGCCTCCTTGTACGAAATTTATTTTTCCATGGTTATTATGTGTTAAAAAAAATTAAAAATTGCACCTGAAGATATGCCATTTTGTGTGATGCAACTAGGGTTTGGGGTTTCCCGGACTTTTGCACTTCCCAGGAAACGAGAATAGAAAAATCGTTACAGTTAATTTTCTAAATTGAGTACATTTATTATATGAAAATTGGCGAACTTTTCATTGTTTTATTAATGTAAACAGTCTTTTTCTCACAAAAAATTATATATTAAGAGCATAAAAACAGCGCACGTACACAAAGCCGGCATTGGTGTCACAAGAATTGCTGAAACACAATTAATATTATTAATCTAGTAAGTGAGTGTACACAGAAAATCATTGATTTATTTAAATATATAAATTTATTTTTCTACTGGTGTTACGTGTTTGCCTAAAATATCTGTCCCGTCTTTGAACAAAAAAGCAAATATTTATAAAAGGAAACTGTTTCTACAGTTTACACCAACAGCATTGAACGGTTTCAAAAATCATGTTGTGATACATTAAATGCCCTAATTACTGCAGAATATTCTATTTCTACATGTAACCACTTCTAAATATGAGCATAGGAAGTGATCTTCATTTCCGACGTCTTTTACAAGAAAAACTAAAATGACTGCCAACTTGTCAGGATAGCAATTATATCATTTCGTTGTTACCAGTAATAAAATTAGTCTGCATGAATCCTAAAAATATTCAAAAATAATATGAAAGTAAAAAAAATTACTCATGGTGCTGATTGAGAGTGATTAGTAAAACATCTATATAATTCTGTGGCAAAAAGGCGTAAGTGCTAAGTCCAGATAAGCTAATTTTCAGTTAATATCACTATTGTATTTTCAATATTCAAAAGTACCTCTACGAAAAGTTTCATTTATTTTGTACGATTTTTCAGGAAGTTATGGCGTCATGACTTGTTGCTTATCTTTCATCAACTTATAATCTCATATAGAATAATTGCTTAATTTAGCTTATAACATATTAAATTTCAAATTGAGCAAATTTGTTATAGTAGGTAGAACTATGTATTCCTAACATACAAAATCGAAAAACGAATTGGTAACTTTAAGGCCAACAGGAATCAATTTCTAAAAATCCACTTGAAAGTTTAAAAGTGTTCTCCTGTAAAGCGGAAATATATGAGTTAAGCATTTTTTTCTAATTGCTGTTATTGTTTGATAGTTAGTGACGTTTGGATAATATTTCGATAAATCGCAATAAACTTATTCACATATAGAATAATGTAGATTGTTTATACTAGTAAAATATAATGTATATAAAAGCTCGAATAACGCTAAGAAAGTAATTTTTATTACTAATTTTCCACCCCTCGTCAAAAAAAAAACTTTATAATTAGATTTCGTTGTTCTAGTTGTCGGTATTTCTAACAAAGCGTATAATATGTTGTCTTTTATACATTAAGAACGCAATCAAACGTCAATTCAACATGCAAATGTATGTATGTATTTGGTAAAATCAACAAATTTGTAAAAACAACAACAATAACAATATCAATAACAACAGCAATTACTGTAGGAAGAAGAAAATAAACGAATGCAAAGTGTTTTCAAATCACAATAGCTGACAATACTTTTTTCGTATTGTTTTGTTCTGTTTTACTTAGAGAATACAGAACGATTTAGTGAAACATAGACAAAGGCTTGAAAAATACAGAAATACATAAACAACACTTTTATCCTTTAAACAAGTCTGAAGAAAATTTAAAACACATAGACAGATACAAAACTAACATTGAAATATAAATAATATATTAGCATATATAGAATCATTGCTTTCACTTTGACAGACTTTTGTTATAACTTTGAAAAGGGATGACATTTTTTCACAGACGAATCACACAAAAATGGACTCAAACAAACAAAAAATATACACACACAGTAACTGTTACCATTAACAAATGATAGACAATACAAGAAGTGTTCTAAAATTTATTTATAAATTTTGCAAAATATTTTCATCTAAAAATGTTTCGGGAGAAGCTTGTTACAATAATATGGTCTTAGTAAAATAATAATATGGTCTTATTAAAGATAAGGACATAATCAAGAAAAAAAAATAGTTTTGCTGTGATAAGGTTGCATGAAGATCTAGACCCCTGATCTTTCGATAACGAGTCGATTTAACCTAGCTTTCTTAGTGTTAGATTATGATATTCAAATTATGCAATAGCGAGTGCAGTAATCTCAAACTAGGAAAACTCGATCGAGTTAAATTTTTATTAAAAGAGAATATAATAAAACAGAATTCTCTAGTTATTATAACAAAATAATGATTTTTTCTAAAAACTTCTTTGTCTGCCCTTTTGCAATAAAAATCAATATAAAAAAGTAGAGTACAATAAAAGTACAGGATATAAATAAAAATTCAAGATAGGATTGTAGAAAAAATTGTAGGTCTTTTTATCGAATAAATTTCTTTGACTGACATAACAGCCTTATGTCATATATTTTTTTTCTTAGTTTTTTATCTTTGATATTAAAATTTAAATTGAAATACAGACTATCAGGTCCTTGTTAGCAAAATATGGAAAATTTACTACAAACTTAAGTTTAAAATATTCTTGTGTTATAAAATGGTGATAGCAAAGCTTTTCTAAACAAGATTAAAACCATATTAAATTAAATAGGGGAGTAAAATTTGTTAGCTCACTAAGAGCCTCACAGATATTGGGATGTAAAAATGTTTGAAATTGTTATGTTAAGAGCTTCAAATGGTTTCTAGGTCACGAAGTTTTCGACCTTGAAAACCAGTTATTCATAGTGTGTTCCAGTAGGAAAATCATGTTCTGAAAACTTAGATCGTTTTGAAGCGATATACATATGTATATAGTATACATAATTTTATAATCCGATAGGTACAAAATATTTTCCAAATTTATTATGGGGTATGTGCTGCATTTTATGTGGAAATAAAATGTGCGGAATTATCAAAGTATTGTTTTAATAAATATTAATTTGAACCAACAATGCTTCGATGATTTCGCATATTTTGATGCTACATGAAATACAGAACATGCCCGTATGTCTCTAAGGGGAGCGGAACGGACAGAAAAAAAGTAACATGATCGGTCCCCAATTAGCAGGGATCAGACCGAGTTCTAACTCTCCTATGAAGCGAACCATCCATTTTTACATGGGGATGATTTACGATGGGGTTAATCGATACTTCGTAAGCATCATGTGCCTCTTGTTACAAAGCTATTTCATATATACTTAATATAATAATATAAACCAGTATAGCCAATGGACGAAACAGATATAAGTAGCTTTATTTAGGTTCATAGAAAAATTTCTAAAAAAATCTCTTTAAAAACATGCACACAATATGTACTACAACCATAATTAAATAATGATACATCTAACTTTTCTATATGGGAAAATACAAAATATCTACTGAACTTTCTTCTATTTAGTATTATTCCTTTCCTACAACAACATTAATTCAAAGAAGAGAAAAATGTTGCATTGTTTGTTTGTTTTTTTTATTTTTTTTTTATTTTAAGTAATATGCATGTGTGCTATGTGTGCATGTATTAGTAGCAA
This sequence comes from Panzeria rudis, assembly GCA_956483635.1. Classification (NCBI taxonomy): domain Eukaryota; kingdom Metazoa; phylum Arthropoda; class Insecta; order Diptera; family Tachinidae; genus Panzeria; species Panzeria rudis. The sequence continues at coordinate 2,386,431 of OY101449.1, forward strand.
TTTGAAGTGCTTATAGCTACCAAAATACTGAAGCACTTTTAACATGATATAGGTAAGGTACATCTGTTAATAAATATCTTTAAAATGGTATAAGATTTGTCAAAATCGGCTGTATAATGTGAGAATAAATTGTAGCACAAAAATCGGTCAGTCCCATTATTTATATAGATGCTGTCAACAAAAAGTTGTAAAAAGCTCAAAAGTTAAAGAGGTAAAAATGCTATTTATTGATGTGTTAATTTGTGGTCCTTTTTATAAAAAAAAGAAAATAAAACAAGAACTATTACAAGATTTACATGGGCCGGAAAACGATAAAGGAAATGTAAATAAGAATTTAATAAACCACGTTTTAAATTATGCATGATGCCAAAGAACAGTAATGAGGTACAAAAGCAGGGTGGTTTTGAAGGGATAAAAAATTAAATAAATTATGCAATTGACACTTGACTTCTTTTATTTATTATTTATCAATTTTAGTAATTTGTAGCTAAGAGAAAATTTTTAATAAGCAAGCAAATAAACAAAATCAGTTTTACGCAACGAATGAATAAAGAAAGTTTGAAGCAATCGTGAATAATTTGGCTGAATTGTTTCCAATACTTAAAGACAAAATAATTTATTTAAAAGTAATTATTATTAACAATATACTTGTTTTCTTATTTATTTATTTATTTATTTATTTATTTCCTTTATGGATTTGAAATTAAAAAAAAAACAAAATCCAACAAAAGTTGCACTCTTTTGTATATATCCTCTTTAAAAAACTTTCGATATGCTTCCTTCCATTGTTGTTCATTTTCTTTTTCTTTTGAGAAACTTTTTGCTCAAACCAATTTGCTTTACAATCTAACTTCAAATCTTAAACGTGAGGTAGCCAAATAAACATGAAAGGAAGCTTTGAAAATATGTACGTGTTAATTGAAAACTCACAGATCTACTTAAGTAAATACACGCATGTATGTGTATGTGTGTGCCCGCTTCACTTGAATCCTTTTCCCCCGTTTGATGGATTATTTATGACACAAAATAAAAAGAAACCAAAAAGACGATATCACAAACAATACAATAAAGGGAATAAAAGGAATGATGGAGTAAAAGATTTAATCTGAAAATCAATTTGTGAAAGTGTTGTTCTTAATAAAATGACTTAAGTGTCACACGCAATCAGAAGCACAACCAAATGAAATAAAAATAAGCTCTAAAGAATACAATTTACACAAAAATATATTTCTAAATATATACAAACATTATTACATATACACTCTACATACATTTTATCACGTAGACCTTTGCGACCACAAAATAGGATATTTTATAATGCCCTTTAGTTCTGGAGCCTGTGGCAAAAATTGTCCATGTGTTTGGACTTTTCATTATTGTTTTTTTTTTTTGGATATTAATTAATATTCTAATTGGTTTTCTAGTTGCAAATACTTAATCTTCTTATGCTTTTCCTCAAATAATTAATATACGTGGAGAAACATTGTACATATCCATGTTAAAAGACCTTTCGAATATAAATTCTATGTTACTTCTAAAATTGCTGGGTATATAAAGCAGTTGTTAAAGGAAAAATGTAAAGTTGAAAGTGTTTTATTTTCATCCGACGGGGTTCGATTGATTTCGAGCCATTTCCTGTCGTACCATATTAAATTTAGTTTATAATCATGGCGGGTCTGATTACACTAGTTTACAAATTTTAAACTTTTTGCTATAGCCTCAAAAACAAAGAAAGATTTTTTCTGAGCTAATTTCGGATCGCTGAATACAAATATGGCATTAGTTTATTTTTCTTATGAAGCGTTTGCGAAATATTCGCGGAAAACGTTCTTTATGCGTTTTTTTAAACTATTTTAAAAAATCTTGAGAACTTTTCTTTATATGAATTTTACACCGTTGGAAAGATATGATTTTCCTCTTTCAACAAAGATATAAACTGTGTTGATTGTATCAAAGTTCATTGAATTACAGGCTTTAAGAATTGAAATAATAATTTTTTAAGTCGATCCATTAAGGCAAAAATTTTTTTACCCATATCTTAATGAATGACAAAGTTACAACCTATTTAGTGAAAATATCCGAAAGTGAACTTTTGGAAAAAAGAATTATAATTTTTTGTATAATAAACATAAACAGTTCTTAAGATTTTTCGAAATGCCTAATATATAGCAAAAATAATTTTTTTGCCAATATGTATATCAAAAAGGCTTATTAAAAAAATAAATGAATGCCATGTTCGTGTTCAGAGATACCAAGTTAGTATTTTCATTTATTTTTTAAGCTAGTGCTAACAATGAAATTTGATGTGGGATGACGGAAAGTCGTTTCAAATGAAATTGAAAATGTTATGTAGTCTGTATTCAACTTGAAAAAAGGAGTAGCCTATTAATTTTGTTTTTATTATTGTTCCCTCAAAAAATTTTTAGATTATATAAAACGGTAAACTGCCAGATTGGTCTAGCTGGGAAATTTTCTGCGAACTTTTTGTTCGTCCACCAATCCATCTGTTCATCTCTCTGTTTGGGATTCAGTTCTTCCTGTTCTCTATTTAATAGTTCTTGAAAAATGAGCCGTTCCGAGATAGGGGAAAAGACAGAAGAACATCTAATCAATAGAATAAAAATGAAAAGTTTCAGGCAGAGTTCTAAAAGAATTAAAACTAATTGATAAACCCCTCCTCCTCATTTGAAGTCTATTAAGAATAGTGTTTTATTTAACAATATTTTAAGATTTGATTTTCTTACATTTATTTATTCTACTTTAAGTAAATCATGAATAACATTTTGCGAATATTCAGTTGTAAGTTTAACGATTCATTCTCGTTAATCTTGATTATTTAAAGGAAGAAAAAAAATATAAAATAACGAAAATTTATGTCAATTCGAAGTGCAATAAAAGTCATGCAATTCCTTACCAATTTCAACAATATTCTGTATACGAACATTCCAGGCGAGTAATGACTCTTGAACAGACAAGAGTTCTTAAGAAAAAAGAAAATGATAAATAAAACAAGGATGTGAAATTGAAAATAACAACAATATTTTTGTTTTATTTCAAACGCAGGCAGCAATTATTTTACAAGGGAGATATAATCCTTGATTGAAAAGAAAAGCATACAATAATTGAATTTCGTGTAATTTTTGCAAATTGTAGGACAAAAAGAAATTGTAGCTGACAATAATCAATTGGCAGAAAAACTTAGATATAAAAAACTTAAATCGGCAGTAATACTAAATTGTTACACTTTTTTTAATTTCAAAGTTATTTTTGTTACATCTTTAATTAAATTTTTACTAATTAAAGTGATCTTTACAAAACAATCACATTTTTGAGAGATTTCCATACAAATCTTCAAAACTAGTTGCCTGTATAGGATTTGCAAATTCAGAGTAAAGTATAACTCAATTGTTCTAACAACACAAGCAGAACGGGGAATCATATGTACATCAGTGAAACATAAAAGTTTGTTTTTGAAATGTTATAATAGCGTATTCAGTCACAGTCTATATAACAACTGCTGGGCCATTAGTTTGCGTAGTCATGCTTGCTTATATATTGCCTGCATTTGTTCATGTTTTTTAAGTGTTTGTTTGATAGCCTGTTTGCTGCGTCTAGACTTCTTAAAGTATAATGTTCTAACCATATTTTAGCTGCTTAAAACCATAGTAATGTCTCCTTAGTGTCTGGTATATGTACAATATAATCCATATGTTTCATACACTGAAAAAATTTTGCTTTATAAATATAATGAGATAATTTCATTAGATTATAAAAAAATTAGCAATTTTAACGAAATTACATCAAAAAGGTGACACAGCATTTAATTACAACTAGTGTAGCTAACGGACGACGGAATCGTGCGTACTCTAGATGGAAATAACTTTATTTTGATTCATAGAAGTATTGTCAAAACGTCAACACTGACTATGCTATAGTCTCTTAAAAAATAGTCTCTTAAAAAAGATCCACAATATGTATAATACAACCATAATTAATTAGTGATACGTAGTAACTTGCCAATACTGCAATAAAAAGCAATGAAATATATAAATAAAATATTACAAACAAAACTAACTCTCTTTACTTTATGAATTTCGTACAACAACCCCATTTTTAAACAGACAAAAAATTTCGCACTATTATTATCTTTCCAAAAACAAAATTTATAAACACAATTGCAATTTTAAATGCTTATATCACCCAAAATACTGAACCGATTTTATATATTATACACATCTCTCAATAAATATATTTAAAATGGCAAAAGTTTGGTCAAAATCGGCTGCATAATGAGAGCATAAATTGCATAACAAAAAACTGGCTCGCTTATTATTTATATATATTGTTTTTTTTCAAGCTTTTGTATTCAAACTATTTTTATTAATCTAAGGAAATAAATTTGGGAACATTTTATATAATTGTCTGAAGCACTTAGTATGAGTTTCTTGAGTCCAACGATAAATATTTTTTAATTGTTTTTGAATATTCAATAAAATTTTTGCAATAAAAGTTTTCGTCAAATATTTGCTTATAAAAGTTTTATTAAAATGTATTTCAGAATTTTATTAATTTTTTACTTGAGATATTCTTCTAAATTTTATTTCAAAAAAATTTTCATTTGTTGCGCGTTCATTGGTGCTAATACCAAATCACCAGTAGACTTCAACCATATATTTCAAAAGTTACAATTTAATTCAGTTCAATTTATTTACCCATTTTTCTTTGACACATTTTTCTTATAAACTATTATTTACTATTTATTACATATTCTTCAAAGGCTGTGTTTCGTTTATTTGTTATTGCAGCTTAGCCGAGTCATTTGTACATATATATTTAAATTTTAATTCCATTTTATCATATTCTAAAAAAAAGGAGTAAAAAGGGTAGGCCAAATTCAAAAGTTACAAGCAAAACCTTTTAGTTTCTTCACAAACTTTCAAATATTATTTCAGAATTACAGAAGAATAAGCGTAGTAGGCTTTGAAACACAACAAGGAAATTTTATTTGACATGAATCCATTTTATTTTTCAACCTTTATACAATTGGTCTCCCATTAAGCAACAATAAACGTATTAGAGAAGGAAAAACGAAAAGTAAACTTTGAATTGAAGCATTTAAAAATAATTATTATTTTTTAGATATTCTCCAAATTTTATTTTAAAAAAGTTTGCCATATAGACAGGCTGTATTTCATCAAATCATTATTAGACATGCTTAACCCAAAAAAAATTAAAACTTTTTTAAATATATTTCGTTACGCTGTTTGACGTAACTTTTCATTAAATATTTAATTAATAAAGTTCTTTCATTCTATGTAGAAAATTCTTTCAGTGTAGAATAGCAAAATACAAACAAAATACAGGCATAAGTGAATTGAAGTATGAAATAAAAAGTTTTAGTCTTTTCTAGCATTCATAATGGTACGCATGGGAGCTGTGAAGCAGAACTAAAGTTTAAGTAACTCATGTTCCTTGAAAAGCGTTGAAGGTGAGTTAACGTGTGATATATGTCATTGTTGTGGTCGCCTCCCATTGCAATATTTACTTAAAGTATTCAATTTCCAGTTATATTTAACAATTTTCTAGCAATTATGTTTTTAAAGCATGATTAATTTAGTAAATTTACACTACTATGTTAAGAAAATGTCCTTTAAGTAAAAATATGTGGTATATATAGAGTTTAATGCCCTAAATAAAAATTCGTTATCTGATTTTTTCATCGTGTACCGATTTTTTTAATGGGCATGACTAATATTTAAACAAAGTACGTCAGTATATTTTATCCTAACCTAAATACGCATAACAAAATTACCTTTAAACTTTTTTAATGTGTTTTTACTTGACAAACGCATTCAGAGTTATTCAGAAATTATTATGGAAAAATGTGCTTTTTCATGCAAAATTAAAAAAAATGTTTCTTTCCAAAAACCCATAAGATACTTAAAGCTGCAATAACAATTTTTCTTCAGAACAGATGTCTTACGAATAAAAATAAGCCATATATCATGAAAATCGATGGATAAATGTTGATTTTAGTAGCAATTAAGCGAATACACCCAGAGGCAATAGTAGGAGTACGTACATATTGTTTTAAAATCATTGTTGAAAATTTTAAAAAATTTTTGTTCAATAAGTGAAAACAACAAACGTAACCGGGTACTTTAACAACTTGAATATTAAACCTGCCTGAGTAAAATGAACAAATAAAATTGAAATGTTTGAATTGTTTTCAAACTGCCACTCATGTCACATTTGTATCTGTGAGAACTAGTGCGGAAATAATGTACAACAAAAGCTTTCACACGTACAAATACAATTGCATTAATCAACATACACCTGTACGTGCTTTTGGGCAAATATGGATACACATGTTTACACACATACTCACTCATATATGAACCTGCAACAAGGTGCATTTTGGGAATATTGTGTGAAAGCTAATGAAAATTTTTTGTTTTCAAATATTAGTACATACAGTACAAAACCTCTATAGGCTGCCAAGATTGTGTTCACACGACATGAATTTGTCATATGAGCACTCCATTTTGCTATCCATAAGTAATCTCCTACGCATGTTGAAATCAGCATTTTATTATGTTTAATAGAAAACTGTACAAGACATCTAGGAGGCATGCTTAAGACATTTATTCTGTTTCAAACACTTTCACAACAGAGTATTGTTGTAACAAAATGTACAAGAAAACACAATTGCAATGTAGTATTTTGAAATTGTAAAATAACAATCTATTGAACATTTTTTGCCGACATACATATCTGACGAGAAACACAATTGGAAAATAGTATTTTGAACTTGTAAAATGTGCGCGAACCTTCTTCTTTCTGGTGAGCTGCGATAAGCAACAAAAATTGCATTGGAGTAGAAGAGTATCAACAGTTTTATAATCTTTTGATTCAATATGCGAAATTTATGTGATATAGTTGATAAAATTGTCCTTTCATTTTTATTTTAGAGTTTTTTCAGAAAATATCTGATCGAATTCGTAACGAATTCGGTAATAAATGTTCGCTAGGAAATGCTTTAAGTAGGTCGTTAAGTTGCCTTATGTAGGCCTCTAAATTAAAATGTGTGGAATATGAAGAGTTTAATGGACTAAATTAAAGCCCATTTGCTGTTTTTTCTATCATTTACAGATTTTTTTAATGGACATGAGTGATATTTGCATTAGGTACATGAAAATATTTCACCCTAATTCGAGAACGGTATGCTCGTTCTCAATTAGTAAAACGCTTAAATATGCAGGACAAAATTGCCTTTAATAAAAATAGTTTTTTTATTTCATCAGCACTTTCGGAGGCATTCATAATTTAGTATCGAAAAAAGTGTTTTATTCACACAAAATTATACATATTTTTGCTTCTAAAAACTCATACAAAATTCAAAACTCCAAAAACTATAGCTTTTCACTATTTTTCCTAAGGACAGATGTCTTGCAACAAAATAAGCCATATATCAGAAAATCGATGAATAAATGTTAATTTTATTGACAGTTAAGTGAATACACTCACACGCTTAACAGGCAATATCGTTCACAAATTTTTTTCAAAGCTAAACTAAATTTATTACCGAAAGTACCTTTCAAGTTTCTGAATGTATGCAATTAATTGCATACATTCCAACCAATATTTATATTTATCTATCTATCGATTCTTATGATATATGGCTTATTTTGTTCGTAAGAAACATACCTATGCTTAAAAAGCTAAAGTTTTTGCAGTTTCAAAACTTTTATGAGTATTTAGAAAGAAAAATATTTTTAATTTTAATGAAAAAGCACGTTGATCAAATATAATTTTTTTTAAACAAGTTTAAAAGTAATTTTGCTACGCATATTATTTTGCTTTTGGTGATCGAAATAGTGTATGCCATTCTCAAGTTAGAGTGTAATATATTGAAGTAACTAGTGGAAAATTAATCATGCCAATTAAAATAAGTCTCTACGTGATAAAAAGATAAGAACTGAAAATGGATTTGAACTTAGCGCATTAAACTCTATATATTCCACATAGTCCTATTTAAATGATATTTTTCCTGCAGACCAGTGTTATTTTCAATTATTCTCAAATTTGATTGCAGTTTATTCATAAGGGCTGATTTATTTATGATCAACTTTTATGAAAACTCACATGATTGCTTCCAACAAATACTCAAAAACACGTTGCTATTCAAATTAATTTTATTAAGCTTTTGGTTAAGTTCGTTTTAAGTTTTCGTTATTTTAAACTCAAACTCATTCCTTCATCAAAGCAAACTTTAATGTCTTAAAGCTTGAGTGAATTTAAATAAATAAAAGTATTGTCAAAGCACCTTTCCAAAGTATAAGTCTAGTATATGCATACGTGAATCTATTACTCCATTATCCTTTTTATTATTCTAAGGCATGAATTATATATATGATGATTACATGGCCAAATTTAAAACGAGGTAGTTTCCACATAATACAAGGCAGCAGCTACACGCTCAAAATGAAAAAAACTTATAACAGAGAGAAAGTTTGCTAATACATTTGTAAGTTGCAAGTGTGTATTGCATGTAGTTCTCTGAATTTTTCTTGTAGCAGCTAGTCAGGGCACTATTGGAATCACAATAAGACAGCCAATTAAGCTTTCAATGTGTTCTGGATTTTACGTGTTGTAAATATAATACTATCACACAAAATATTGGGTATACTAATAGATGTAGAAGTAAAAAATAAATAAATAAAAAACAAAGCCATAAACTAATGAATATTTAGTATTTAATTGAAGAGTTTCCGGTTAAAACATTACACGCACTATTATTATTATTAAGGCGATCATGATTATCGTTTAAATATCGTATAAATATTAGGGATATGAAGCAATTTCCTTTAATAAATTTCATGCTGGTTTGTTTTATTTTTTGCATTTGCTATTGTACAGTATATGTACAAGTCAGTAGCAAATACATACAAATGAATACAGAGAGCAAAATTCTTTAAAGAATAAAATATCAAAACACTTTTATTGGGGAAGCTACGAAAATTCGTAAAAGAAAATCGAAAACAAGCTTTAAAATTTATAAAGAACTAATAAAGGTTTAAAAATTGCCAAAAACTCGGGAAAATTCTTCTTTAACGCGCAATAATGTTGACTAAAATCTTTAATTCGGAAAAAGTCATGAAAATGATTAAAAATCGCTCAAAATATTCGGCAGGGTGAACATTTGAAATAACCACTTAGCACTTTTCACAATTATGTGATACACAATATTATTCCAAAATCTCTTTTTATTTCAAACAATACAACGCTCATATATACTTACCATTAAAACTATCGTCCAGACCGTGACATTTGTACAAAATGAATTGTTTGAGTCTTTAGCATTTGTGCGTAACGAAAATAATGATGATGATCTGCTTTTTCTCTTCTTAGTAATCATGATGGAGTTTTGCATTTGCCATGCAACATGTCTTAAACTAAAAAGAAAAGAGAGAAGATGAGAGTTATTAAAAAAAATAGTTTGGAAAATCCACGTGACCACTGAAGCGTAAAAAAGGACTCGATTAGTGAAGTCTTTCGGTCGTTATCGTGACCACATACATGATTCGTACATACAGACAAACGGACGTCCAAGACAGAACTTTTTTAAACAGTTTTTTAATTATTTAAATAATAAAAATTACATTAAAAATGTCATGAGTGTTAAAAATAGTATTTTTTCTTAATATGTGTGTGTATATATATTTTACAAGTGCAATATATGATAATAATAGAGCCATTTTAATTTTGAAAAATCAGTAGTTTCGCGTGAAGTGAGAGTAGTACCCACCCCAACGCTTCGCTTATGAAGCGTGCAATTAAAACGTTAAAATTAATTCAAGATATTCAAACTATCCAGCAAAACTTTGCTAGTGTATATAAATCAGCCGCAGATTAAGGAGGAGACAAATGCTCTATTCTCCCTCCCCACCACCAATCGAATAAAATGAACCACATTTCTAGTGAGCTTCTAAAAGAAATTTTACAAAATAGTATGTTTCAGCCAAAATACCCCCTCCCCCGAAAAAAGTACAAGCTGCATTCGCGCCTGGTATACATCAACAGACAACATAATATTCTATGATATAGAGTATACCGTCTACTTTACTTGAAAGCAGTTAAGTAATGACTTATTATTCTTTTTAAAGGATACTCTAGAAGCAACTGTAAGAAATATAAACATTCTCCTAGTCACAGCTACCTGAGCTTTTGAAAGATGTCAACCATCATTCTTTCCTCTATAAAAATATATTTCTTCAGGAACAAAAATAACACTTGCAGAAAGTTTTTATGTCTAGATTGGTTTCCCAAGGCATTGAACCAAATGCGAAGTTTATGGGCAAAACCATAAAAAATTTCATATTTAAGCTTTTTTGGAACTTTCTTAGGAGTTCTGAGATTCTCAGAAGTAAATCTTAGTTTTATTTATTAGTATATAAAATTCCATATATCTGAAAAATTTCATTTGCAAATATCAATAACACAACCCCACGACATACAACTTTTTCCGCCTCTTCAAAAATTCATTCCATTTTTTCTTATATCTAAGTATATTAAAACAAACTACATCATTGTTGTTTTTCCATCACGTCACAATTTTTTTTTATGAGCCTATCTAACATTTTCACGAGGTATACCAGTATAATTCACCATAACTCAAAGGCAGCATGTCCGACATCGACCAAAAAGCACCATCTGGTAACTAATAAAATTTGCTTCAATTCTCTTAATATGGTAAGTTACAAATATCAATGGTTTCTTAGTTATTCGTAAAATAAAATTGAAAACTTATTTTTTTTTTTGCAAAAATTTAACAAATTAATTTGTACATAACAATAAATTTTTCAATTTTATTTCACCATATTAAGATGAATTTAAGCAAATTTTGTTAGTTACCCGATGGTGTTTTATTGGTCGACTTCGGACATACTGCCTTCAAGTTATGGTGAATTATACTGGTATACCTCGTGAAAACTGACGTGATGGAATTTTTTTAATATTTTTTCTGAAGCTTAGTATCTATTAGCTATCCGAATTGCTGATTAATTTCTTAAAGGGAAAACCATCGTGGGATTGTGTAATCAACGATTAAATTGCATTAAGAAAATATTTAATAAATTTCTATACAACTGTTAAGTATTAATCGATAGTAGCCAAGTTCATCAAATCGTTTAGTAAAGGCCATGTTAATCGGATATGTGCCGTAAACTGCACGTTTTGAAATAGCCTACATTACAGGAAACAGTTGAACTAAATAGCTGCCTTATTGCAGCTTTTTAATTGGTTTTAATGCTTCAGATTTCTATGACGTATCATACGAATGCACTTAAGCGTCCGATTAACAGAACATGTATTTTCGTTTTCGGAAATCACAGGATTTCAAAATACGCGTTTTACAGCACAGGCCCCAATATGTGTTTTAAAATTTATTACACTCGTATCCTTAATATCCTTTTAATATGCTTCTAAGAATATTTGTAATTTTTATAAATTTATTGCCATCTAATAAAAATTCGGCATTTATTTAAATAATAATTTCATTTATATTTTATTTGTATTATATGTTAATTTGAATAAAATATATTCTTTATGATTGTTTAAGATATTCTCTCTAATTATTCGACTTCTATTAAAGTTAAATAATACACATTATCCCCCTTATTCATAATAAATTATCAAAGCTTTAAAAATGTTTATAAAAGAAACTTCCATAGAAAATTCGTAAATAAACCTTTGACAAGTACTAAGAATAAGGCCCTATACATATAAATTTTAAGGTAAGTATTACCGATTATGCATTGGGTTTTTAGGTTTTAAGTTTGCAAAAACTTTTGTCTTGCAATTTATTGAATTGCACTGACTGCACTTTACGAGCTATATTTTATAAGTTGAAGTCTCTGATGTTCTTGAATTGTTTCCTGTATTTGACTTGGGTTTCACCTTTGGGATCATTTCTAGTGTAGGAATAGTTCCGTATTTGATCACTCATATAAATACGTCATATGTAAAAGAATAAAGAAGTTAAAAAAGATTTAGATTTAAACAACACTTTTGATTAAAAAAATGTTATACTGTCTTTAAAGCTAAGATCAGCAGCGTTATAATTGCAAGTAACATCATATTTGTTGTTATTATGCCGTAGAACCTAATATTCATCTCAGACCAGGAAGAGATTGCCAACTTTAATTACTCGACCAAAGTCACACCTCATTGTCACCTGTGTGGTATTTTTGTCGAACCTTGATTGATCCATAATTCTCACATTACAGGTTCTTAGTAAACCATTTACATCCTTAAGATTAGCCTTTACTTTGACCATAAATCCAGATACCACAGAAACTGTACATTTGCTGAGACTAAGGAGTCTGAAAGAGCGTTGCCATACAAATAACAGAATAGTTTGAACAAATGAATATTTTAAATAATTTCTAATTACTTGTAGTCTATATCATATGCAACTGCTAATTTTGCAAATTTTTCTCGAGTATCATCTTCGCACATCTCAAAAGATACGTCTGTTTCAGTGGCAATTACAAAAAAAAAATTAATCAAATACAAAAGTGAAATATATTTCATTCTTTTGTGCCTGTGATGTTTTCTTGTAGCAATCAAAAATAAAACTGTATGCTTCTGCAGAACTATTTAACACTTTTTATACTATAGGCAAGGTAAATAAAATTTTGTAATTAGATAAGATTATTTGTATTTTGCATAAATATTGCTTGCTTTATGTATTTGATGTTTGCCGCCGTTTACGACATAGCAGTCATATTTACAAAAACAGCGTTATCGACACTATGCTTTCGAAAATATGCTAAACGTTGGATACTGCTTTTGAGCATCACATAAGCAAAATTTATCACTTTTTCATTATGTAAATTATTCTATTTATTTTAGGCTTTTAATTTTTTGTAAACATTTACATATTGATTATTCAACTTTTTTTCAACTTACTTTTATGTTTCTACAAGTGGTGCAAATATTTTCATAAGATTTTTATAAGAAAAACAAAATTAAAAGTTATAATTAAAATTTGTTTTTCTTTAACAATCTTTTATATGGAAAATAATAACAAAAAATATGTAGCGGGCCTTTTAATCACATCAAATTGATTTTTCAAAAATAAACTTTTAATAATCTAACATTTCCCGTGAAGCGGACCAGTGACTTTTACATGGGGATGGACTAGGGTGGGGTTAATTGATACGCGCAAGCAGCTTGTGACATGTCACTGAACTATCTGTTGAGCAATATTAATTACTAGTATAGCTAACGGACGACACAGTAAATAATTTTATTAAGATTCATAGACAATTTTCCAAAACGTCATTAGAAATCTCTTAAAAAAATCAAACAATTAATATATAGCTAATAAGCTAATTCAATTTATTGAACTTTCTTCCCTTATAATCTTGTTCATTTACTACAGCAACAACCATTTAAAGAAGAGAAAAAATTTGTCATTATTATTATTTTTGCAAAAGCTAAATCTACATACAGACGTACATGTAAAATACTTTTTCATTAAAGATTTTCCTATTAGGGATACCTAGACTTAGCCCGCTTATTGTTACTCAAAACGCGAAATAATATGTTTATCCCCAAGCTATAAAAGCGGAATCTAGCACTTTTTACTTTTTGTTCAATATGGGTACTATTTTATTTTTCGAATTTATGAATTAACGTGGAACACTGTTTTCATTCATTTTCATTTGTTAGTTTGCTTTACCTTTTATAAAAATAAGAAGAGTCTAGATTAACTTCTATCTATTTAAAAATTGTTTGTGATTTGTAAATTGGTCCCAAAATTTAAACGTTTTGATTTTCAAAAGAAACGTTTCATAAATTGCCGCCTTTTTTCGCCTTTTCACAAATATTGTTTTCATAAATATTGTTTTAATCGTATCTTTTTTTCAATTTAGCCCATTTTAGCCAAAAGTTGGCATCACTGTTTCTTATATTTGTACAGTGATTATTTTTTCTATGAGACGTCTATGTTTGACAAATTTTTCTAAGAAAACTGTTAAGTCTAGATACTGCAAATATAAGTGTGTCGGTATTAGCTATGACATCCACCAAATTTAATAATAATGGCGGTATTAATTAAGAAATAAAAAGTGCTTTATCGCCATGTAATAAAGCGGAGACTTGGAAGGAGTTCTCGCTTCTAATCACATGCCGGTTTATTTAATTTTAAGATTTTCAGAGATAAAAGCCGTTTTAAGAAAATTACAAACAAGAAATATTGAAAGCAAGTAAATTTATAAACGGATAGACACAATTGCTCAATAAACTTAACTTTCTTGTAACTCGACTTAAGTTGTTATGGTTTGTGACCAAAATTATATCTTTAATTTCTATTTCATGAATTTTATTTTAAGACCTTCTAGAAAATTTCGTTGCAGTGACAGACAGCCTGCCTTACATATATTGGGAATTTTTACAAGTAAATGTTGACTAACTATCAAGACTAACTATATTATAACAATTTGTGCTCTGAAATTTATTACAGTTGAATCGTTAATACAGTTTTTTAACATAATATAAAAAAAATATTTATAACTTCTTTAAATTTGTCGCCATTTAATTAAAATTCGGTATACTGCAATTTATTGAAATGATATTTTCATTTATATTTTATTTGTATTAAATGTTAATTAAAATTAAAGTATATTCTTTAAGAATCTTTAAATATTTTTTTCTTATTACTCGGCTTCGATGTATTTAATTTAAATATAAATGAGCACTTTTTAAATTTAAATTGTCACGTTAGTATTAATGATAACGTATTAGATATATATCTTATTTTTAATTTTTTACTTTATAATTTATTGAATTGTACTGATTTGACTTGAAATAAATGTGCGTGCTAAAAACTAATAATCTTTTAGCAATTGATCCACTTTAGGAGTTATATTTTATAAGTTGTAGCTTAAGTTGCTTTTGAATTATTTCGTGTATTAGACTTTGGGCTAATTACTGCTGTAGCAATAGTGTTGTGTGTAATCACTCAATTGAATACGTTATATGTGAAAAAATGTAGAACTCAAAAAAGATTTAAATAGCACTTTTTTAAATGACATGTTATGGTGTCTTTAAAACCAAAATATTACATTAAGATTAAGTTTTAACAGCATCAGCACTATACCAGCATTATATTATCATGGTCCAGAATTTAATATTCATCTAAGCCCAGAAATTGATTGCCAACTTTAATCACTTGATCAAATTCACACTTAATCATCACCTGGGTGGAGTTTTTGTCAAACTGTGACATATCCATAATTCTCACAACACAGTTTCTTATTGTACCATTTGGATCCTGAAGATTAGCATTAGCTTTGACCATAAAACCAGACACTATAGAAGCTTTACACTTGTTCAGACCAATAAGCCTGAAAGAGCGTTACATTACAAATAACATAAAATTAAAAGAAAAAAATTATAAAATATTATTTTTTTCTTTACTTGTACTCTATTCCATAAGCAACAGCTAATTTTCCAAATTTTTCCCGGGCATCGTTTTCGCACATCTTAAGAGATACTTTTGCTCCAATGGCAATTGTGAAATAAGACAAAGTAATCAGATATAAAATTGAAATATATTTCATTTTATTGTTACTCTAATAATGTTCGCTTGAAAAAATATAAAAGGCAACTGTATGCTTCTGCAGAAGTAACTCACACTTTTTATAATGTCAGCAAGGTAAAGGAACTTTTTAAATTAGATAAGATTGTTTGTATTTCGCGTAAATTCTGCTTCTTTGAGGTAGTTTCACACTTAACACTAGAAGTGTTGAATTAAAATTTATCACAATATTTTTATATTTATTTTACGCTTTGTTTTGTAAACATTTATATTAATTTTTTAACTTGAAATCTTTTGTTTTTGCACATGCTGTAAATATTTTCATAAGATTTTTTTAAGTAAGTCAAAGTAACAAACATTAATTAAAATCTGTTGTTAGGGAGATTTTATATGGCATATAATAAAAAAATATATCTCACGAGATGTGTGATAACGTTGGGTAAATTGATACTGACGTCATCCAATTCTTTAATTATGCCCTTAACATTTAACATGTTGATAAGTAAAATC
The DNA here is from genome assembly GCA_956483635.1 of Panzeria rudis. Classification (NCBI taxonomy): domain Eukaryota; kingdom Metazoa; phylum Arthropoda; class Insecta; order Diptera; family Tachinidae; genus Panzeria; species Panzeria rudis. Next base: position 2,402,548 of record OY101449.1, read on the forward strand.
ATAAGTAGTAATATCTGAATGTTTAAATTTGTAAAGTCCTTTTACACACTAGTTACAGCCTATCGTAACACACAACTCTTTATCACAACACCAGCATTAAAGCAAACAAACATCAAAAACATTGTGAATAATAATAAAAAAGAAAAGAAAGTGCATAATAAATTTAAAAAAAAGTAAAATTTTTACAAAAAATAATAATTTTTTAATTTTATTTTACGAATAACTAAGAAACCATTGATTTTTTTAGCTTACCATATTAAGACGATTTGAAGCAAATTTTGTTAGTTACCCGATGGTGTTTTATTGGTCGGTATCGTAGATGCTGCCTTCGAGCCATGGTGAATTATACTGCTATACCTCGTGAAAATATTAGGTAGGCTCATAAAAAAATTGTGACGTGATGGAAAAAAACCAATGATGTAGTTTGTTTTAATATACTCAGATGTATGAAAAAATGCTATGAATTTTTGAAGGGAAGGAAAAAAAGTTGTATTTCGTGGGGTTGTGTAATCAATCTTAGCATAAGATCATAAACGTAAATTCGATTGAGAAAAATAGGTTTCTAATAATATAAAATCTATTTTCGATAGGAATCAAAACTGCTTTACCATTCCCTAGTTTATACTTTTTATTTTGGCAGACGAACAGTTGAATAATTTATTGTACTATATCTTTTGATTGCGCTTTATAAAACGCGGTAAAATTTTCATTTAATTTGCAAAAATGTGGGATAGGGGAAATCAGATCCATGGTGGTGACATATTTTAAATTCGGAAAGTTTCACTTCGATTAATTTTTTTTTATTTATATAGAATAAAAAGTTTCGGTATTTGGCCAAAAATTTGGCCTTATCCGAAATCGAAACCGAATATTCGGTCGAACTCTTTTGATTTGACTTGTTTACCTAATTATGTTAATATAGTTTGAAGGTAATTTGATCATGCATCTTTTGGTGTTTTGTTTGTCGAATTCGGACATACTCTTCTCGAGTTAAAGTGATATATACTGGTGTACCAGTGGAAAAATAAGATATGCCCATAAAAAAATTTGTAAGTGATAGGAAAAACTGAGGACACAGTATTTTAAGAGAATCAAAGTGATTATAAGAAATTTAGTTTTGGTCAAAACTAAATGAAAAAAAAAGTATGAAAATGAAGACCAAAGAATGAAAATTAAAATTTATTAAGAAAAATAAATGAAAGACATATTCGTAATCAGATACCCAAAAGATTAGAAAAAATTGTTTGAGGTTATGGCAAAAAGTTGAATATTTGCTAATTTAAAAAAGTTTTATGTGTGTATTCTTGCGATACATCTTAGACCACTAGTCGCTACTGCTGCTAAATTATTTGAAAAAAAATACCGGCCAGCTCAATTCATACTATTTCGGACAATTTTTAAAATTATATAAGAATTACTGACGAAAATTGTTGGTAAGCAACTAAGTGAAGAGAACCTGTAACAAGACAAGTCACGTGACTGGCACCCAAGGACTAGCAACCACTTCTGGTTTTGAAACTTTACATTAGAGGCGTTGTTATTGGAGACGTTCAATTTACTTTATTAAAATATTTAATGATGGGTTATAGATCCAAACTTGAAGTGCTTGTCCTGTGGTGGTTTCCTTAATACTAATCAAATTATACATCTTTAAAACGAGACCTACCGGATATTTTTATGGTGATTTCTGAATTCAGATGAAAATACATAAGGATAGCTTATTTTGATCTCCGTAGCACTTTCATTGTTGCGGAGTATAAACGGCTTTAAGTCGAATGATGAATGCTTAGTGTATGTCTGAGCAGTGTTTTTAATGATAATGATACGTGATTTTAATAATAATAAAAATTCAAACAATTTTTTAAAGTATTCTAGATACTTAAATATTTAACAGAAGAAATAAGATAAAATGACAAATATTTTAATATTATATTTTTTTTGTAGAGAACTACTTAAAATATTACAAACAATCGTACTCTCCCTAGAAACTCCCACTCGAGTTGGTTTTTCTAAATGTTCCGTTCAAACAAGTTTTACACAAAGAAATATTTCGTTAGTATGCATATTTTACATGTATTTATTTAATCCTCCTAAAATTATGCTAAAGTTTTCAGCTTGTTTTGCAGAACACATCTATTATTTCCTATTTCCGTTTGTGCGCGTACTCCTCCTATACAATAACAACTTATATTTTTATATGGAAAGGTACGGTCACACTTGGCAAATATTTACCGAAACAAGTGACCAACAGACGAGCTAAAATTATATTTCCTTTAATTCTAATATTTTTTTAAGTATGGGTTCGCATTTATCAAAAATAATATTAAATAGCTTTTTGCGGCATAATTAAATTTATTATGTGATATAAAAACCAAAAGTTGTGGTTGCGTTTTTGCCCAGTGTGACCGTACCTTAAGAGTATGTGCTTGTGCTTGTCCTGGCAAATGATAATTTATTTCTGTATTGCATTTTGTATTCTTTATTTAACAATTTGTTTATTCCATAATTTATTTATGTAATTTATTTAGTTAGCTAAAATTAAGAGTTTATGTGTTTGTGCGTGTGTATAAGTAATGTATACGTTTATTTCTTAGCTCATTGTTTATTATTTTTTAGTTTGGTGACCTTGTCGTTGTTGTTGTATTCGTTGTCATTTACATTTTCTTTGTTGTCTGCTGAATTTTCTTTATGATGTCATAACAGTTTATACTTTTGTTATGATGGCTTTTTTCTGTTTAGTTTTTTCTCTGCAAAACAGAAGACAACAAAGCCATGTAATATATTGCCAAAATGAAAACTACAGTTTTCTTGCTTTTCACTTTTCAGGTGCTTCTTATATTTGTTTTCTTTTATTATGTCCCAACATGTATAAATATGCGCATATAAAGTTTCATTTTGATTAAATACAACCATTAAATTGTAAATACTGTCATCGTAAAGAAAAAATTAAAATTTATAATAAAAAGCTTGCAATAAATTACAAGCATTTTATTCAAAGGATATAAAAATCACTAATGAAATATTGCTCTGTAAAAAAATCTGTAGTTCATATTTGTGTATGTAAATGTTTAGCATACTTAAATATGTAAAACACTTGTAAATTTAAGTGAGTGTATTAAGATCCTTTTTAATACAAAAAAAATTTTTGCTTTCTTCCATTTCCTTTATTTATTTATTTTTTCTTTGTTTGTGAAGGTTGCTTTTGATTAAATTTCGTTTCATTAAAAAAATTTTTTTTCTTATATCTCTTTTTCTGTTTATTTTCGCATGAAATTTTCATTATTATTTTTCATAAAACAGTCATTTTTCTTTCAATTGTTTTCGCTTTTCTAGCTTCTATAAGTCTGACGCAAATAAAGCACAGTGGAGCCGATCCCATAATAATCAAATCAAATTTATATCAAATTTGTACGCTTTAGAATGTTGTGGCTTTGATGCTTTGATTAAGTCAAAATTTAATTTGTAGTTGTATTAGATACACTAAAAGCTACAACAATAAAACTTCTTGAAACGAAGCTTTATGCAAATTTAGAAACTGAATATGAGAATAAATTTGATAATAACAGTATGCGACCAATTAAGACTTTTGGGAAAACACAAGAACTGGACAGTATAGGTTCGATTGCACTACAACGGGGTAGTAAAACCCAATACTCAGTTTGAAAAATTTTGATGACCATTCTTTTATGGTTACATAACAGATTTCTTTTAACATCTTATGCAAAAAAATTTTTTGTGAACTTTTTGTTGGAAAAATTAAGGAAAAAGGGTTTTTCAGAATAACTTACAGAGACTCGTAATTTTTTACTAATAATGTTTGGCAAACTTATAGTTACGGTAGAGGTGAACAACTTTTGTGAACATATCAATACAATCTGAACGTGTCTAGGCACTGTAATTGCTCACACATACCACTTTTTACATTAAAAATTATAGTTTTTCACTATTTTTTTATGCTAAAAAATAATTTTTTTGAAAATAGTATAATCATGTGCATACTTCTCTGTTGTGTTATGTAGTGTTTCATGAACATTTTGTGCCCAGAAAAATATTTTTTTCCTGCACTTTTTTGAAAAAACATAGAAAAAATTTATTATATTCCAAATTTTTCACTACCAATATTTGGCAAAACAACAACAAACAATAAAAAATAGTAAGCACCAGAGTAGGAAAATAAACAAAACGAAACGTTTGCTTTCGTTTTGTTTAGAAATGTCTCAACGAGGAAAACAAAAACAAAACCAAAATAATAATAGCGATTGTCCCATTTAGTTTTGTATTGTTTTTGCTTGTGTACACTAAATGTACATTAAATTAAATGTACGCAGCTAGAAAAGAAAAGAATGAGAACGAAATTGAAAAGTATTGAGAAAATACGCTTGCCAAAAGTTTTCCGATTGATTTGCTCATCATAATAGAGAATGGGTTAGTGTATTTAAGCTAAATCATTCAGCGAAATATATTTCTGCTTTTGTTTTGTTTTCAGTTGTACGATTAGAACGGGGTAATAAAGCAGGAAGATGAGGGAAAAGACAATTGTTTTGTTTGCAATCATTGTCATTGCAAAAGTATTTGTTTTGGTTTTGCTCATGTACGAAACGATTAAAAATGTTTTAAAAGCTTGTGTCTTTGCACGAAACGTTTGCGAAAAAGTTTTGTTTGTATTCACACTCTGGTAAATACTAAAATCAGCAACATAAGAACTGGAACAATAACAAATGAAGTAAGAAAATGCAATAAAGATATAGCCTAGCTCGTAACAACGACAATTTTTAAGCCCAGATACATTCAGATTCTGTTGATATGTTCATAAAAGTTCAGCTATACCGTAACTACAACTTTGCCAAATATTGTTAGTAAAAAATTACGAGTTCCTGTAAGTTATTCTAAAAAATTAAAAAAAAAATTTTCCCTAAATTAAAAAAAGTGCACGAAAAAATTGGACTGTTGCACTGTGTAATATTTTTCTAATTTGAATATATTTCATTATTTCAAGAACATTTGCTTTTATTTACTATACCACAGACGTCAAATATATTTTTATATAATCCGTACAATCGCATCTCTGTAGAATATGCTTTAAACTGACAGTTCGAAGCAAATATACACTCTAAAATTAGGTCGATAATAGTCGGCAACACTTTACAGATTATTATCGACCTAAAATTACACACGCATTATTTTTTAACAAAATATTTTACTAAAAATAGCGATTGGCTGCGTGCAGATTTTAACCGCGACCTCCTGACTGATAGTCTGACATATCTACCATTCACCCACTGCCGTATTATACTTTATGTTACATTTTTTCCACTTGGACTAAATATGTATAATTTGAAAGGGTGTTTTTTAATAAAATAACTACAAAATCGATGTAATTTTAGACAAGGAGAAATTTTCAACATAAATTTAGACAATATATGATCGTAAATTTGAAGTAATGTTTTAGAGTGTACATTACTTTTATTGAATCTGTTTCTGTAATTCTAACCAGCAGTCTGTATTCATATGTACATATATAAAAAGTGCCAAACGGTTTTTAAATAAAATGTGTAAATAATAACTTTGCAACAGCCACAGTGCAAAAAATATATTTATACCATTTATTTATTTATATAAATATTGAAAACATTAATTAAATATGAATGCGTGTGCACTTCATGCATAAATAATAATTTAATTTACTGATTTATTTACTGCAATATATTTCTACTTTTTCATAACGAAGTCAGTGCCAAAAGTTTTTACATAATAAAGAATTATGAAAAATACAATTCAAAAAACAAAAACCACATAAACACACTGAAAGGAAAACGGTTCGTACTGGGAATGAACGTTAACCCCTTAAATTAATACAACGAAAACTGTCGTTAATAGCATTAAACATTGCATATCAGCAACGAAAAATTACATAAACGGTATGAAACTTTTTTCAGGCACATTTTATACATTTTGTGTTGTCAATTATAATATGAAATTTTTTCATTCGGGAAATGAAAAAGTAAAAAATAAAATTATGACTCAAGTTCAAATACAGATATTGGAAATGAGTTTTTTTATCGTATAATTTTCCTTTTCTTTTATATTGATTTTGTACTATTGATTTTCAATGGTGACGTGGCTGAAGCAGTAAAGGTGTTGGCTAACAAACATGAGATCAAGGGCTCAAGACTAACATTTACATATTCATTTATAGGAAGTAAAATTAAAGTAAGTAATTTTCAAGTGTTCAAAATATTAAATTAAGTCTCTGACAGGACTAAATAAATATAAAAAGCCGCCTTGTGACGAGAACGAAAACTTTCATTTTAATTATGAAATTTTTATAATTATTGAAGCAATTTTCATAACAGGAATGAAACGTTACGTTGGTTAAAAAACAATGACAAAATCATTGCTGTAACGTAAAAAATCATTATATACATGAAGGTTTTCGTTTCAGTGCATAACGAAGTGCTTAATCCCTGAGACAGATGGCAGAGGAAAAAGGGAAGAGAGGAATAATTTAAAAAACAAATTTTTATCAGAGTTGGGAATTTTCGTATTAATGAATTTATTAATGTTGTAAATTTCTTGTTTCGAAATTTAGTTAAACTCCTGATTTTTTAACTCTTTCAGGTTAGTTATCTAACCACCTTCAAATTTCTAGGTACATCAGCATATTTCACCCTAACTCGAGAACTAAAAGATGCATGAAAAAATTACCTTCAAACTCTTTGAATATACACTTTGAATTGAATAACGGTTTCATATTTATTCAGAAACTAATATCGAAAATTTAACAAATTTTTTTCTTTAAACAAAAAATTAAAACTGAAAAAACTTTACGTATGATTCTTTATTCTTTAAAAAAGATGTGTTCCGAAAAAAATAAGCCATACATCATGAAAAGCGATGGATAAATATTGATTTTATTAACAATTATGTCAGTACACCCAGACACTTAAAAGGGTATGTTTGAATGATTTAAAGGTAATTTTATTTTCACCTTTTGGTGTTTTACTTATCCAAATCGGACAAGCCGTCTTCGACATGCGATGAAATATATTAGCGTGACCACCCTATTTTAGATGTTATATTAGACGTGCTCATTTAAAAAATCTGTGCATGATGGAAAAAAATCTGAAAACATATATAAATTTAGTGCATTGAACTCTTGAATTGCATCCAAATCCCCTAGCCCGCAACATCTTTAATTTTATAGAACACACCCGGTTGAGAAGGACAGACACTCTTGCTCTAGAGCACTAGAGACGTAAGATAACCAAAGAAGAAACAGTTGAAACTAATATTTTATCTAGCAGTGGCTGAACGTATTATTAAAAATTATAGTTTGAAGATTTGACTAATTGTTTTTAGTACAATTTACAATTGACGATTCAATAAATAAGTTAAAAGCTCAAAAATACTCTTTATATTCCACATATTTTCTTTGCAGGCCAGTATTATTTTTGACCTTCAGATCGTATTATTTTTATCTAGAAGTATCAACAGTAAAATAAACATTTAACGTTGTTTTCGGAAATCGCAAGACTTGCTCGGCAGTGTCCATGTTTATTTCATGTTTTTCGTCACTGTTCAAGCTGATTTAAGTTTTCTTATACAAATCACGACTGGAATTATTTGTTATTCTACAGCTACGACAAATTATTTATTACTCTGGCTATGCTGAATAGCATCATCGTCGAAAAATTATTTTCTTTTATCAGATATCGTTAAACGGGGGACTATTTGTGTTATATTGTATATAATATCGATGGTTTTTGTCTGTAGTTTGTTTGGCCATATTAAGCCATTTTTCTTTAATGTTTTAGCATTTTATACCATCAAGCTGTGGCAACACTGTTTGCATCTCTCCTCTGTGCAATTATTTGTAATTGTCAGGTATAATTATTGTAAAAGTTATCAAAAGCCTAATGTTTCAATAAATGTACGGCAATGAATTAGATTTCATATTCATTATTTATACAAATAAACAAAGTTGCTGCGTATGTAGTTAAGCTAGTCTAACAAAAGTAACTATTTATTCTTGGTTGGTCCTTAGAAATAATAATTTTGTATAACAATGGGAACAGCAAATATTAATTTATTAAAAACAGGTATTTGAAATGAACAATATATTTTGAAAATAGATTGTATGTATTAAGTATAATGTATAAATATAATGGAGTAGTATTGCAAACCCCATCTTGCTGATGTTCATACATTTTACAGATGGTTAAATAAATATTTCAATAAATAAACAAATAGCCTTTTGTTATAATTTCTATAGAATTTATAGTTGTATTACGAAATGTTCAATAAATATTGGATAAAACTCTAAACGTGAAAACAAAGAGTTCAACTATACCCCCTATTTTGAGCTTTGTGATAATTGACAATATATTGTAAACAATGTAAGAATTGTAGTTTTTTATAATTTTAATTTCATCACAAACCGAAATTCATTAAAACCGACGTTTATTTTTAACTCCCCCTAAAATCGTTGTAAGCTTTCAAAGGGCCGATACACATATACATATTTTTTGTGACCTCTACCAGAACATTTTTATTAAAAAAAATTATTTTGTTATACAGTGTAAATATTCGCAATTTTTACAAAAATCAGATGACTTCACTTTATTATGAATAAAAGCAATATATATTTATCCGTCGATTGTCATGAGATAAAGCTCTTCAAAACCGAATGATTTGCATAAATCACGTAATTTCACTTTATTGTGAATAAAATCAATATTTGTGCATCGATGTTTTTAAGATATAGCTTTCATAAAAAACTACGGAGCAAAACTGTAGTCAAACCCTTTCAAACAAAACATTTATCTTGAAAATCGGTTCACAAATGGCAAAGTTATGTCTTGGGGGGGAGAGCAAGAATTTTGAAAAACGGGTCACAAAGAATTTTTGCCTCCGAATATAGCAAAAAATTGTGGAAAGCCCTTTCAGATAAAACAAGAATTTTAAAAATCGGTTCACAAATGACAGAGTTATGCATGGGGGAGCAAATTTCTCCCTCCGATTTTAGGCAAACAAATTTTGGGGCCAATTTTTGTCAAACCCTTTCAAATAAAACAAGAATTTTGAAAATCAGTTTACAAATGACAGAGGGGAGCAAATTTCCCCCCTCCGATTTTCAAAAAAAAATTATGGGACCAAACTGCAGGCAAATCCTTTCCAACAAAAAACGAATTTTTAAAATCGGCTCAGAAATGACAGAGTTATGCTTGTACAAACATAAAAAAAAGTATGAAAAAAGAACATACACCCGAATTGATAACCTTCTCCTTTTTGAAAGTCGGTTAAAAACTAATTAGAAATGATCCAAATTTGCACTACTTCCGGATTGCAAATTCTTCACTTTCATGACTCTTTGGAGTGTCTTTTTTTTGCTCGGAATAAGACTTAAAAAACAACGAATTGAATTTGAATTGACGGTAAAATCAACAAAAATAAATTATTTGTTAAGAAAACCTCTGAAAAAATTTAAAAAAGTATCATCGTATCGATAGTAAAATAACGCCGATACCGATGTATCGGAAAGTCTGAAGTATCGCCGATATATCGGTATCGATATCGGTTATATCCCTAATTTTTGTACGTACTATTATGCTAAATTGATATCAGACTGCCATGAGAAATCATTTGTTTAAATACAAATATTCTCTTTTATATCATTTACATACTAACTGCCCTTTTTCAAACTCATTGATGTGGATAAAACATTATTGAAGCATGTTATAGGCTAATTCTTTGCTATTTAATCGACCAGGATGCAAAATGGATGTTCGTCTTTCAATTTATATATCAATTAAGCTACTGTTCGATAAACTCTTTATAAAGAGTGAAATAATTAACTGATTATAGCCTTGAATGGGTGCACACTACAATATTAATATGCACTTAATACGTTAAATACCCAGTTTAGTAAATTGTTGGCAGCCCCAAACAAATTATAAATGTATAAAAGTACAAATAAACTACTTAATTCATAAGTTAAATCACAATCAGACTATACCCAAATACTCCTCATACATTTGCTTCTATATCTTTAATTCTGTTTAAATGTCACAAAAGCTTAATATACATATGCAACAAATATTCTGTAACATTTGTATATTACACTCAAAAGAAAAATAAAAGTAATGGATACTTAAATCAAACCATAACGGTGTCAAAAGTACTGTAAGTACAGAATCTTTAACCAAGTACAGAACACTTATTCAGAGCACGGATTCATAGAGCGCAAAAGTCTTCAGTTCAACCCTTATTAAGGATAGTCAGGCTAGAGTTTAATACAGATATAGACAGGTTCAGGGATTATCATTACATCCATAATCCTGGCTTTTTATTGTTTTAAATGCAATTTAGTGTTACTCGTACATAACTTTTTAAGCACGACTTCTAATAAAAGTAAAAAAAAATTCAAATTTCAACCGTGTTTTTTCTTTCTGTGTACTCTATTATAGTAGCATCAATGTTATTATTGTAAAGTATTAAATGATTTATTTACTCGACAATCGCAGCTGATAAGCGCATAAATACAAGTATTAACAACTACGCCACACTTAAACATACTCTTAAACATTGCCACACAAAGTTACAATAGTGGAAAAGTGTCAGATATTTAATATAAAGATAGTTTATACATTGCCTCCGTTGCTATTGTAGATAAATTGCTTTTTTATACAAAAAAGGAGATGATGACAAGCAAAAAACTATATAAAAAAGGTGGAGAAAATCTGTTTAAATGAATGAAAAACACAAACAGAATATTCAAGGCTACAATGTGCAACAACAATAATAACAACAAAAAAATCACAATAACAAAAGCATGGTTAAATAAAAAACTAATTAAAAAGTTCTTTGAAAGCAAACATGAGTACACGTGTGTGTACTCTTTTATACACATATATACAAACTATATATACAGACAGATCGGCAAGAATAATTGAAAGCCAGACAGATTTACACATTGAACGATGGAAACTTTTAAAACTTATCGCCGACAATTAGAAAACAAAATTTAAATAAAAAACTAACAATAAGATATTATACATATTCGTATGTAAATAAAATATTATCTGGTCTGTCATAGACTTTGTACGAAAGTGAAAATATTAATATTTTTTTATTCTTCGGCTTTTAGATTCGTTTCGTACCAAAATTCCAAAAAAAAAAAGATTGCATATCTTAAGGCTTCATTCCCAACTTTTTTACGGTACAAAAATAACAGATCTAATGTTTATTTGTTGCTTCCAAAAGTATGCCAAAAGATTATTTTAATGTTTCTTTTATATAAATATTTTCAAATCACCATTACACGTTTTACACTCTTCACCAGAAATGGTGAGGATATATATAGGTTTGTCATTACGTTTCTAATTTCCACAATATTTATTTGCGAACCCATATATATATACTTTACCCCCAGCAAAACTAACGATTCGGCCGAAGCAAGTTAGCTAGCGCGAGAAGATACTAGTTGTTGTTTCTCCTGCTTTGAAAAGCGCTTCGAACAAGAATTATTTTTGTTCGCTATGTTCCACTTGGGAGCTCTGATTTTTTCCATAAAACAACGCTTCTTTCCAAAGATAAAAAGTGCTCTACAATCATGTATCTTCTTCTTATTGCGTTATCCAATTACATCATCGTCAAACTACAGACAATTCTTCAGAACATGTTTTGTAGAAAGCTACACTGCTACTGAATAGGATTTTGTTTATTTTGAAGTTCGTGTTGAATAAATGTAAAAGGCCGACCAACTTCATAATTTAAATGAATACTAAAAGATCTTTGCCTTCTTTGAGTATTTTCGGAAGCGCTTCCAAGCATCACATGTGAGAGTAATGAACGTTTTTACTGCTTCCAGAAACATCATATTTTTTGCTGGGCATATATTCTGGCCCCTTATACAGAGATAGGGAAGTCGAATGAACGATGTTCGTCTAACTGTGTAATATAGGTATGCACAAAACGTTTTGCAAGCGTGTTTAAGACATTTATTGCTTTTGCAGAAAAAATTTTGCGAAAGTTACACGTTGTACAAGTACATGTTTGTGTATTTATTTGTTTGTTGCGAAAGTATGCGAAAGAAAACAAATATCTTAAACATGCATACAAAACGTTTTATGCCGACCTATACTGTCTAAGCGTCAAAGCCGAGAGAAAATGACAGGCAGGACTTGTCTCATATAGTTGGTATACGATTTTTATCCATTGTTATTGGCGACTGGTATATAAGATTCGGCATATCCGACTCTATCACGTTCACGTTTTCTAGAGAAGCTAAATATGTTTTCGGTTTGACTTTGGTGCTACTTCTATTTTTCTGTGACATTAATTGTATAAACATATTTCTATAGTGCATATATCTGTGGTAATATGGAACAAACGCAGAAGTCGACTTAAGAAAACTACATTTTGCTGAAGCTTTGACAGTATTTCTAAGAGTGTATAGGCCAATATGATTCCATTTTTGTGTAATACTTTCCTTTGCCAGATAGCTTTGTAAGCATATCAAAGCTTTAACTAAATGGTATAAATTAAAAGGCATAAAATAGCTTGAATTCTAGAATTCGATTGAGTCGACTTAGGCTGTTATTAAATATTGACACACACACACACACACACACACACACATATATATATATATATATATATATATATATATATATATATATATATATATATATATATATATATATATATATATATATATATATATATATATATATATATATATATATATATATATATATATATATATATATATATATATATATATATATATATATATATATATATATATATATATATATATATATATATATATATATATATATATATATATATATATATATATATATATATATATATATATATATATATATATATATATATATATGTGTGTGTCATTATTTAATAAAAGCCTAAGTCGACTCAAGCGAATTTTAGAATTCAAGCTATTTTATGCTAACTAAAGTCGGTATGTTGTTGTTAGTTTTATATTATAATAGTCCCTATTTACTGTTGTTTTATTTTGCGTAATCTGTTATAAAACTTTATATATTTCGCGCATAGTTTTTTTTAGAAATCATGGAAATACATCAATTGGGGCATTATTTATTTTTGGAAAACGAGAAAAACGAGGATTCGGTTTACAGAACAGGGCCGATAATATTGTAGATGGATTTGATAAATATTCACGCTCTGTAGGTTTTAAAGTCAACATGCGTTTACACCAGAATCTCTGGAAAATACCATCTACTCAGGCAGCATTTGGAAGTAATTTTGGTGTTAACTTCTTTAAACGCCTTGTTTAGCGTTAAAATGAGTTTGTGAATACTCTAAAATAGAGTATTTAAATCCAGAAGATAAATCCATATATGTTAATTGGTCTCTAATCAGATCTTCTCCTTATGCCGACATTTTTCATAAAAAATAAAAGATATGTATACAACTTTTCTAATAACGAGTTGAAATTTTTGCTGAGAGATTTTGGCCATGTTTGAGCACATCTTTACTTGTAGCTCATTTGGACCATATGGAAATTTTACATAAGGATCCACACTATTTGAGAATATAAGTCGCATTTTTCAATTGCATTTGTGAATTTTTTTACAAACCTTTGAAAATTGAGCTTAAGTAAATTTTTAACAATCTCTGAGAGATTTTGCCCATTCAAAATAATCTAAAAATTTCTACAAGGCCCATTTATAGCACAACATTTTTTATTGTTGAGGAACTATTTACTCTATGTGTATTTGTTGCATAACAATAAGAGTCACAGCGAATTGTCTTCCATTCGCTGAAGCATAGAATTTATGAATCTGTCTTGTAATTATTATTACAAAAGTAACGGATTTTATTTGTTTAGGATAAGTTAAGATAAATTTAAAAATTGTTCATTATAAATTTATTATACTGTAGATTCTCATAAAAAATAACAAAATTATGTTGTATATGTTTTAATTTTTGTCCGGTTGTGGTTTTGCGGTTTTAATTCAACAGCCATTTGTGAGTGTGTTTCCTGAAACCATGACTTAATTAATTAATTAAGTTCTCCAGCGCATGGTTTTACAAACTGAAAACGAAATTAGAATAAACGAATATACTACACACAAACACAAGCATTGCTTTTCAATATTCTTATTATTGTATTTATAAACGTGTGTAAAAAGAAGCAAAATTAAATTAAGGGGGTTTGCATTGTGGGCAGCTCTTTTATATATAAAAAAAACTGAGATATGTTGGTTTCTGACCACCGAACAAACCCAGCGGCGAAAAGAAGTAGTAAGCAGGCCTTCTGGAAGCCCTTATTTGGCAGACACAAGTCCTTATTACCCCATTCTATACTCATACATTTTTTACACACGATGTCTTAGCCAGCCAAGGCCTTCTGTGTTCCCTTTTTTTTGATGTGCGTTATAATCATACGAGTGTGTTTGACTTATAAGACAATAAAGTTTTGTCGTATTTGGTGTGTTTTCAGGCTTAGTTGCTACAAACGTAGTACGTGCACAAAATGTATGTATGTATACATACATACACATAATAAAAAACAACCTTTGTAGAAGGGAGTAGGCAGGCCTTTCATAAGGCCTTCCTGAGAAGGCAACCGAACATGAGTACTGGATCTAAAAAAGGTCTAGGAAGGTCTTACAGGTGGACTTATAAATGAAGGCCTACAAAAGCTTTCAGCTCGGAAAGGTTAACGTATATATTTTTGCTTATGTATGTGTATCTGTTTGTGGCATCTTACTTCCTAAATGAATAAACTGATTTCACTCAACGCCTTTTCGTACTGGATTTAAAAGTTTCAGGATAGATTTTTAAATAATACCGATAAATTATAACAACAACATAACAACACAGTGTTCCGAAGCAGCTATACTTCCATCATCAGTGCTCATGTGTGACGTGGCTCTGTTTAATGTGATTGCAATTCTTAAGTAACATTATGCAACCAAATGAAACTTTTGTCATGAGCTTTGATCACCACCATATATATTTTTTTTAACAGTTTAAAGATAATTTTATTCCAATTTTTCTAGTATTTTTTGTAATTTAGTTGGACTATTCCTTTCGAAGTTATGATGAAATCGGTGTAGCAGCCTCTTGAAAAAATCCAAATTTGGACTGACAGGCTAGCATCGCTACCACTCAGCCATAGGGGCACCCACTATTTTTGTAGTTAGGGTACCATAACATATCAAAAAATATAGTGGTACTCCTTGGCATTTTTCCTGTTGCAGAGTGTAATTATTTAATTAAAATTTTTTGCCTCTTTTCTGTGAACGAAAAGTAAAATGTATTCCGTGCACTATTTCCACAATTTATGAGTACTAAAATAGAATGCCAAAAATTTGTATGAAAAGAAATTACAGTAATAATTTTGAATTTAAAACTAATTTATTTGGTCTGCCATTTTCAAGGAAAATATGAATATTTATTAAGGGGACAATAGTAATTGTAACTAATTTTTATTACATTAAGCTGATGGCTTTTGGTTTTTATGTTGTTGATTGTAGTTTTGTTTTTAATGTTACTTTGAACAATTTAATTAAATTTAAATTACAAACTGTTACAAGTGCAGCTATGTCTGCTTTTTATGTCCGCTTATTTTGTTCAATAGCACAGCAAATATATTTTCATTGAAACAAAAATTTTGCATTTACGTTTGTTTAATTATTTGCTGCATTTAATCGCATAAATATTTATTTGCATTGTGTTCACCATTTTAAAGGTTCAAAGCAATAAGTTTTTATTTGAAATAAAAAAACTCTCATTTTCAGTAAAATACACATGCATGTGTAAAAGCATTCAAATATCCGTTGCGTGTGTGTGTATATTACTTTATAAGGATTAAGCTGTTAAATTCCTGTTTTTATGCAAAATTGTTAAGAACTTTAATTAAGATTGATTGCCAACAATAAAAGCTGACGTTATAGTGAAATTATCGCTTAAGTGGTTTATGAATATTTGAGGCAGCAATAAAAAGTTACTGACAACATAAATGATAAGCCCACTTACATTTTGTTACGGATAGCATATTTCCTTGCTCACTGGGATGAAATTCACATGTTGTTTTTCTTTGTAATCGATTTAAAAAACGGAGGAGGTTATCTATCGATTTCTGCCGTATACGTTGAAAATTAACTTGATGCTAATTTTATGTTGATCCTTGGAATATTAATCATGTCTAATTCATTCTAAAAATAGCGTTATTTTGGATTAAAAAGCAAATTAGTTCGAAGTAATTGCAAGAACTTTTTATTTTGGGAAAATTTTGTTGTATTTTTAAAGAGTGAACTTTAGAAAAAATGCTTTATATAATATTTAAGAACGACTACCCTTGTTGAAAATTATTTCAGTAGACGAATATGTTTGTGCCTCGTAAAGCATAACAATATAAAAATAACCAAACAAAATAATTAATAAAAATATGCAAACCTAAGTTAGGTAACCATTAGTAACGCTTAAATAATAATTATCAATATGATGATTACAGAAATAAATAAGGCAACCCAACTGCAAAAACTTAAAGACATTTTTCAAGAGCAACAACTACAAAATATAGAAAGTACAGATTTGGTACTAGTTTTTTTACCAGATTAAAAAACAGTATAAGCAAGGTGTAGACCTTGCGTTCATTGTTACATCATTTGAACATACAACCAATATACCGAACAAACAGCGTTGATAGTTTAGCCTTTTCGAGGCTAGACTTAGCATTTTATTTTGTATTTTAGCTTCGAAATTTGCGTTTTAACTTCGTGGCTTTTCTTAGCCTTTTTTTTATACTTAATTTATCCACCAAAAGAATAAATAATTTTTTCAGAATTTAAACATTTATTTCTACTTTTCTTATTTTTAAGGAATTTTAATGTAAACTTTTGCAATAAATGAATATTTATTGTTAAAGTGGACACTTTTCTCTATAAAATGGTACCATAATTATTTTTATACTCTTTGATTTATGTAATAAGGAAAACATTGAGTTTTCAATAGAAAATATTTAGCATTTTTTAGCTTTTATTTTTGTGCGATTTAGCCTTTCCTAGCCTTTAAAAGACGGATTTAGCTTCTTTTTTCCTCCAGCTCATAGCAGCAGTGCTACTACATTAAATACAAGATTACAAAAACAACACCCATTTTGTGGTGCTGATCGTTGTCAAGTTTGTTTTGCGCTGATCGCTATGAAAAATAGATATATCGCTCCTTTATTGCAACGTAGTAAAATCGCAAAAAAATGAAGTTTGCCAAAACGCGTTAAAAGTTTTTAAAATGGTATAAGCTTTTAAGTATAACTTCTGTTCATATTTAGATATGTTGTTGAAAATGAGATTCCCAATTAGAGCACTTTTGTTACGTAAAATTTTTCAACTTTTGGCATTTTTCTGTTTCCCGGTTCCAAAAATTTTTTGTGTCCCTACAGCCCTTATAAGGTTCTAAAAAAACTCATGTTTGCTTTTATAGTTAGTGAGTTATACTCATTTGAAAACTAAAATTTTTCAATTTTTCAAAACCTTTGTCTAATAATTTCACGAAATCGAATACAAATAACAACCGATTGTCGCAAATATTTCGCTGCTATTTAAGCAACAAAATATACAATTTGTACAAAAAATTTTACAAAAATATACAATTTTTAATTTGAAAAATGAAAAATGTAGATTTTTTGTTCTAAAAAGCACCATCATTCTTTTCTCTTTGCAAAAGTTTTTTCATTCATATGTAATTTTCATATAAAACTGAGTCGTATTTGCAAATTTTCGGGCCTGGACATTGACCGATTCGACCTATTTTGCAGCAAAATTTTGTTTTTAGCACATATGTTCTAAAATCCCTAAGCAGGGATTCAAAAATAAATAAAACTTGCAGAAACATTTATGTGTATCCATTTAATTGCCAAAGCATTGTATGGGCTTTGGACCAAATGTGTTCTTTATGGGCAAAACTACACAAAATTCAATTTTTCTGATTTCTTGCAACTTTTTTTCAGGAATTCTGAGACTCTCTGAAGAAAAACTTAGTTTTGTTGCAGTTAGTACTTGGCACTTAGTACATAAATAAATATTCAAGTGCAAAATATCATTCGAAAATATCAATAATTATTGATAAAAGTTTTATATGCACATTTTGCAAAAAGTCTTCCAAAAAGTTTTTAAATCTAAAAATCTGAATACACTTGAAAATTACACATAATTTTGTATATATTGTACATTTTGATAGTATTATGTCTACTTTTCTTTTTTAAAGGTGTAAAATGAATGGCCTTGTAATTAAAAACTCCTACTTAGTAGGTATACGTATGGTGAAAACATGAATTTTAATACTGATCGGATTATCCGTTTATGGTTAATTGCTTTCCAAAATATTTTGATTCTCCTATACTATGATTGGAATTAGTGAAGAAACCATTTTGGGAAAGTGTTAGTGCCAGGTGTTAAATTTCAAAGCATAACATAATTATAAAAAAATCTGTGTACTGCAGTGTGTTGCACATAGCACCGAATAATGTTATCTTGTCCATACTTTTGCTTATAAAATGAAAAAACGCAAGTTCTTCGTAAATAAAAGATGTAAAAAAATAGAACAATCATGGTAGAATAGAAAATGTTTCTTTCTCTTTGGAAACAGAAGGCTAAAAAATTTTGTAAGAGTTGCTTGCTTGTTACACATTGTTGCCTTTCGAAATATGTGAACTTACTGCATATAAAAAATTAACACTCTAAAAGTTATTCATACGTAAGAAAGTGTGTTAAACATATTTCTACTTTCAACAACATATTCAATGCTGTACGACACTCTAGAAAACATCATAGAATTATACAATCACAATTACATCTACACATGTTCTCTGCAAAAGAACAAGACGAAAAAAGAGCAAAAGTTTATAGATACGAAAAAATTTTACACAGTTAAGTTAGTTGCAAAAAAATGTTACAGCAGTTGTGTTGGTTGCACACACCAGGTTATGGGCTCACACACTCGTACGTACAGGATGCGAGCAACCGGCACTTGGCTAATGTGACACAAAGTTAGTATAAACTTAAAAAATTTATATAAAAAAACTTAGACAATGCATGTTGGCATGCCACACTTTCACAGAGCCATCAGGAGTATGAGTATGTATGTGAGTAAAGGAGTACAATAAATATTTTCTTATAACATAACATTGCATGGTTTTTTGTTCTTAAGCAACTTCCTTTCTCTATGCTTTTCCTTTAAGATCTTTTTTGTTTCCTTAGAAATGTAACTGGAGTTGCATGTTACTTTTAAGGAAACATTCTAAAGAAAAAATGTACTTTAACAAAAGAAATTGTTGTAGACATTTCGAGTTTTGTTAAAAAGAAATAATAAAAATAATAAAATACTAAATAAAAGCTGTAATGTATATCGTTCCGTTGTGCATTTCCTTTCAAATGCAACGTGATACGTTGGTTCAAAATATATCTTTGAAAGGTTCTGCACAGGAAAAAACAAAATCGAAAAAAATTGGAAGGAATTTTTTAGCTCCCAAACGCTATTACAGGTGAAAAAGTAGCAGACATGCATGCAGAATAAAAAAATCCACCATAAAAAGTCTAAAGAGGTCCTAAATGTAAATTTAGCTTTTTAAGATGGTATGAAAAAAATTTAACTTACAAAGTTTTGAAACGATTAAAAATAAATTAAAAAAATTTTTATGTTTCTTCTTCTTAAGGATATTTCTATTCTTCTTTTAGTCTATGAAATCCACGCCGACTCCTACATATTTTCTTAAACCAGAGTGACTTTGCTGTTTATCGCGTGCTATTATTATAGGAGTCAAAAAGCTACAAATCGTAACAAGACGACATAATTATCATAATAAGTTTTCGTATAAAATTTCAAAACATAATTTAGGAATGATTTTTTTTGTTATGCTAATTTTCAGACAATATAGAAAAAAAGCAGCTAATTAGAAACGATATTGCGAAACATTGTGTTTAATATTGTACTGTTAAATATTATATGATAAAATGACTTGCAGTTTTCAATAGTTTTTTTTTGTTTTAAGTAAATTTATATTTATCTTTTTATTTCCACATACTATAGATACATTTAGATTCATCTTGTCTTTTTTATTTATATATGTGATCTTTTAATTATCGTGCCTTCTTTTTACATTCTAGACTATTTGCCTGTTAGTTGTATGTTCAATTGTTGACGAAGACTCTGTTTTTTTTATACATGAAAGGTCTTCGTATTTTCAGTTTGGTTAAAAATATTTGTTTAATATACAATTTATGAGACTAGCTTCAACTGGAAATAATTTTTATTCAGCAAAATTGGTCATGGTGTTTTAAAATGTCGTTTTTGAAATGTGGTATTAACATGAATCAAGAGAAATCAGAATCATTATGGACTATGTAAAATATACCTTTTTATCCAAGGTCCTGCATTGTAATTTTTTTGTGTGTTAGGATTGTATGTTTGGAAATTTTTTCAAAGTAGTTCACATATTTTAACACTTCAACGCACAGTGTGGCGCAGTAAAAATATTTTGGAAATAAATCAGCCATTTCTAATCTGATCAGTATAATATACATCAGTATATTCAGTATAATATATATCAGTATATTATAATCTGATCAGTATACCGTTAATCGGTTAACCGGTTAATTATTACCCTTTTAACTGATCGGTTAATTTAAAATTGGCTATTTTCGATTAATGGTTAAACCGGATAATTTCAGTCGATTGACCGAGTAGCCGACGTAACAATATTTTTAATTTTTTGTAGAATTATAACACATTTTTTGTGTGTTTAATTATTTGTTTCCTCTCATATACAATAGGAATGTGTTAAGAAATTATTTTTTATACAAACAAAGAAGTGAACTTAACTTAAGTAAAACTTTAAAACCTTTGGACGTGGCTATAAAAGAGCTTAGTAAAGACTCTGCTACTCTAATTGAACTTGAGGGAAGTATTAAATTTTTATTTAGTAGTTTAATAAAAGCCAATAATACTATTGTCAATAGTTTAATTAAAAATCTAAGGATCAGATTTAATGAGAGACGAATTCAATTAGTTTATACCTCCACTCTGGAATATTTCCTTCTAGCAACAGTGTTTTAAAATACAGTACAAAAACAGAAACTAAGGAATTCGGAAATGAACTTTTTTGCAGAATGTTCGTTGCTGAACTCTGCCAGTATGAGACAGAAAAAACTATCGATAGTAATATAAGAAATCTTTTAAAAAACTAAAAAAATTAAAACAGGACTTAATGAAAGATTTTATATGTTTAGAGAAATCCAGAAAAAGGACTGAGAAACTAGATATTCTGTACTATAGACTGCTTTCAATTTCTCCATCATCAACGATAAGTAAAATAATTTTCCAAGTCAAGTTTTATCAAAACTAAAGAAATTAGTTTTCTGAAAGATTAACCTAGAAGATCTCCTTATATAATTAAAATAACTAATAAAACGATTTCACAAACTTGTTAATTTTTTAATTAATACATATTTATAATTTTTTTTTGCTGATTTAGTTCAAGAGTTGTTATGTTTGTTATGTTCTTGTTTTTTTTTACTAATAAACTCGAAATAATAAATAATGTATGCATTTTTGTGAATCTAAATTGATTATTAGGCTAAGGTTCGTAACGTTTAATTCAGAAGGAATTGGAATTTTTTTAAATTACTTGATTTACTAAAAAACTTTATTAATCGGTTAATCGATTAATACCGAAATCAACCGATTTTTAACCGATTAAGCCAAAACCGCAATTAATTAATCGAGCGATTAACCGATTAAAGCAAAAGCCCGATTAAATGAATACCCTAGTATATACTTTCACACGGAGATAGGAAAGGAAAATTCCTAATAACATAAGAAGATTAAACTCACAGATGACTCAGTCCCAAAATAGGTCAATTCGGGCATGTAAAATGTTTCAGTGCTTGCTATTTTTTTCTAACCTGATTCCAAAACTTTTTTGTGCATTTATAGCCGTTTTAATTTTCTAAAAAATTCATATTTGGTTAGACAATTATATATTTTAGTTAGTGAGTTATACTCATTTGAAAATTAAAATTTCTCAATATTACAAATATTCAAGATATTGGATCCAAATAGCAACCAATTGTCGCAATTGTTTGTTTCCCTGTTAGTTAAACAACAAAATTTCAAATTGGAGAAAATATTCCTTCTGAGTTGGAAAATGTATAATTTTTAATTTCAATATTGAAAAATGTTGATTTTTAAAAAGTCTTTAACTTACAATTATTATTTTTATCTATAAAATATACTTTCCTCAGGAACATATAATTATTGTGCATGTGTCTAAAAGGTATCTTGCCAGACACGATTTTAGAAAATTATGTATCTAGTTTACCCTTCGGAGTTCGATCTATTTTCCAGCAAAGTTTGGAATTTAGCCCATATGTTATAGAGTGCCAAGGCTAGGATTCAAAAACAAATACCACTTGCAGAGACTCTAATATGTATACATTTAGCTGCCAAACCTCTTTATGGGTCTTGAACTAAATGTGGACTTTATGGGCAAAAAACAATAAAATAATCCCATTTTTGGGATTTCTTTGAACTTTCTTAGGAATTCTGTCATTCTCAGAAGAACATCGTAGTTTTCTTTGCTTGCTTGGTATTTACTACATAAATTCCTATATAAAATTTCAAAAAAAATTTCTTTCGAAAATATCATTAATCAAAAATTCTGTAGCATAAAGAACAAATTTAATGTGCACAAAACACCACATAACAGCATTTTTCTCTTGATTTGCTAAAAGTCTTTCGAAAAATTTCAAATTGTTAAAATCCAAGTCCATTGTTGAAAACAACACATAATTCTGTGGTTTTCATGAATAAGCGCGGATGTCAATTTTTGTGGATTTTGTGGACCCATTCCGAAATATTTTTTTTGAAAACACCTTAATTTCTTAATTTATTCAAATATTTTTCACCTCTAATGAACTCAATGGACTTAAAATTGCGTGCTGGCAATTTATTGCCATTGAAAAAACACATATCCACATGCGTGTTACTTTTGAACACATTTCCGAAAACTTTTGTGGTTATTGTTCAGTTAATAAAAGCTTATAGTGACTTGTGCGCAAGAATTTTTCAGGTAAAAAAATCTTGTGTGCTTGAATTTGTTCAATATAAACAACTGTTATCGACATAAGCTCTTTTTCTGAACACACTGTAGTGTCCTTGGCAAATTTTTTTTAATTATTCCCTAGGATCATACCCTTAGGGAACTTCCGCCTTACATTTTTACACAAACTTGTTACAATATATGTTTACATAACTGTCCAAAAAAAAAGTTTGATAAAAATCACGCAGCGTCCGTAGTAATAAAAATAAAGTATATCGGCTCTCCTGAAAAGGTTGGTTTTTACACATACGCGCTTATTCAAGAAAACCACAAAATTTTCTAATCATTGTTATATGGTTTGTCTACCTTTTGCTTTCAGACGTGTTAAATTAATGGAGTTTTAAGAAAAATTCGTACTAATTTCGACTTTACCTGTAATTTATTTGTTATTTTCCTCCATACCTATACTAAATATTATTTTACAATTTTGTGGAAGAAAATAACACCGTAAAGCAGTTTAAGCATTAGTTTTTTCTTGTTAGACCATTCGTTTTCACCGTCTAAAAACGGAAGTTAGATAGTCACTCTTATATCCCAAACTAAATTTCATGCGGCAATATAAAAACCAAAAAGTTTAAAAAAAATTTTAGTCCGATTTACACTTATCTATCGCAGAGTTTGAAATAGTTGGAAGCATTTTTCTAACGCTGAATAATAGTGGAAGATTTATATTTTTCAGTATATAACCAGGTAAGTGATAATGAAACATTTCTTCAAAAAGCTGTAAAAAATTTAAGACCCGGCTATTTTGTTCATTATAAACAAATTGAATGGTAGTGAACAAATCTGCACTCACTTTCCAAATTTTTCTTTATATGAGTAAAATTTAAACTGTTATTCAAGTTCAAGTTTTCAATTTAGTGGTAAATTTTTTCTTCATTTAATGAAGAAAAAATATGTTGCATTAAGCTGAAAAAAGAATATTTTCACTATCAAAATTGGTTGGTAATGCTCCAATCAGTAGTGGTAGTGAAAGCTTTTGCACTATCACTATCTATTTATTAGTGGAATAAAAATATTTTTTCTACTCTGATATATATTTTTTTCAAACTCTGATATCTCTAGTAGCATAAAAAAATAATATTGTAATTCAAGTAGATAGCTGAATAAATAGATGTACGAATTGTACAAAATGTACAAATTAATGAGTAAATATCATTTTATTTCTCTTGAAATAAATAAACAATAAAAAAGAAGGCAGTTTAAATAACTGAAAAAATCGTTTGGTTTTCATATTGTAATATTTAAAATACAATGTTGCAACAGTAAACTAAACGAACAGGGAATGCAGAAATTAAAAATAAGAAAGCATAAACTTTTGTTGAGTCTTAGTCGAACTTCCTTCCACCCACACTGCACATTGTTCGTAGATAAAAATAAAATACGAAAGAAACTTCAATTGTTCTGATTGTTGGCCATTTCCTACATATATTATGCTCCTTTTTAGAACTTTATTGTTTTTTTTTCATTATTGGCATTTCCAACTTAACAATTTTGTAAAGCAATGAGATGTTGACAATTATAAAAAAGAACTTTTGAATTTTTTGTTGTTTTATTTTCTTTTCTTTAAGGCCATTTGCTCTAGTCGAACCCTTAATATTTAAAAGAGTAATAAACTTTTTATTTCGTTTGCATTTATTTTTTGTCTTGGCATTGAATTACAAAAGAGTTGTGGAAAAGGTGGAAGAAACCCGTGGAACTTTTTTAATTTTTAATTACAAATACAATACATTGTAATGCCTAATTTGTTATTACTTTTATATTTACTTTGTTATTTTTCAACATTTTTTGTATAGTAAAACAAGTAGTTTCTAAGAGGAAAATGAAATTTTTATTTAATTAAAAAGAATCGTTAAAAAACCAAAGCGGTTGCTAAAGGTAGTTACCCTTGTTGTTTCTGCCTGTAGTTTGTGAACTATAATTAGGCAGTGGGAGGATGTTGTGCGCAATCATGTTGTCTTTTCTATTTGGCTGTACCTAAGCTTAAGTCAGCTTATTTGCTTTAGTGTACCATATTACCTTCCACAGCTTACCGGCTGTTCGAGGTAGTGAAATGGGTATTCTGTTGGTATCAAAACTATTTGGTGTAATATTTGGTACATTATGGAATATAACCAGCACCACATTACCTGCCAAATTCTTAAAGTCGCCTTTAATGGGACTTACAATATTTTCTCAAATATATCTGAATATGTGGGTTTAATCATTTTCACAATTAGCGTAGTTGAAGCCTTAGATATGACCAGAAAAAACTAAATTTCATTTTGAGGAAAGAAATTCAGTGAATTAGTAAATATTTTGTCTAAAACCGGATCTGCAAAAGAATTTGTAAATACATTGAAAATTTTCGAAACAATTTTTTTGAAAAAAAAATCCAGTAAACAAATCTATAAACAGTTTGTCTAAAAATATTTACAAATTCTAAACAAAATAGTTTACTGAGTCAAAGAAAAATATCTACTGGATCTTCTGTAATGTATTAAACATAATTTTTGTCAGAATATATAAAACAATTCGTCTAAAAATACTTACAAATTCTAAGCAAAATAGTTTACTGAATTAAACAAAAATATTAACTGGATTTTTTGTAGTATATCAAATAAACTTTTTGTCTGACTCAGTAAAAACTTTTTTTGAGAATATTTTTAAGTTTTAAATAATAACATTATCATCCATTAAGAATTTATGAAATTTCACTTTGTTAAATGTGTTCAGCTTTGTATATTTATCTAAAGGCTCTAAAAATATGAACGGATGTTAACGCAACAACATTAACGAATTGATTCACTCAGAGATATTCAGTAAACAAACTTGTTACAATTTACATTTCATACTAATTGTATGAATTCCGACATCGCATTATTTTTTCTATTATTGTTGTTATTGGTATCTGTGTGTATAAAAATCCACTGATCCAGTAAAGAGCATTTGATGAAAATGAAATTTCATTTTAGATAAACTTTTGTTTGAAAACTTTTTGGTAATAATTTTTCCTTTGTGTAGCATGTAAATGGTTAAATCATATTTTAATCGGATAAAAACTCAACATTTTGACAACTTAATTTCAAATAGGTATACCACATTACCTGCACTTATGCACTTAAGTTTAAAACGACTTAAAAGCTTTAAAGACATGTTTCAAGAAACCATTTAAAAAAAGCAAAACTTTTTTCCATAGAAAGTTTACTTTATGATATCAATTAATATTCGAGCACAGATAGACAAATTAGGAAAACTTTTTTACCGAACTAAAAGTAATCTTAATTTTCTTTCAATATTATTTTCTCTTTCATTCGAAGATTCTACGTAGTTGCAAAAAAGTTAGCAAAAATCTATTTTCTGTTTTTAGTATTTTCTTTATTAAAGTTTACTGACTTTTTTTTCTTCTATTTTGCTTCTATTTTCATTTGTGTTATCTTCAATTGAAATCTCAATATTTAAGTTGAAGTTAATAAAAGTTCTAACGATAACTGACAGTGCAAAAGTTTACCATTTTAGAGGCTGTGGTTGGTGTTAGAAGAACTAAAATTTCGTCATGGTTTTCGAAGAACTTTGAAAAAAATTGATTTGAAAGTTAATAGCAAGTAAAGTGTAAGAAACCCCCTTTGTGATGAGCCTTACGTTTAAAGTATAAACTGTTTTCACAACTCTTATGTAAAACACTACGAGGAACATTTTAACCCTCTATCTATTAGTGGTATGGTCTTTTTGTCCCTTTTTAACTAAAAGACAAACATTGCCCTCCAGCGCGATATAGCGGCCTAAAATGTTGTACATAAGCGTTGCACAGTCCGGGAAACAGTTTCATGAAATATTTTAACCCTCTTTCTCTTCGTAGTATGGGATTTTTGTCCCTTTTTTAACTAAAAGGTAAATAACAGCCCTTCAGCGACGATATAGCGGCCTAAAATGTTGTACATAAACATTGTTCGTGGGGTTTTACATAAAAGTGCTCGGCAAATCTCATTCCTTAAACGTAAGGCTTACAAGATTACCTATGCCGACTACTAATTGTGAATAAATATGAAATTAACCCTTAAACACTTTTTGAGTTTTGAACGATTTCTGGCATTCAAGCTGAATCTGTAACTCGGGGTTAAGGCAAATATTTCTGTACAATATTTCAGCCTGCTATACCGCCGCTCAATGGTAGTTTTTTTTGTTAGGTTTTTAAGAAAGAGACAAGAAGATCCATTCAACCAAGAGCTAGATGGTCAAAATGTTCTACACGCTGAGCACATCATATACCTTAAACAAGATTCCCTATGTTGAGTCACTATAATTATATATAAAAATGATTAATTTCAGAACAGTCATAAACGAGTACTAGATGTATACTTTTAAAACACCGATGTAAGTTATATTTTTTTGCTGCCCTCTGCTAGATTCAGTCGTTAGACCCATGTAATTTTTTGTGTTACACAGTGTAATTGATGATTTAAATTTATTCCATTACAACTTTATCGGCCTGTCCCACGATGTCCGAATTTATTGTTTGCTGGATTCCTAGATGAAAAAAATAATCGATTTGCATCTCACTAACAACCGATGTTATGTATTTACTCAGTAAATGTATTTACTTACTAAGTAATTAAAAATTTTATCAGGTAATAGGACGCAAATCAGTTGTTTCTCATTTAGAAATACAATATTTTCATTATTCGACATCCTGAAACATGTTGTGAAATTCCATTATTTTTAAAATTTTTATTAAAAAAAACTTAACTAAACGAAATAATTGACGCTGCTAATTATTATTTGCTGATTTATTGTCACGAAAATCTTAAAACTTTCTGAAAATAAAAATTTTAAATAGAAAACTTACTTTAACATGAGTTCAGCTGTATACTAGAAGTTTGTTCTTCTTATATAAGCATGAGATAATCCTTTTTTGGCCGAATAATCCTTATAGAGTAGAGTAACGGCAATACTTTGTTGTGCTGTTGCTATTATTTTGATACTTTACTTCATCATATTTCTTTCAATTATAGCACATTTTTGTAATGAAATGAAAATTATGAATTTTTATGGTTGAAATTTCCTTTTAGTTGGTATATTTTACTTTCTTTTATTAAATATTTTGTGGGTACTTGCACTTATATATTTTATCCGGCTTAAAATTATATAAAATATTTATACTCTAGATAGAAAACAAAATAGGCGGTAATAAATTTTATTTTATATTATTTTAATATTTTGTTGCCCTTTTCTTTGGCATTTATTATCCACCGAATACCAAAAAAAAAAAAAAAACAAGGACTTAAATCTATTTTTTCTATATATGTATATACTTTTAGAATCTTCGTTTTATATAATTTTTCATATATGATTTTATAAATTTTGTTAAATTTCTGTATAAGCCGCAAACATGCATGAATACACTTAATACAATAAATGCTTTGTTATGTTTGCTTTTCTTTATTCTTATTTAATAAACTTTAGAGCAAACATTTACCCATGGGCAATTATTTATTTTATGATATTCATTTCCACATTAATATTTAATTTAATAAATTATTTATTATATTTATAATTGAAACTTTTCCGGGATTAAGACGAAACACATGCTAACTCGTTTAACATCACTTAAAAACTAACGTTTAATGCTCACGCACTTTCGTACAAAGCTCTCTACAAACGACTTTCAAAAAACCACGAACTCTAAACACGAACCGTATACAAAAGAGAGAAAGTACGCTTAACACACTCACACCAGCTTTAACGGAAGGAAGTAAATTAAATTTCACCTCTTTATACAAATATGCTTGCTTATATATCAGCCCCGTGTGCTGTGTGCTTTAACGTGCTGATAAAAATTATACGAGCATATTACGTACAAGCGTATTGCTGCATTAACGGCAAAAGTATGACTGAGGAAACAAGTTGAGTGTGTTGGTAAAGTCATATAAATAAATGTATAATAATCAAATTTGGTGAATTAAATTCAGGCAATGTTTCATCAACATGTTGCTAGCTATATTAAAATGTTCAATGCACTAGACACATTTTAAGCCAGAATTATTACAACTTGTTTTATGGCAGCTCTGAATTGAAATGTTAGTTAGTAAAAACAAGAATCTTTTTTTATTTCTGTTTTATCTTGTACATTTATATAATAGAGGTGGCCGTTGTAAGCCTATTATACCAACACATTAAGGGAAAATATCTAAAAAGAATATTTATATTAAGTCATTTAATTTATCAAACAAAAGAAATTAAAATCAAACTTAACGAAAGACTACTGGAAGTAAATGGGCAAAATAAAAGAAGCTTATAGGTGCCGAAGTGTATGGCTGAAAACCTAAAAACTAAAACAATTAATTTAAATATGGTAAATCATTTAAGTCTTGCATAATCAAACAGTTGCTTGTCGTCTACAAACAAAAGGTGTGCTATTTTAAAAACCGAAAAAAGGTTGAATAAGTATAAAATAAATATGTAGGTGTGTTGTAACAAAAGATCCATTAAAATTAATGAATAGATAAATAGTAGTTGTTTCTACTTTGTTTACTCTGAACTAAATAAAGCTTCTCCAAATGTAACAACTGCTAATGATTTTGAACTATTGTTTGCCTAACATAATTTTGGGAAACCTTAATAAATATTTTTTACCTATTTTAAAACAATTACAAAATATTTTATTTTTTTAAACAGTAAACCGTTTTAAA
This sequence comes from Panzeria rudis, assembly GCA_956483635.1. Classification (NCBI taxonomy): domain Eukaryota; kingdom Metazoa; phylum Arthropoda; class Insecta; order Diptera; family Tachinidae; genus Panzeria; species Panzeria rudis. The sequence goes on from OY101449.1 coordinate 2,432,368, forward strand.
ACATATCTTAGCAATTTCAGCAGAATCATTTTATACTTTCCATGGTGAATCATAAATTTAATGACTTGCACTTTCTTTTATATGAGAATTACTTTTTTATTATTCTCTTATAAATTTATATGTTCATAAAAACTAAAGATTGCTTAAAGAATTTTAGAATACAGCATTCGTGAGTATTATAAATTAGTTTTAAAAGAAGAAAAATTTCTTAGAACTAAGTCTAACATTTACAACCGATGTTATTTTTTATCGAATAACATCGGTTGTAAATGTTAGAAGAAAAAGTTATTAATTCGAATGTCAAAAACTGTTTGTGGAAGCTTTAACAACTTAAAACTCTAGATAGTAAAATTTCGAATTTTCTTGGGCTCTCGATTTAAATTAATTTTAATAAATTCGTAATAATGCTGTAAAGAAGTATCAGTGGGATGATGTAGTAAATTTTGCACGACTTCCGGTTGAGGTCCTATATATTAAAAATACTGTTGCTGATCTCAACCCCGAAAATGTTCCCGGTATTGGCAAATCACTACTGATTTTGGAGCTACCTCATATAGTTCTTAAAACGATTATTATTACTAGTTCAATCAACGGCCGGCACAATCGTCCGTATTCAATATGTAAATAATAGAAAATAATAGAAAAATTATTCAAACCTCATAAAAAATCTCTTAAGCAATTAGCCACGCAATATATAATGCAACTATAATTAATTAAGGATACATAGTAGTAACTTTCCTAAGTGAAGTTATAAAACAACGGTGAATTATAGTGTTATGCTTTTCCTACAACAACACCAATTCAAAGAAGAGAAAAAATGATGTACATATTGTTATTCCCATTGCTAAAACAAAATCAAGAAACACACGCACATGTTTTGTTTTTTTTTAGATTTAAGCTAATACATGCATGTGTACTACATATGTGTGTGCATGCCTTAGTAACAGTTTTTAAAGCTTATAGCTTTCAAAATACTGAACTAATTGCAACAAAATATTCATTGAGCATATTTAAGAATAATATTTTAAAATAGTTTAAAATATTTTTCTTAAAATCGATTGTACTATGTGAGATAATGAATTTGTACATACTCAAATATCCTACCTGTGGAGGTTTTTGTGTGTAGAGCATGGTTTTTATTACAAAACATAGCAATCCGTTTAGTATACATGAGCGCATGCATGCCTTTGCATGACAACAACAATACAAAGAAAAGACAAAATTTTGTATTGTTATTCCCTTTGCAAAAGTAAAAGCTACAAACACACATGCATGTTTTGTTTGCTTTTTAGTTTTAAGCTAATACACGCATGTATTCTATATGCGTATGTATTAGTTAGTTTCTTAATCGCTAATAGCTTCCAAAATACTGATCTGATCTTAGCAAAATATAGATTATGCACATCTGTCAATAAACATCTTTAAAAAAGTATGAGTTTTCTCAAAGTCGGCTGTAGAATGTGAGCATAAACTGCTGCACAAAAAATGGCCTGGTGTATTTATTAGTTACATAAATATCGAATTTATACATATGTACTCAAATTTCATACTAGAGGAGGTTTGCGTGTGTACAGCTGCAATTTTATTACAAAACATACCAAACCGTTTAGTACATAAGAATACAAAAACTTGTCTTTAATACCAGTCAATATATATTGTTTGCAAACAAATATCTGAAACGAATAAGAATTGATAGTATAACCGTATAACCACTCGAAGCAATGTCGTGTTGCACAAGTCAGTATGTCTGCGATAAAGTTTATAAAGATATAAAAAGTCATTACCCAGCAGTTTTGATCCTAGGCGTTTTAGAATTTTTGTCTCGCAGAACTAGTTTTCTCAATTTACTTTCCACTGTGTAATTATGGATCTGATTTCTTCTGGTATAAAGGTGTAAGTGTAACCAAAAGACCGAAAACTTTTTATACAATAACATATTTACACTGCACAGCTTTATTGCATACAACTCCCTTTTTTTAATGAGCAAGACAGAGAAGAAATAAAAATTGTATACTTTTCTATTTCAATAGCCTAAAGGTACGTAATTTTTGGCAAATATTTGCCAAAAAAAATGTAACCACTAAATATCGCAGGAATAAACTTTTGTAATTTTTGTAATCGGTAGTACTTTGTTAATGTGTTACAAAGTAATGAGTGGTACTTATTTATCTTATTACTATGATTCAAATTTGATCTACTACCTAGTTTTTAATAGAATTATTACTTATTTTTCTTATAATCTGAATGTAGTTACAATTTGTTGATATGTAGTAATAAAATAAGTAGACAGAAACTTTTTAAGTCAACATGCGTTTGTAATTATATGAAAACTAATTTTTGTGGCTTAAAATCAGTGTTCGAAAATAAACCGAACGTTATTTTGTGTGCTGTATACACAAGCAGAAACGATATCTATTTTTTAGTGTTTGCGTATATTTACACAACCCGAACACAACACATAACGATTTTTTAATGAAAGTAACAAACATTATGTAGCGTTTTGTTTTTTGTCAAAAAACAGTACAATTGTAGTGGTTGCCTACTACATACATTATATTTTAGCGTTTTATAGTGTTCTTTTTTCATCATATACAACTACGCACTCAAGTATACATGCACGAGAGCCAAGCGAATACTAATGCAAAATACACAAAATATACATTAAGAATAATGTTCTGTGCCGAACACAACGAAGTGTACTGTTTTCAACGAAAAAGAGAACACTATTAAATGTTCTTATCTTTACATTGAGTTTGTTAAAAACAGTATTTTCGTTGGGTACAAGATTACTAACAGAAATACCGTTCTTCTTTTTTTGAGTATTTCCTACGCAACCACTATTTGCGTCAACAATAGCTCAGTGGGTAAAGTACTTGTCTTCAAATATGAACGAGCACAGGTTCGTATCCCAGCTGGGTCAAAAATAAAAAATAAAAATATAAATAAAATAATAATAAAACAATGTGTATAAAATTTTTTTTTAATTTAATTTGTTTATTTGGCAACTTTTTTTAGCTTCAAGTAAGCCAAATAGTAAGTAGTTAAATGCTGTGAAAATGTAAATACATTTGTTAGGGTTACCCTTTATTTTTTGGACTGCTCAAACAAAAATAAGTAGTTATCGAGTCAAATTGTAAGCAGTAAGAAAAGTTTTTGCTGCGATGCTCAGGATTAGTGGGTTTTAACTTAGTTTTTAAAACACAAAATAAAGTTAGTTATGATACAAAAAGCTATTTTCATATTATTTTTAATAAATGCGTACCCATATTTTAAAAAATATTGAAATTAAAGGAAATACAATGTTTCAAGTTTTTTTTCGCAAATTTTTGCCAAGTGTGACCGTACCCTAAGTTAAAATATGGTACAAGCCAGCAAGAAATATTTTGAATGTTTCATATGGCACGGGAAATACACAACAAAACTTTTAATTTATGAGCGTACCTCGTTTATACGAGGCAGTCTGAAAACAAATATGACCGAATTTTCAATTTCAAATTGTTTTCATATATCTGCCTCACAAACTGTCTGGACGGACTGACAATGAAGTGCATTAAGGCCTACAAATTGCTGTATAAATATATATGCACATACATGTGTATGTATAGGCACATGTTGGTAAGTGTATATGTTAAAATGTATATACATACGTAGATATGCTCATGAACAATCGACAAATGGAGGCCATTATTTTCAGACCAATGGCCAGATAAAATGGAATCTTTTGTAACGCTTGCAAATACAAACACGAGTACATGGAAATGAAACAACAATTATTGATTGTACCATAATACCATCAATTCAGGCTTCATGCTAAAGATATAGAAGAGAGTTGATAAAAAGAAACCTTGGAAAAATGCCCAAAACTCAAGTTTTAACAATACAAGCAATTAAATTGTTTTGATAATAACACTGTGATACAAAAGTGAAAAAAAAAATATTTTGAAGTCGGAAAATAATTATAGTTTTTCTCATTTTGCTCTGGACTTTTTGTTTATTAGCAATAAACGGTATCAAATAACGGTATCCTTAACGTTACAACTGCAAAATATTATAAGTTTGTGGTATTGAAATGAGTTTTCAAGAATATTTTCTGTTTGAAATATGTATATGAGGCTTATCTTGTAAACAGAATAACGTTTTTGAAAATAAGCTGGACAAAGGCCTAGTTACAGTCGTTTCATACAGAAATACTTGCTCCAACATTTGTATTTCAGAAATATGTAGCTGGGTGACACATGAACCATTAAATATTTCTTAATTAAATTTTACATAGACAAAGCTGAAGTTCCGTGACCAGAAAGGTTGCTGAAATACCAAAATTTACCACATCAGCTTTTGAAAAATCTATATATGTTTGGTGTAGCACAGTGAAATTAATTGGGTAATGAATGTGCATTTGTGTTAGTGTCTTTGTTTGTATGCATTTTGCTTAAATTAAGCCTATTAAAACTTTAAAAAAATGTATATGACATGCATATTTTTTACTTTGTTAAGGATAATTATATTCCATTAAACTTTTGTTGTTTAATGTTATCTATCTTACACCGCTTTCAGTATTTATGTCTAAAATTAAAATATGATTGTAAAAAAAGTGCAATGGTTACGTAAGTGCAATAGTTTAATGCGCTATATAAATCTAACAAATACCCAGGAAGGAAGAGAACCAATTAGAAGACAAGTCACTTGACTGGTTCGCAAAGACTAGCAGCCGATTCCGCAATGATAGTATGGGCAAAAAAGAGATAAGTATGGACTAGAGATTGAAATGAGTTTGAATAGGACTTCTGAACGGCTACTTCTGCATTTTACCGCTAAGTTGAAATAATTAAGTATATTTTTTATCTTTGTGTGTACATTGTGTATTACACATTAACAATTACTTCAGAATAAATACGAAAACTTCAAGGACTTATTCCTGCTTATATTTCGTGGCAGTTATTAATGCTGCAGTTACTTGAATCACGACGTACATATCCCTTATTTGCTGCAAGGTCGTCATAACTCAAAAAAGTTGATTTTTAAGCTAATAATGCAGAGTTATTCGTCATATCGATCTTCACACATTATAAAATTTTACTATGAGTCACTTTTAAACTCAAATCTTGAGAGAAGAATATAATTTTCTTTTTCCATTAACATGTGTGTAAAATGAAAATTTTAAACTCGTTTTCTGTAAAACTATTTTTTTTTGAGTTATGACGACGTTGCAGCAGATAGACGATGTGTATTTGCATGCTTATATCATAATTTCGCATATTATTCAGTCTGCCAAATTGTTTATCACACTTAAATTTTAAGATAATCATTATGGTGAAAAATAAAATTTTGAATAGTAAATAAAGAAAATATTTTACGACAAGAAGGAAAAATGTGCTTCGTTTACTCCTCCTACAATAAATTTAACAACTATGACATAATTAAGAACAAATAGAATCTACTTTTAATTGCTTATGAATTAATAATGTTTCTTATTATCTTCAAATGCTCGTATTTCTCATGTAAAGTTGTAACTAATTAAAACTAAATATTTGTTTTTGTTATAGCTGTCAATTATTTATGACACCGTAAACTATTAAATATTAATTACATGCTAAAACTGCTAATAGTTATCTAATATTAATTACGTGTATCATTTTGTATATACTATAACCAAAATACAATAATGTTGCTGTGTGGTGTTCTTTCAGTTAATTTCAAACACCATATGAGTTTCACTAATTGAGTCTAATAATATATTATATGTATGCTATAATTAAATTATAATAAATTATATTAATAGTTATTACAACATGAGCCAATGACATCCATCAGCAACAGAAACTGGATGTGATGTAACTATTGTACCTCCTAAAACAGTTTCCAATATGATGAAACAATATTTTAGTGCGAGGCCCGCCAACTCTGGTACACAGAGGACATCAAATAATATATTGCGCCAACAAACAAATAAAGAAACCAACACTTGAACAAAATCAATGGTCATTTGTCAATATTGAAATTGAAAAGAGATTGAGATCAAAAATAAGACATTGATTTCACTATCATGCATTTCCATTTATACCGAAACATTCATATGTACGAGCATTTACAGCAATCCAGTTTATTAAGTGTTTGTAGTATGAAATTGTCAAGTGTGTATGTTTTTCTCTTTGGACCCCTTAAGTATTCGATGTTGTACGAGGCTAATTCTGAAGCTCATTTCTGAACATGGTACGCAAACTCTAAAATTTATTAGAACTTAACAAGCAACACTGAGACTTAGCTTTTAAAATATTAATATATTTCACATACATTTTGAATTGGAAAACTAAAATTAAAGTAATACCATATTTTTCCTCTGCTTTGAACTGGTGTTGTTGTAGGAAAGGCGTATGGCTAAAAGGAAGAAGAGTTCAGTAAATTTAATTAGATTATTTGAAGATATGAGTAGTCCACTTGCAAACACGGCTAAGTTGAAAAAAATAAAAATTCACTAAAAGCCGCCATTTTATTTGTTGTTTGAAGTTTCAATCGATTTTCTACAAATTTCGATATATTAACATAGCGGTGTTTGCAAGTGGACTACTTACTCATATTTCAACTTTGAAGCTTACCGCTGTTTTCTAATTTTAGTATCATTAATTAATTATAGTTGCTGTTTTTTAAGAGATTTTTAGGGTAATTTTTCCAAGAACCTTAATAGAATTATTTACATCTAGAGTACAGACGATTATGTTTTCTACTGGTTATACTAGTTTTGATTTAACGAATGCAGCCCTTAAATAATATTCTCCATTAAAAATAATAAAAGAAAAATATTGAAAAAGTCTTCAAAGATTAAGGCTTCATTGATGTTATTTGAACATTGCCTTAATTGCTGCCCTCGTATGTGCATAGACGATATGAATTAAATCAATTTTTACGGCACACATGAGAGACAATACTTATTCATCCCAGAACAACAGAACATGAAAACTGTGATGTCAGTGAATAACAATTACAATGCTTGACAATACGAAACAACAACCTAAAACGTTTTTTTTTTGGAATGAAGGCAAGAGACTCTTCCTAAATACGAACATTTCGATGTGTATAAAAAAAGAATCAAATTGATAAAGAAAATTAAGGATGAGGCAACAATTTATGAGTCTTTATTTCTTCATTATGCATTTAGTGAAGCAATACTTTCCTCGAAAATACTTTCCGGGATTGAACAACCCTCTTTGAAAAAAAATTTTTTTAATATTAATACTGTTAATTATAGCCAGCTCCCGTTTTCAGCCTATTGTTGTTAATAAATACATTTTTGTTATCTAAGTGTCCAACAATAACTGTTTGGTGTAATTGTTACACCATTCATTCAGCATAATACGCATCGATGCATAATGCGCTTCGAATTGTGAACAATAAAGAACGTTTAAAGTTCATCTTTGATATTATTTTTTTTTTAGTTTTGTTTTTCTTGTCTACTTTAACCTTCTTGTCTACTATTCCTTTAAAAACAATCAATCGTTATGATGGTAGGAATTATACAAATAGCCATTACGTTTTTGTTATTTGAAACACAATTTATATCAGATAAAATTTACTTTTGACTTCGGAAGCGATGCAATTGTGCTGGTATGATGTTCTTGAAAGAGCATTTTCCACTTTTTAGTTTAATTATCTTTATTGGCACAACATCAATGGGTATTCTTGAAAAAATTTTCAATATACATTTATGACTGCGACAAACCGTCATAGATTAAAGAAAATGTTTAAAGCTTTTCTTTATTCTAGGATAATTTGTCGTAGTCAAAAATTCGACTACGACATTCATGATACGGTAGAATATCTCAAAAACTTGTCCTTTCATTTGAACCTTCCCCTCCAAAAGCTTAAGGTGGATACAAGCCTGCTTTATGGTAAGAGCTATCAAAAATATAGTAACTGGAGTCTTTATTGAATACCGTTTTGCAATCGATGTAGCTGAAGTAGCTCCTTCTTCTTTGAAAGTGCTGACCTCTTTTAATGATTTTATTGATGCTATTTTGAATTGTTTTTTACATATTTATGTATAGCAATATGATATATACTTTGGATTTATATCCGATATGATATACATACTTATGTATGTATACTTCATGATACTCGCATATATCAAGAACCAATCTGATAGCAGTGGCCTTACTGTAAACTAAACATCAGTATGTTTTCTGTTATGAACGTGCTTATGGCGTGGTAGAAGTATTTACATATGTGTATAAAAATGTATGTTTAATTCAACTGACATTTTATGTCTTTGTAGTCGAACAGAAAGATATTGGCATGATTGGCATTTTGTAAATTTTTCAATTTCTTTGTATTTTCAAATTCTACAAATAAATTTCTATTGAATACAGAGTTTTCTTCTTTTTTTATATATTCAAACCGCGGCTCTTTTATGTAAAGAAACACAAACAAATCAAAATTTTAAAATGCAGGGCTAAGAATTTTTTTCAACAACAAAATAATTGATAATCGATCTTTGACCCAAGCTATTTTAAGCAGAACACAAACTGAAGTAAACTTTTTTATATAAAAGATATTTAAATAATGTATCGTTACCTGAAAGGAGAAGCATAAAACATTCTGAATGTAATTTTGAATTTGAGCTATATCTTGTTAACCGTAATAAAAATTCTTACAGAATGTTTATTATTATAGCAAAATAAAATTAGGTTAAATATTAAATGGTGCACAGACAAATAATGTTACCGGACAGGTCCATTAGCTTTTTAATTTTTTTAATAAATTCGCTATTTTTCTTCGGAGAAGTTTTAATTTTAATATTGGTGAAATACAACGGAATTTATAAAAAGTTGATTTCTAACTTTTATTACGTTAGGACGTTTTGCGACTCTAGTAAGGATATGCATGTGCATTTATATATCACAAAAAAAGAAACAAAAAACAAACTACAATTACGAAGACCTGATAACCAATTAATTTTGTTGTTAAGGTTATTCAAATGCACAAATTCTAGTTTTCAATATTTACTCAATTAGGTTGAACAGGCTGCCGGTTTCTAAAAACCATCCCACTTGGACCTTTCGCCCATTTGTGATGTATACATGGGTAATTAATTCAATTAGATAATTAATTGATACCAAATTAAGCTTTGATCAATTAGTTTTATTAAGCCTTTTTTTGTAAATATGTAGTTGTGACTGCACGAATAACAAATTAATCAAGTTCCGTCCATACATTTTCTTACATCAAATTTACTAGAAAATTTAAAAATATCTAAAAACTAGGCAGTAGTGATTTTTATATTCATCATAATTTACGAGCGGAGGAGATGAAAAGACAGTAAAAGAATTACAATCAAACACATTTACAAGCGGAGGAGACGAAAAGACAGAATAAAAGAATTACTATCAACCAAATTACTTCACATTTATTTTATTATGTTTTTTAACAAACACAATTATATGACTTTTCGTGGCTATTTTTAATTTATTTTCTTTTTGCCCCTCGCAAACAATTCGTGGTAATTTTTGATGTCACAATCGAGGATTATACAAAAATGAACAACCAGAAATATTAACGATGGACAAAATCTACATAAAAATCAGAAACAAATGAAACATTCTGTAAAAGAGGTGTTGGTTTCATTATGTATGTATGTATATATCTAGCTATCCCTGCAGACAATATTGGACTACGTGGTCCATTTTAGCTAAAATGGACTAGGTAAAACATGGCCCTATATAATGCTGTCATAGACCATATCATTTGCGCATAAGAGCTTATAGTAAGTGTTCGGGTTTTAACGACTGCACATAGTGAGCCATCGAATAGTGACATAGGGTAATTTTAAGACTACTTCAAAACAAGAGTTCGAGTTAAGCGAAAAGTGTCACATTTGGGTTACCTTTGGTTTAGTTCTTTGGCTTTATTGGTCTGTATTGCTCTTAGTCCCCGTCTACACACAAAATTTTTTTGCAGCAATTTTTGAATTTGTGTGAGAGTGTTGAAATAGAAATATATAGCATATCTAATCCACTCTGGCTCTTTCTCACTAACAAAAGAATAATTGCTGCAATAAAAACTACATGTGTGGACCGGGACTTAACAAAAAATAAAAAAAAATAAAATATACAAGAAAGTATACAAATAATTGATCAAAGAGGAGGAACAAAAATACAAATATTTACCATCAGCAATAAGCAAACGTAAATCCCATAAAAATAAAGAAACAAAAATTACACAACATACAATAAAAATGTATAAAAAAAAGTCCTGAAAAAAATACCTGTTATGTTTCTCTTTAGTTTTTTTTTAATTTTTAGTTTTAATAATTTTATATAAGATAATAGATATAATAATAAAACCAAATAACAAATAGTGTTAACAATATTTTTCTGTCTTTAAAACTACGATTTATTTTACTGCTATACAATTCCATTTAACCACAAGATTCCGTCTTTAACAAGAGACAATTAGAAAAATACTTTTTAGACAATTCGAATAATCAAAAGAGATTTCTGTAGAGTAGAAATTATTAACTAATTGGCCGGTTTATATGTATTTGGCCCTTACAATATACTTTATATATCCTGAAAAATAAAAATTGATTTTTTATTAAAACATAACGAGGTAAATCATCCTTACGTTTTTTTTCTTTTCTTCTATAATTCCTTATGTATGAAATTCAGTATAACTCAGAAATACATGTCTTAATATTAAGTAAGTATTTGTCTCAAGTGAGCAAATAATCAATATTTATTTACTTCAAATCTTTGTTAATTTATGTTTATACAAACTAGACCAAGTATATTCTGTAAAAATAATAATATATTTGTATTAGAGTTTATATTATACATTGCTATAATATTTGTGTCTGCCAATCAATTGATGTTTATAAATATACTATTCATTATAATAATAGAAATCTTTTATTGGTTTATGCTATTTCTTTTGTCCTTGACTTTATTGTTGCTAAGAGTGATTTCAAGAAAAAAGTTTATTTGGAAAACAAAGAGTTCTTATTAGAAAATATTAGCATAAAAAATAAATTAATGTTAGAAAAAAAAATCTTCAATAAAGAATAACAAAGTAATAATACTGTTCAACCCCTTTATTCACATAAACCTCTTTATGAAAATTTTTTTGGAAGACAATAGCTTTCTTGTAGATATTAAAATCCTTTTAAGCTTTGTACTACATTAGAAAAGGGCAAAAGGCGTGATTACGAAAAATTTAATAAACAGCTGAACGAACTTCGTTATAACGAAAAACTCAATATAACGAATTTTTACTTGAGTTCCTTGAAAAAAGTATCTGTATTAAAAAATTTTTCATACAAAAATCCTTTATAGCTATAACTCCGAAATTAGCGTTATGAATATCCCCTATGTACTGCGTCACACAGGGAGTCAGTTTTGTTTTGATTATTGCAAAAAACGTTATAACGAATATTTTTCGCATTTTTTAAATTTTCGTTACATAGATATAACAAATCAATATATAAAAATCAAAAGCTAGAACGAAGTATTTTTCGATCCCCTTCAGCCTATTTATAGCGAAGTTTCACTGTACATAGCTAACCCTTTTTCCGTGGCTAATATTTTAACTTTATTATAGAATAAAATAGGCGATAAAAGAGTAATAAATTTTGTAATAAATTTTGTAACTGCACCATTACAATTTCATTGAACGAATGATATTACACTCTCATTGTTATTATGACAGCCAACAATTTAATTTAAGTCTGAACCCATTAATGTATTTTTAACTTTGATTACTTCATCAGGACCACAGTTAAAAGTCACCTCTGTGTTATTTTTGCCATCCAATGATTGGTCCAAAATTTAACATCACAGCTATTTATGAAACCATTTGGATTCCGAACATCAGCCTTTACTTTGACCACACGTTCAGACAGTACAGAAGCTTTGCATGTATTGAGATCAATAAGTCTGAAAAAGCATCCATTTAATGGTTTTTCAATATAACATAAACTTTTTTTAGTATATTATTTTTATTTACTTGTACTGTATACCATGAATATTTCCCACTTGCTCAATTTTTTTCTGAACATCGTTTTTGCACATCTCAAGGATACATCTGCTTCTTCGGCAATTGCAAAAGAAGACAAAGAAAGCAATTAGATAAAATATTAACGAGTATTTCATTCTATGGTTATTATTGAGACTTTTTATGTCATTGCTTTTCCTATATTTATCATGGCTATCGGCACTATCGACAACGTTAGTCAGCACGAACAAGCTAGCATTGATCTGGCAGTAGTCATAATATTCAATGAAATTTGAAAACAAGTTCAATTCTTTTGCTCGTACATTAAAAATACATAATGATGACGAATTGAATACATTGAAAGAATTTCTAAGACAAACTCTCACATCAAAGAAGAAAATGTGTAAAGAAATAATAACAAAGTTAAGAGAAAATTCATAATATATTAAAAGCTCAAGGTTTTGCTATCGAATGCTTGCATTTATTTAGTTTTCGGACCCACTTTAATTTAATTCATTTATAATATTGTACTTAATTAAGTATGCAAAGAAATCATTATAAATTTGAACTTTAAGTAAGAAAAAGCCTTCATTTATAATATTGTACTTCAGTAAGTATTTAAAAAAAATTATAACTTTGACCTTTAAGTAGGATTAAATGAAATAAATAAACGAAATAATATTAACATTATTATTTTAAAATCTTAAAATATGAAATCAATGAGCAATTGTCTGTAGATTGTAGAAACATAACAGTCTTCTAAAAAAAAGCATATACTTTGTCTTTTTGTTGCTTTTACCATATCATTGTATAATATTTTTGTCATTCGTTGCCTCACTTTTCTATATTATTTCACCTCGTTTTAATCGCTTAGAACTCCTTTAAATCAAATTGTTGTTTTAATAGCAATGCCCTCCATCTGTCCCTTGCTTTTTCCTTATATTCTGCATACCGTTTTTCGTCTGCTTTTAACGGCGCTCAGCTTTGGTTAATTTAGATTTCTTCTCCTTTAAAACCCAAAACAATAATAGAAACACAGAAATCAGAAACTACTACAACAAAATCTATAAAAAATAGGCAAGTCACGAACTACAATTTTTTTACATGTTTCTTTTTCTTTACAATCAAATTTTAGCTGATGATCTCATGTAATTTAATTATTTACGACTAAAATTATTAAAATAAAAATGTTTCTCTTATTAAACTGTCCGAGTTTTTGGAATAAATACTCGACTAACTAATGATAAATTCTTAGCAAAGTGATGAAGGGTTTTAACAATTTTTATCCCATACTCTTGGAGAAATGGATTTAACCCTTATAAAATAGCGCTTTAAGTAAGATCGCAGAAAAAACTTTTGTCATTTTTGCAATTGGTATTATTTTATTAATGGGTTACAAAGTAATGAGTGGTACTTATTTATCTTATTATATATGATTCAAATTAGATCTACTACCTAGTTTTCAATAAAATTAGTACGTATTTTTCTCATTATCTCAAAGAAGTTACAATTTGTTGATATTTATTAATAAAATAAGTAGACAACCACTTTTAATAAAGTCAACATGTTTGTATTTATATGTAAACTAATTTTTGTCGCTTAAACTTATAAGTCAACAATAGTAGGTAGAGTACTTATCTTCAAATCTGAACGAGCAGAGGTTCGTATCACAGCTGGGTAAAAAAAAATAAAAAAATTAATATAAATAAAACGATGTGTATAATTTTTTTTTAATTTTCGTTTGTTTATTTGACTACTTATTTTTTAGCTTCAAGTAAGCCAAATAGTAACTAGTTAATTGCAGTAAAAATGTAAATACATTTGTAACGGGTACCCCTTATTTTTTGGACTTTTCAAAGAAAAATAAGTAGTTATCGAGTCAAATTGTAAGTAGTTACGACTTAAATTCTCATATACTTTTTTGCCTACCAGTAAGCAAAGTTTTGGCTGGGATTGAAAGAAATAAATATTTATGTATACATATATTGATAAGGTTTAAGTAAATATGCATAAGCTATAGATCATAAATTTTTAGAATAAAACATATTACCGTTTCAGAGTTTAAACACCAAATTACACTTTTGAAATGAAAATGTCGCCGTTTTGTAGAAAAGAAATCACCATTAATCAGCTAATTGAAGAAAATACATGATACATCCCAATATTGTTTGTTTAGTCTTATTATTTAATAAAACGTCGACTTTTTAGAAGAAAAATAATTAGAGTTTAGTATTTGTATATTATAAACATATTTTTAATCAATTACCCTGATCATTATAACATAATCATTAAATTTATTTTAATTGACTTATCTACAATTTTAATTTGTCGTACAAGTTCGACTTTTTTATCTCAAGTTATTAATGTGTTTTTTGTTTGTGTTGAACTCATTTTTTTATTTCTCAAAAAAATTAGTGTTTTTCATATAAATTTTAGACAAACAATGCTTGTGTGCATTGTGGAAACAACACATTAAACATTATGATTTTTTAAATATTTTGAGGTGTATCCCAATATCGTTCAGTAAGTCATTCAACAACAACGCTAACAGCAAATACAACAATAAATTTTGTAAGTTTTATTTGTAAGGAGGCAATTTCAAAAACATCAATGAACTAGAAAAGTTACGAAAGCCCTTGAAATTTGTTATTAATAATTACACATACATAATTTATGAGTTTCGTATACTATTGTAGCCTAGACCAGCATAGCTGATTGTTATAAACGCAAAACGTCGCCTTAGCAAACCTCACAACTCGTCATTGCTTTAAAAAATTATTTAGGATATTTATCTTCATTTTCATTGCCAAGTTATATAAAAAAACCATAAGCCAAATAAGAGATAACATTAGAAGACATGAAAAGGTGAAATAGATAGAAATACTTTTGATTACATATCATAGCACACACAGCTATAGTGCCTGCCTTAATGCAGTCTGTTTTGCACGACTTTGAATTCTACCCGCTAAAGCTTAAGATATCTTTGATAATACAGCCGAACAAATAATCAAGGAGTGCTTAAAGCATAAACATATTCTTCTAGTTTTTTGAGTAATGTTACAGGTATGAGTCAGTTGTTTAACAAATAAGGTAGACTCTTGTCTATTTTATTATTAGCTAAAGAAAAAGATTATCAAAGGCTTTAGCAAATTGAACATTAAATTTTCACTTAACAACCAATTTCCATGGATATTGAAAAATCTCGAAATTATACAAAAAAGAAAATCTATTAAACCATTTAGAAATAGAGTGGAGAAGTTAGAGCCTAGAAGGGATATGTCAAGTTTTTCAACGTTTTACAGATAAGTTTCAAGAAACTTGACAAAATATTAGCAATAAATTCGCTTATTATACGAGTATAGATTTTTTGGTAATAAATAATAGATAAATAATGATAATAAATAATAAAATTGGTTTTCAAATACAATTATTACACCTCGGGTGAATTTCTTTATTTTTGTTTCTTTATTTTTAAGGAAATTTATGTATTATGTCCCCTGTGCCATCGCTGTTATGTTTTGGGGTTTCTTTGCTTTGGTATTTCATTAGAAAGAGACTTATGCCAGAACAACGTCTGCTTTCTTTATTAAAATCTCTTATAGAAAACCCATCGGGCATCATTATATTGTTTAGTGATGAAACACACTTTTGGTTAAATGCAATTTATAAGCCAAGCGCTATTGAAACTCTATTATATTCATAAAAAGTCAAATTTTTTTCAAACATTTTGATGATCAGAGTAGTATAGTGCCCGGTTAGCAGTACAAAGATATAATTTTCAGTGCCTCCTTTTCCTACATTCGAAGTACTATTTTGGTAAAATAAAATTTATATGTATAAGGGTGCTTAACTGTTATTTTTTTTTATAAAAAATGTTAAATTCTGAAATAGAAATTTTTTTATTAATTTTTTGCAAATTATTATTCCGTTTTATAGTAAAAATTAAAGTGCAAGAGGTTTTTGCAACAACTATAAAATTTCGCGAATGATGATTAAATTTCAAATTCCATTTTGCAAATTTAATTGTTTTTTTCCAAATTATTATTTCTTTTTATAGTAAAAAATAACTGCAAGAGGATTTTCCTGTAACTGTAAAATTTCGCGCATGTTGATCAAATTTCAAAATTCATTTTTAATGGTACCTTTTTCCAAAAAACCATTTTTAAATTTTGCGATGGTCACACTGGCTAAGAGATATAATATATTGGACTTATTGACATCCACGGAACTGACATTTTTAAACTTAAATGGCAACTGTAATTAATTGGCTATGAATTTGGCAATATCCCACTAACACATGATAAAGGTTTGTAATAAATACAGAAATGCGTTATAGCTGACATGTTAATTTATGACAAACCATTTCAAAATTTTGACTTTATGTAACATAAGCTCGTTGCACTGTTTCATATCCATGCTACATCCAAACATCACTTAGTTGACCTAGTTTTAATATGGCTTACCTAGTTGCTTCAATAAACAGCTGCTCAAATCAGAATTAACATATATTGGTAAAATATGAGGATATAAACTATTAGCGCGCCATTTAATATTAAGCAGATATATTAAAACAAAATTTCCGCGTCTATTAAATCTTATTATATATAATAGAAAAAGTGCCTGAAAAATGTTGTAGAGGGTAGTAAAAATATAATAAAAATACTAGATTTTGAGGAGATTTCGTCCAAATCTACTGAGAAAGTAAATTTCGTTTTGTATGGGAAGTCTAGTAAAAAACAACTAGATTCAGCTCGAAATCTCGTAAGTACTAGATTTTGAGATAATGCAAATGCATTATTAGAATTTTGTTTATAAGTTAACAATATTTACTTACCAATACTAAAAAAAAAATTATATTTAAAATCCTTTACCTTACGACTATACCTGATATATTTTTGTCATGATAAATGTCAAATTCAATATATGAAATGCAGCTAACATAAAACAAATTATTTTTCAACATAAAGTTTGAGTTTTGTCATGATAAAAATATATCAGGTTACAGTTTAATATAAATTTCAGTCAAAGCAATTTGTTTTGGATACGAAATCTTCAAAAATGTCTAAAAAGCATATTGTAAAAGATATAGATTTCGATAATGATTTCAAATCAAATTGTCTCGAAATATATGTAGATAATGTAAATGAAGTATAATAGGGCATTTACATTGGCTCGAAATCTAGTACTTACGAGATTTCGAGCTAAATATAGTTGTTTTTTTACAAGATTTCCCATACAAATTTGGATGAAATCTACTCAAAATCTAGTATTTTTTATTTTTACTACCCTGTGCAACATTTTTATATAAAAAGTTAGTGAATTAGCTACGCTCTACAACTCTTTTCTAATAAAGGTATATATGCATTAGCTAAGTCGGCACTTGTTGGGTTACAGTTTAATATAAATTTCAGTCAAAGTATTTATTCTTGGATACGAAATCTTGAAAAATGTCAAAAAAGCTTTACACTAAATGACATAGATTTCGATAAAGATTTTAAATCAAATCTACTAGATTTCGAGACAATGTAAAAGACCTATAAGACTTTTTCTTGTTTTAATAAATGCAAAGAACTAAAAAAATCTCATATATTTTTATTAAAGAAAAATCTTTTCAAATTAAACTAAGTGCTGTGTAAAAGTGAAAAAAGTTTAACATAAAGTATAATACGCCTGTGCCTGAATGGTAGCTACGATAGACTATCAGCCTGGATGTGACGGTTCGAAGCTGCACACAGCCATTTGCTTCGCAGGTATTTTCTGTTTTTTTTATTAAATTAAATGCGTGTCTAATTTTAGGTCGTTAATAATCATTAAAGTGTTGCCGACTATCATCGATCTAATTTTTAACAAAAGTGTCTTAAAGTATAGATGGAAATTAAAAAATTAAAAATAATGTTACCAATCAGAAAGCATACTCTTTCATGTGCAAAAAAAGAAAAATTCCTAATCGATCTATAAAAAATTATAAATTTTTTTATAATATTATCTAAGAATTTTTTAGTCAAACCTTAAACAACTCGCGCTTATTAAACATAAAATTTCAATATTTTAGTAATATCAAGTGTTAATTTATTAATAAATAAGTGTAAAGATAAGGAGAAAATATAATTTTCTTTATAAAGAAAAAGTCTGGTAGCAAGAGGAGTCAAGCTTGAAAATTCTGCCATACATATACGAAGAGAAATAATAAAAGAAAACAACTTTTTAAAATAAGAATGTAACATCCTAAAAGTAAATCATTTGAGTTATAGTAACGTGTTTATATATGAAATATAAAAGCAGTTCGCACTGCCTTATGACAGGTATTAGACCTACACAGTTTGTGAAACAGCACTAGTTCACAATTTAATTTACACATTTCCATACACAATTTTAAATTAAAAGGTTACGTCAAACGCTAGCGGAGAGTGTAATTTAAAAAGCAACTTTACATTTGGTTATATTTGTTTATGTATATTTTGCCACCTTAATTCCTACAAATCCTGTATATAAAATAATTATTTGTTTTCACGAATTTAACGTTTGAGTGCGCATATCATTTCCACTAAGAATTAAAATTTTAATTTCCGCTTTAAGCACATACACGAAAATATAATGAAGATAATTAAGTTAAAAATGTTAAAAAATATACACACTAGCAGATAAATATCTTTAGTCACAAGTTACTTAGGAAAAAAATTAATGAGCATCCAATTAAACAGCATGATGGAGATCGTATATGAAGTTAAATATTTCAAAAATAGCAATAATACGTTTCACAGGTATACACTTTTTTGGAGTACAACTGTTTCTTACCAATTGTGAAACTGGTGAAAACGGGAGTGGTACAGTATTACCATATTTACACTATGCAACTTTGTTGCATGCAATTTTCATTTTAAGTGAGAGTGTTGAAATAGAAATGTACACATTTTGTATTTCTTCTCTGTCTTTCTCACTGAAAAAAGAGAGTTGCATGCAACAAAGTTGCATAGTGTAAATATGGTATATGTTTACTGTACAAGGAGTTTTTTTCATGTCAAAAATATTTCTCTAAAGTACAGTAATTTGAACAGAATTAAAGAAACTACCACTGGACGAGTACCTTAAGTTTGTATCTAAAGCCTATCACTGCGTATCTTAATTACATATATCACAGAACACCTCTAATGACAACACCATGTAAAATTGGCAGGTTCCTCTCATATAAAATTCTAGAATTCGAACCAGTTTCTTGTGGCAGGTTCTCTTCTTTCTTGGTACAATAATAATTAACAAATTTTGTTAATGAAAAATATTCCAAGAAAATTTACTTTGTTTCTACGTTAAGCTAATCAATAAAATTATTACTATAAAAAGGTCACTAAATGTCTGTGTTGAAAGTTTCTTGTTTCAACAATGCTTTTTAGGAATTATTGTTTGTTTTTGCAATTTTTGTTTAACAGTTTTTAAAATAAAGTCAGGTATTGTACGTGAAGTATTTAATATCTGCAAAGAAAGCAAAACTGAGTTTTTAAAATTGCATTTAAAAAATACTAAAGAACATCAACCATAAAAAGGACAAACGAATGGATGACTAGTACTTTTATCAGAAAAAAATTACCTTAAACCGAAATAAGGAATTTTCATAAAAACTTTTTTCTTAATAAACGTTTTAGCAAATAATTTTCTTTAAAATTTCTTTGTACATCAGCTAAGAGGTGAAATTTCCAAATAACTACCAAGGTCACTTAGATAATTTATGAATGTGTACTCTATTTATAATATAAAACCTTAAGACAAGTGAATCATAGAAAAAAGTACAGTCTCTCAATGATTATAAATGTGCGTGATCGATTTTTATAATGAACCAATTGGGATAAAATTGAGCAAAAAAAATTTACAAATATTTTGTTTCTTTTTATCTCTAAAGAAAAAATACAATTCAGTTGGTACGATTTACGACAATATGATACATAAAATATAATAAGACATTTTTAAAATTTATTATTCGATTTTACAACCAACAACAATTTGATGATAAATAAGGTTTTATTTTTTTTATTAAAAATACAACCTTAATATTAACAAGATAATCTAGAGTTTATCTTTAAAATCAAATTCATAAATTATTGTTATTAATACATTTATTGGTTTTTTATTTTTAGTATTTGTAATGTCCAAATTAATCCGATTAAAGTTGAAATTTGTTCAATAAATTTTAGTATTAAACTATAAATACCTTGAAAATTTTATAAATAAAGACTTAGTTCAAAAAGTTTACCACCACTTTTTACTTTTTTCTGGTCGTTGATACCAATATTTATACCAATATTTATGTTTTAACTTTCTAAGCTCCATAAATAATTGAAACACATCTTTCTTTAGGCAGATTGATGGCATGACTTCTTTTAAATTACACATTTATGTAAATGAGGCATTAGAAAATGGTCCCTATTTGCCAAGAGCTTTTAGTGACATTAAATAACTCATTAAGTAATTAAGTATTAAAACGTGTAATATTTCATATTTGCTGGTGATTGAGTTCTTGGTTTAAATGAAAGAAACAAAGAAATTTATGGAAAATACGCAAGAAATGTTATATTGTTTACTTATTTGCATCAACGAAATAAGTAAATCGCTTTCATGAGTTTTGTCTTTATCCAAAAAGATTTAAGATATGAAATTATACCGAAATGTATTTCCATCATGTTGGTTTCTGTCATTCCTTTGTATAAAACAAACGTGAGCGCAAGATTGTAGTAGTAATTGTAATAAAGTGTAAACTAAATATAGAGAACAAGGAAAAAATAATGCATAAAATCATTGTACACTTGCATAGACAGTTGTGTCAATTGTACAATAAAATACACTACAGTTCATAATGTATATCATTTTACAAGCAATTTAAAGAAACACACATACTGCATAAGCCTTTTTTGGTTTTTCTGCAAAATAAAATACAAATTAGAGATATAAATATTATATTTTTTAGATTGAACAGAAAAACATAACAAGGGGTGATTGTAATAACGAAAAAAAGCAACAAAAATAAAAAAGTACCTGTCTTTATTTGTTTCTTCTTCCACACATGCACATACTGTCGCACTATAAACACTATAATATTACTGTTTACACTATTGTCAATTGAAATGCAATATTAAAATTAGCTTCGTCATTGTTGTTATATGCTTTTGATAAAAGGGAATAACAATTTTAGTGTTCTCATAAAATCAAAAGAAATAAAAGAAGAGAACAATTCAATACTGTACATTATTAAGACTACACAATCAACTGTTTTGTGCTCACGTTTAGTATAAAATACATACTATCCGTTATGTATAATAACACAAACGTATATCTATTGTGCAAACACATTTGTACCGAAAATTTAAACATTGTGGCATGAAATGGCTCATTGTTCATACACACAACAGTCTTGGTCACTTAAATTTACTAACTTGTCCATAAGAAATATGTTTTATTAACAACAAACTTTTCATAAAAATAGTCCGCTGACAACTCGGTTAAAGTAGGAGAAAAAGTGTTTAAGTTACAGTTAGTTAAAATGTATGCGTAAAAGGGCTAAAGCTGAAAAATTTAGCTACAAAAATGTTTCTAGTTACTTA
Organism: Panzeria rudis; assembly: GCA_956483635.1. Lineage (NCBI taxonomy): Eukaryota > Metazoa > Arthropoda > Insecta > Diptera > Tachinidae > Panzeria > Panzeria rudis. The sequence goes on from OY101449.1 coordinate 2,453,934, forward strand.
TTAGTTAAGACCAACCTTTTTGGAGTTATAAAGCAGAAACAACAACAACAAAAAACAAGGAAAATAAAAACATTCAATACTTTTCGACTTTTAATTTAAGTCTGAACGATTTTCAATGTCTGTGACATTGGAAAACTCTTTCAAAATCACTTTTACCCTATGCCATTATGCTAACACTTTTAAGTATTGGAATGAAGATAATAAGTGTTTAGCTCTAATAGTGAAAGGATACTTGAGTTACCTAAATAAAAATAAAAATGTATAATCTTAAAAAAGGGATGCAATAGTCACTTATTGAGTCTTAGTGCCGCAAATACCCATAAAGTATCTACTTCTAATCTCTTAAAAGTGTCAACATAATGAACTTTTAAGCTTATAAAAATACAGGTTTAATATATAAAAAAATATGTGTTTCTGTATTTATGTGTCTCAGTATTAATTATGTATGTACCCTGCAGATAACGTTACTACTTCATACACGCATGCAAACTATACTCCATAGAGGACTAGTAACGGGTGTTTTTTTAGAGGTATAGAACTTCGAATTGAAATAAAACACAAGAAAATCGTTTTAATGTCCATCAATTTGGCTTTATTGGAAGGATAATTTTATGCCATTAATGTTTAAATATGATTTCGGGCATGTAGCCGCCGTGGCTGGCTGGAATAAAGCCAATTCTACAGGTCCAATTTTCAACCACTTTTTCGAGCATATGGGGCCGTATGTTGGCAATAACGCCACGAATGTTGGCTTCCAAGTCCCCTAACGTTTCTGGTTTGTTGGCGTAGACGAGCGACTTCACATATCCCCAAAGAAAATAATCCAATGGTGTCAAATCACACGATCTTGGTGGCCAATTGACAGGTCCATTCCGCGAAATTATGCGCTCATCGAATGTTTCCTTCAATAAATCGATTGTGACGTGCGCGGTGTGGCATGTAGCACCGTCTTGTTGGAACCACAACTCATCCACATTCATGCCATCCAATTCGGGAACAAAATAGTCGGTTATCATGGCTCTATACCGGTCTCCATTTGCTCCAATTGCTGTGCACGGTGGCGAATCGATTCATTCAGGTCCTCTTCAACACTTTGCTCTACAGCGGCAATTGTTTCTTCGGTGCGCACTGTTCGACGTCTCTGCGGATGAGTATTATCACATAGAGTAAACGTAGTGCGAAAACGATCCATGGTTAACCGAATTAATTGCTCTGATGGACGATTATGTCGACCATAAAATGGACGGAGCTTGCGGTAAACTTCGCGAACTGAACCATTATTTTCGAAATAAATTTGCACGATTTGCAAGCGTTGTTCTTTTGTCAACCTGTTCATGATGAAATGGCAAACCAAACTAAATATTAATCACTTGACAGCTGACAAAATGGCCGCCAGTTAAAAAAGTTATGCCAACTTAAAGTTCTATACCTCAATAAAAAACACCCATTACAACGTTAACCCAAATGTATGTAGAAAATATGGCCGATTTAACATTACGGGCTGGACCATATAACCGAACGTTACATTACATTGGAATGTATTCAAAACCACTCCATGTCACTAATTGATGAAGCACTGAAGTACCCGTATTTTAACGATTGCAATCCTTAAAACGCGAATATTTGTCCCTTTGCTACAAACTCTTGTGTTCAAATGACATGATCTATGACTGCATTACATAGGATCATGCTATAGGTAGTGCATATCGGCTAAAATGGACCACGTACTCCAATATTATATGCAGGGTATATATGTACGCAAACTCAAACTAATCCACTTATATTTATTAACACTTTGGTTTATTGGCTTTAGTTCATACCTTTATTAAGTACAAAGCTCTAGATAAGGTCGATTGTAATTATGTTGTAACAGAAACCGAAATATGTTTCAACATGAACATTAACATAAAAATAATGTAATAAAAACTTTTCGATAGTGAGCGGAGAAAAAGCACTAGACACTGGAGAAGAGCTTCCAACATACGAGTATGTGAAAATTAAACCTTTCTCTTCTTAAAATTAATTGTATTAAAAACCATATGTAAAAGTACTCCATAACTATGTGTAGTCTTCTTTTAGCCAAATATTCATTCACTTTTACTGTTATAATATTGCTATAACCTCACTTTTATTAGCAATTTTCATTATTTTTTAACTTCCGATTTATCTGTGGCTTTGGTGTGTAAAAACTTTGAAAATATGTAAACACTTTTAAGAGAAAACTATTTTCATGAACTGTTTAATATTTGTTTTCCATCAATATACATAAAATGAAATTTTTGTTTTTCGTTCAACTAAAAAACACATCTTTGTATAAAAAAATAACGTATATTATTTCTTCGTCAGTATATTATTTTTTAATAGTTTACTGCTTTATTTGTTAAAGTACTTGTCAATATTTTTCAACTATGATATGAGGGCAGTGTTATAACTTCCACATTTGGCGAAGGGATAGTTGAACACTAAAAATTATTATTTCTTCAATTTAAAGTAAAAAGTTTCGATAAATAAATCGAAATTATAACAAAAACATTTTGTTTTTATATTCAAAATTTATATGAATTATACTGTTTTCAAGTTTTTTTTACAAAAAGATATTCAAATAAATTGATTGTTGAATTTCGATTGAAGTGCTGGATTTCTTTTGTTAAAGGAGTTAGCATACTTAGTTTATTAGCAAGTTACTTGTCTTAAGTTCCTTTTTCAGTATTTCTTAATTATTTTTTCTATTTCCTTTTATTTATTTTAAAGTTTGTAGTGGTCAGAGTTTGCAAAATCCAAAGAAATCAACAAGAGCAGACAAACTTTATTCTTAATAAAATGTGATGAAAACACTATAGTGCAGATATAAGCTTAAATTTAATGTATATATAAAGATTTCAGTAATAGTTTATAGCAAAGGATTGCATCAATTGTAGAGGAAAAAATAAAAAAAAAATTTCCTAAAAGTTAGAAATACAAAATTTGATATCCATTACTATAATATAATGAAAAAAAAATCCATACTAAGTTTTATCCATTTTTTTATCCATTAGCTGATTTGAAGTGGCTTAACTCTACTACATAGAAAAAATTAATATTTCAGTTCAAAGACCAAATTTCCTGAATCAAATGTAAATTTGTTCCATTTAGGCCCTACAAAGAAATTTATAAATTCAAATGCAAAAATTTATAATAGTTTGTTGGAAAAAAAAAATCCCAAATTTTTCAATTAAAAATATTTTTCCTATAGAGCCTTTAAATGGTGCCAGTTTGGCTAAAATTTCTAGTTCAAAGAACTTTCATTGCGCAGAAATTAACGCCAATCTTATGTGATAAAAATATCAAGTGCCAAAAATTAAAAACCCAACTAAAAAATTTACAAAGTTATATCTTCTACGACGCCTAAGCGTCTGCGATAACAAATTCCTTGTCGTAGTATCGTTTAGTATTTAGTATATTTATTTTAATATTTCTTACTCAGAGCTTCTTTATTCTTGAGCAGAGTAAAAAAAACATCAAAAATCATTTGTTGTTTCTTTTCTCTTTTTAAATCAGCCAAAATGGAGTCTTTTATAGTCACAACTTTTGAATTACAATACTTAGAATCTTGTACACACAACATTGTAAACTATACAAACACATGAGATCGCATTAAAAATAAAGAAAATATATAACTACAATTTGGCATAAACTTATTTAAAAATCAATTCATATACAAACAAACTCTAGATAATGCTGCTATTCAAGCATAAATCCATTTTAAGGACACTTAAAGGTATGCAATTAATTTTGTTGAACAAGCGTCGACTAGTATAAATTTTAGAAGTAGCAATTCATATTTTAGTGCTAAGCCCACTGCGTGAAGCGTACTGGGAATACAGAAGTCCCTATTAAACAGAAGTTGGTTAGTGAAAACCAAACACTGAGCAATAACGTAATCTAACAATATTACTAGTCTTTTTTTATGAAGGTTGTTTTTAGATGTTCCCATGTTTGAGCTGGCGGCACTGTTTTGTTTTACAGCCGATTATATTATCTGACGCTGGCCTTGTGGTTAGTTTGAATTGCCATTTTATAATGAATAGAAATTTTGCTAAATATGAGAACTACAAAGTGATATAGCAGTGGTTGTTTTCATATTGTAAAAAAAAAACACTACCAAGTAAGTGTACTTGCTATTGGATGTGTGTAGAAACTATAAGGTGTATGCCCTAGCTATTTTGGCTTTGACGAGTCCGGAGCAAATGCAATATTAGATATTTTTTTTGGGGACATGTTTGTGGACAGTCTCTGCCAATAAACCAGAGACGATTGAACACCTGGAACGAAATATTCGGCAAAATGCAGGCCAAATATTGTGTTTGTTGCAAGAAGCTAATGTTGCAAATTATTTTAGAGAATAAATTGTTTATAAGCCCTGTTTATTGAAAATTAAATTTCACTCTTACATTCATATTAAACTGCAGTAAAGTAGTATGTGTTTGATTTTCTTTCATTTTTCATTTTGGTCCATTCATTATGGCGACAACGATGACGAAAGTTGTCTTATTTTTTAATTTTTATTTGGCAACTTTTCAAATTTATATAATTCGATGAGAAATATTTTTAGTTCAAATTCAGATTTAGTAGAATCTTTGACGCCGTTCAATGTGATTGTATATACAAAAAACTTTTATATATAAATATTTTGCCAAAAATTATATTGAATAGATTATTTAAACACTCATGATGCATAATTCATGGATATATTTATTGTATAGTTTGTAAATTTTATACTGAATATTTAGGAAGAAAATAAAAGGTTTCAAAATTTTATATAAATTATGTTTCTAATTGCTTTTTGTTTGTGCAAAATGTGTCAATCTTTTACAAAACTCTTATTAATTTTGCGTCAAAGAAAATCCCTTGATATTAGATGTGGAGAAAAGTCGAAGAAAATCCAATAGCTTTGCATCACTTAAAATTTTTAATTCTCTTTCAACTACTAATTTTTCATTGGAATTGACAAAATTTTGTTCAATAGGTCGATTAACTATAGCAACCGAACCTCAGTTAGGTTGCTATTTCCTAGATTGTTTTTAAATTTTTTTTTTATTACTTTTATAATGATTTAATTATTTATTACATTAAAATTTTGTGTTGATAGTTCTTGAGTAGTCTAATGTGACCGATTATGGCCTATAGGCTAGGTTCTTCATAAAGAATGAATGAATAAATAAATAAATAAATAAATAAGACTATATTATGGATGGCAACTGAGAACTATTCATTTAGTGCTTTTCTGGCAACTACGAATTTTCAGTTGCTATCCATAATCGACCCAGTCTTTAGTTAAGTACCAACTGTCTTTATCGAATTTGTCCTATTAGTAGTGAAAATGGTACCGGTTCAATATGTTACCGAGTCATAAGTCGAGAAGAAAAAAGTTTACAAAATACATACATTTACATGTAGCATAATTAATTATATGATATTTTCATTTACTAAATTACAGCCCATACTATCAACTTAAAGTCCATGCAGTCATATTAACAAGATGTCTATCCTTCAACCAGCCATTTACTCACTTTCACTCTTATGCCATTAGTTAAATTTTCAACTGTTTCTTTCTATTCATATGCGAAAGAGTGTTTATGTTGCATTTTCTATTCCTGCAATAAAGTCATTCATATTCAACTGTCATCATTTTAAGACATTCAATTTAATTGAAGATATCGTTAGAGAGCTTGACATCCGACAAAGTGTTTCCCCTTTTCTTCCTAGTTTTTTGTCATCATCATTTTTAAGTAGAAGTTTTTGCAAAGTCAACAGAAATTTGATTTAAGGCTGGTAAAGTATGTATTTCTTTTTGTTTCTTTTCTTGTTTTATATTGTATGCAAAATATATAAAAAATTCGTATTGAAATACAAAATAACTGGAGTAATTATGCAATACATCTGCAGATCGGGCTAGTTCAAATGCAGCAATATTGACATATGTTTTGCAGCTCCTTAAACATTTTTCGTTAGAAGCCGAATTTTTGTTCAACAGAAATGCCGCTGTGGCTGATACCTAACGATGCCAGCCTATTACTCCTGAAGTCGTGTGCTCGATTCTCATCAAACACCCTGCGTGTTTCTGAAAACAAATAAATTTGTATTATCAATCCATGCTCTAAGAGATATTGGAGACTAATATTTTAATTTGGAAGCCAATATTGATATTTTGCCTAAAACTATTTTCAAGGATTTTTTGTCTAAATTGTTAATTTAATGTATAATATTTTGCTTTATGTTATAGACGTAAGTAACACTTTGTTAAGCCTATGAAAATATAAATATTTAAGCACAAATAATAACATCAATGTCATGTACTAAATTGTAGTGTTAAAATATTAACCATAAATTTTAGATGTAAATAAAAATAAAAAAGGTTGGAAGAGATTGTGTTGTGTTTTTGTCTTTAGGCCTAACAATTTACCACAAATACCACCTTCTGTTTAACTTTCACACACATCATCAGCACACGCAAAGTATCTGAGATTTTAAGGGAAAGTGAAGTTGATTGTATCACAAAGCCAAAAGGGCATATTGTGATAACACAGAACGTAGAAAGCTGCCTTTTCTTTTTTATATTGTTACAAATTTTGAAAGGTAATTTATTTTACTATTTTTGGTGTGCTATGCATTAGTTTACGAATGTGACTTCACAATCAACGTAGTAATATGCTGGAGGCTGCTTTTGGTTCTAACTTTTGATTATACATTTCGCTTTATTTGTTTTTTTTTCTGGTTTTGTTATTTACACAATGCAATTTCCCTGCTGCAGATGGAGGGAGGTAAGAACTATTTAGATATGCTTAAGATATATAACACATAAAATTATGTTCTATAAATGAAAGTATATTTGGTAAAAACAGGGTACACGGATTACGAGTATATTTGGTAAAATCAGAGTACTTTTCGGTTTTTAGTCCCAATAGAATAAGACCTGCGGAAAATATCGACAGGTTCTCTTCCCTCTAAAGCTATTATAACAAAAACTTTTCTTACTTCGTGTTATTTTCTTATCAAAAGAATATTTAAATTTTTTTTAATAAACTGTCTTTCTTTCTTAAATATAATCACACAACGGATGAACTATTTACAAAGCTGGCGGTGGAATGAGAACTCAGCTACAAATAGATCAGATAGCAATCAGCATTAGTCACCGTTACCTTGATTAAATGAAAGAAATATCTTAACCAAAGAATAGTATTAAATAACAGATGCTTATAAAAGCGAAAGTGTCAGTTTCAGGTTAAATGAAAAAAAATAGTAATAACAAAAAATGATTGATGGCTGTGAATGACAAGTATTAGATAATAATCGCCTTACAAAGCTTAAGTTATGGTTTTAAAAAGAAAATAGAAGTGCTTATTTTGTTGTTTATATGTATATTAAGAAAATGAAATTTAAGATGCCAATATGAATAATAAGAAAAACTAATAAATGTGTCTTTCTTATTTTTCAAAGCAGCGTTGGAAGAATTTTTACTGCTAAGCTTTTCATTGTAAATTTATTTATAAAGATTTATATTGCTTTTTGGTGCCATCTTCCATAACTTCTCAAAAGTTACTTATGGTTAAGTAGGATTTTTTATTTGAATTTTTTTAATTTTTCATTTTTTATTCAAGATACTTCTGTTGCAAATATTTATGTGATTCCCCTTTTGATAGCATATCGGCTCTACCATGGCCAACAATCGAATGGGTAAAATTTGATTTCTAGATTCGTTACATTAATTCTACATTGAATACAAAGTAGCCATTTAAAATCCGGTTTTGCAAATTATTTTAGAACTAACTGTGTAAAAGTACGAAATTAATCCTAAAACACATTTTAGGTTTTGAAAGAGTTCTAGCATTTAAGTTAAGAGATTGAATGTCTTTGAAGAATTAATGTAGAATTTCGTGGAAATTAATTATGGAAGAAAATACATATGGGTAAAATTAAAATCAAATTGATATTCTTTATCTCATTTGTTCTTAACACAATTTCTTTAATACTATTGGATAGAAATTATTAAAGCCTAAAGTATATTGCCTATAGTAATATACTTACTTTGCAATAAATATTCGATGAAAGAAAAAAATTTGTTTTCCTTCAAAATAACATCTCACTCCTATTTCATACACATTTCTTCTCTGCTTTAAAATGTAGTCTTACGCATTGCTCTATTTTTAAAAACGAAAAACAAATGTAAAAATAAATAGAACTAATTAAAAAAAATGTTTTTTTATTTTAAAAATATGTCTACAAGCTCTTTGTCATTCGTGACCTTTTTATTTAATATTAAATATTATATTAAACTAATTAAAATTTTATGATCTCATCAATTTGCTAAGGACTCGTCACTCGTTATAGGAATATTTATTCGAAAAGTTCAGGCGAGTGTTGATTTAAAGCAAACATTTTTTGAAAAGAAGAAATTATGTTTCAATCGTAATAATTTGAGTCGTAAATAATTCAATTATATTAAACCATTTACTTAAAATTTTATTGTGAAGAAAAAGTAACATATAAAAAATTGTAGTTCGTGACTTGTCACAAGAACACGTATGGACTTTGTTATTATGGTTTTGGGTTTTAGTGGAGAAGAAAACTCAAATAACGAGAGCAGAGATCGAAAACGTTTTAGAGAAAAATTAAAACTAGACGAAATACAGTATGCATAATAAATATAAGCAAAAAGCAATGGAAATGTAAAGGGAATTACTCTTAAAACAACTTATTTTATTTATTAATTCTTTGGCTATGTTTTAAAGAAGTTTTACGCATTTAAAACGAGGTTAAATAATATAGAAATTATATCGTCCTAGAGTGAGGTAACGAATGGCAAAAATATAAGGCGTTGATATGGTAAAACAAAAGAAAAAAGATCATTCCTCTAAAGTTTTAAGTTAGCTCGAAAAGATTCAAAGTTAGCTGACAGGTAGTAATGTCAATGGAAATAATATCCATTGACTTTATTTCCCACAAAAGAGAATCTTTACTCAGCGAAACCACTATTCGATATACCGAGAGGTGTAATCCTACGCTAGCAAAATATTAAAAAAAGTCAACTCAAAGAATAAATACAGATATTAAATTAAATATCTAATCTCGTATTCAAAAAGTGACCCTTACCCCCAGTTTCTGATTTAATAATTAAATGGTTTTTAAACTTAATTTCTATTTAAATAGAAAACTAATTTTTATAGATCATATTTAAATATAACTTATATCACTAATCTTGTAAATTTAAATTCGATTTAAGTTTTATATATTACCATATGATTTTGAATGCTTGTTGTTCTTGTGAAAACAATAAAATTGTGGCCGCTGACAATTCAACTTTTCTTGGGGTAAAATTCGGGCTTTCTTTGGGTATATTTGTCTTTTTGTGATTTTGTAAGCTGTTTTTATTCTTTTAATATATTGCAGAAACTTTTGATTATTCTTATTTTTTGCGTGAAGAAAAATATATATATTTTTTGGACTTTGCTTTGTTTATGTTGAACAGCTGATTTTTTTAGGAAATTTAAAATATATTATGGTCCTACCATATATTTGTCACAATTAAATAAGAACAACTAAATACGAAGAACAACTAAATAGGAAGTTGTATTTAATTACAATTTAAGTTTATATGGAAATTAACTAAATAAGTATTTAATTACTGAGTCCAAGGCTGGTGGTTAGAATTTAGCTAACAATTGTTCAGAACTTTAGTTCACACCAAATATTATCGTACAACAACACCATCCTTAACAGTAACCTGGATTTTCAAAGCTCTCATATAGTATGAGGATGTGTGTTATACATAATCAAATGCATGTACAGTTCGCAATACACCGTTCCAGTGTACATTTTACTATTTTAAAGTTAATCTACTTTTAATATTTTTTATCATTTAAGTATTGTTTTCGCTGCATTTAACAGATAAAATATACGGAAACGGAAGTGCGCAAGAACAGTGCTGACAAATTTAATGCAGCAGTATAAATCACAATTGATGCTAACTAGCTACACTGAGTTTAAACATAATTACATATACATACATATATAATAGGTGTTTTTAAACAGTTTAGATGGTGACAAATTGACAGCATACTCATACTTCAATGTCTACTCGCTTATCTGACTACGACTATTTCTGAACCAGGTCATGTCAAGTTGTTATGAAATGTTTAATACAAAATTATCGGCCATATCACAGAGTTATATTCCATTCGGAAACGGAATCTAACTAGGGCTTGACGTATTAGGGTGGATTGAATTCCGTTTCCGAACGGAATTGAACTCTGTGACATGATCTTATGTATGTTAATCGGATATATGTATGTCAAGTAATCTATTTATGCAGTAAGTAGTATGGAAAGAGGCCTCAGAAATGTAGGATGTATTGTGAGTTTAGATTACTTTAAATCAGTGGTGGCCATTGACCCGTGCATAGGCTGTTTTTGAACATCAACATGCACGTGTACAATGTGTTAAAAACTCACAGCCTATATATTTAGCCGCGAAGCACGTACACAAACACAGAATAAGAAAGTGTATGTTTGGACACACCTGTTTTAAATCTTTAAATTGTTTGCATGTGTGAAAATACACATGAGCACACAAATGCGTATTTATTTGATTTTAGTAACTATTAAAATAATACATTTTTTATTTAGCTTGATGTAAAACTTATCTCTTGAAATGAAAATGCATTTCTATAATCAATTGTAATTGTTTCATCATCATCATTATTATCAGCATAACATTCCAATAATTCAGATAATTAGAAACTAATAATATTAAATTCGTTGCAAATTTCTGCAAATAAATGCTACAATAAAAATAGTTTTTGATTGTCTTTTTTTATTCACGACTTCCAATTACCATACACTCCTAATTATTTGCCTAAATTAAAATACAGCCTAAACAGCCTAAATAACATTATTAAAGTCTCTAATTTAATTCAGGCAAATAATAAAAAATTTTTTTTTGTAGATGATAAAATGAACTTTTTTAATTTTTACTGATTAAATAATAGTTAGTGTCCGATTATCCTGTTTTTTAGAATTATTTTCTTCTTCGGGATCCTTTTTTCCCTTTTTGAGCAGTTTTTCGCTGGGTCGTAGAGATGTGCTCGGCATAAATCATACATGTTCGAATGCAGTAGTTTTCTTAACTCTTTAGCGGAGACGTGACTAGATGTAGGTAACTGTAGAAAGTGTCAAGTAAGAATTATATTGAATTAAATCTTAATGATTTTTTAATTTAATGGATATTTATCTAACATTTTTTCTTGTTTCTTAACTCTGCTCAACCCTCTATATTTCTTTGTAAGTACATCTATCCGGGTAAAGTTCATTTAATATCGTAAAAAAAATAAATAAAATATGTAATACATAAATAAGAGAGTATTTTAAAATCTTAAAATATCCCGGCAAAAAAGTCGGAAATTGTTCAAAAGATTTAGCATTTTCAAAACTTGCTCTAGACAACCTTTAAAGGGCATTCCATTCGCTTATTTTGATCACTTCCGTTCTATGACAAGCACTTGTTAATTTTCACCAATAATAGAACTACTTTGAGCTGAGTTCAACAATGATGTGATTAATGATTTGGATGTTCATTTTTTGGCTGCGATGTAATAAATGAGAAATTGTGTGTAAATTGTGGAAACATAACAGACTCTTAAAAAGCATGTTTGTACTTCATTATATTAAAGCATACTATTTTTATCAGTCGTTACCTCACTTTAGTACGATATGATTTCTGTAATATTTCACCTCATTTTAATTGCTTACAACTTCTTTAAAGCAAGGCCAAAGAATTAATAAATTAAATAATTATATTTTAATAGCAAGACTCTTTGCTTACATTCTGCATACCGTGTTTTGTCTAAATTAAATTTTCTCTATAACGTTTTTTTAATTTTTTAACATGTGTCTTTTTCTTCACATTCAAATTTAAAGCAAATGGTATAATATAATTGAATTGAAATACAATTTGTTCATTTCAAAAAAAAAATTTTTGGAATAAATATGAAAGTGACGAATGACCAATTCTTAGCAAATTGATGAAGCTCATGCTAAAAATTATTTAATAACCATTTCAATTTCACATATTTTTAATAACTTTTTTTGCACTATAATTACTAATCATAGAGTTTTAATTAATTTGTATGACTCACAATTTCGTTGATTTCGTTGATAGTGATATTTAATATTTAAAAAAAAGTTACGAACGACAAATAACTTGTAGATATTCTTTTAAAATAAATGATAAATGAAACTCATATGTTTACTTTTATTTATGGCAATATATTTTTGCACTTCTTTTCTGGTTTTGTAATGCGTAAAGCCAGATCTCAAGGCACAGACAAAAAAATTTTATGAAATGAGAGTGAGATAACCTCTTGTAGAAAAAAATAAAAAGGACAACATTTTCTTTATTATAAGATGATGTAATAATTGCAAAGTAAGTATAATGCGTATAGTAAAAGTTTCAATCATATTTATCCAATACTGCTGGAGAAATAATATTAAAAACTAATAAGACAAAAAATATCAATATGTTTTGAATCTAACCCAAATTGGCTTAAAATTTCCCGCACGGAAGAGTTAAGTTTGCACAGATGAGTAAATGTAATTTTTTTATTTTTTTCCTTTTCTTTTTTCTACCATATAGTAAAACCAGCCCACACGCTTCCATTATCATATATTTATGTTTTTATACTTGAAGGTTGCAAGACTATTTTAATTATTTGTGTAAAGTTTCCATTTTGAATCTACCAGTTAACTGCTTTTTGTTTTTGACTGTTGACTTTTTATCAATTTCTTTTCTTACTTGTTCTAGAATATTAATTGAAGGAAATCGATTTACTGTTTTTGTTTTTGTCGTACTTACTTTTCATGTTTTTTATTAATCCAAAAATACGAGTTTTTATGTCTATAGCATCTACTAATGGAACTAACTGTTAAATCAAGAACTGCTTTTCCTAATGAATGTATGACATTGGGCCAATAAAACGTAATTGCAAAAAACAAGTAAAAAAGTTACCCAAAAACTCCTTCCTTTACTAATTGGTCAGTAAGCAAATAGACAACACAATAGACAATAAAAAAAAGAAGTACGGCGCAAACTTTGTGCACATAACTAAACAAACGTTCACACAAAACCCTTTTATATTAACTTGAAGCAGGGTTAGGAATAATAAAGCTTATCGAGTCTACTTATCGTTATTGTAGTGCATCTTCGTCATTACTTAAAGCAACAGTCAACAAATGGAGCAACAACAATAGAGCAGTAGCACTTTAATTACAAGCACTTGAATTCATTGGCCTCTTGATAATTTGTGTCACTACAAAAGATACGCGGGACGTACAAATGATTTTTTTTTTAGTATATATTTTCAAATTCTTTTTAATCTTTAGTTTCTGTTAGAATAAGTTATGAAACTGAACTGGATCATACAATTAGAAAAAAAATCATAAATGCAATGCATAAATATATAAATGCAATGTCAAATTCCATAGCAAAGCTCGGTAAACTGCAGCTCAATTTCGTCGCTTATGACAACTTCATGCTAATTTTTTGCTAATTGTTATGCGTATGATTGTTAGAGTATAAATTATTAAATATAGGTGATACTGGGGTGACTTTCTTATCTTTTGTTTCAAATGTCTCCTTTTTTCTCTTTCTTCTACAATTTAATTTGTCTTTCTCCACAAATAGTTTTAGATCTATTAAATTATTCAGTTCAAAATTCTTGTTTCGGAAAACACTAAAACTTAGAACTTGAAAGTATTTAAAACTGTTTGAGAAGATCATCGAAGTAACTTTTTGGTCTGTTCTCTTATGTATGTATTACGTACTGGTTACTACATTTTTTTATAGAGGGTTTTTGATGTACTTTTCTTTTCTTATTCTAATTGTATCAAGGAAGAAGAAATTTAATCAAGTATCTATTAATCATCTTAAAAGTGTTGTCTGGCGAATGAGTGGAGATACTTAAGTGATTGTCTTATATGTTGTTCTTTTCTATTTATATTTTATATGCTTTTTACTTTCATTTATTTATTTATTTATTTTGGTCAATCATTATAGGCTGGATAGTAAAATAGACGTCGTTGAAGTTTATTGTGGCTAAAACCATTACAATCATTCTAATTAAGGTAAAACCAAATTATATTTTTTGTAGCGCTAAATATTGGTACTTTGAACAAATGTTTGCTTTACTATTCCGTGAACTGTTTTTTGTTTTAAGTAATTATTTCTTAGGATTTTTTCGACGAAATTAGAATTTATGATCTACTGTTATAAAACTACTACAGTTATACTGCGCTTACACCTGAATGAAATCTAGTAAACATGAGATTTCGGGAAAAAGCGTGCTTACTTTTTATTAGGTTTCCCACATAGAATATAACGTTACGAACATTAGCTTTATAACCAATTTAGATTCACAAAGCAAATACGTTCGAAATAATCATATTAATAAACAATTAGCTACTGGCTTGAGCTTTTCACATATTTACATTTTCATACAAGTATAAAATCAAACAAAAAAAATTTGTCTTGAGTAGAACAAAAATCAGAAAAATGGGAATGAAGAAAAATAAACCGATGGCAGCGCTGGGAAAGTGCACTTTAATATCAGCTTGAGAGTGATTTAATTATTGTATTCAATTTTCACGAAAAATTTGTATATATAAGAATTAAAATCACATTCAACAGAGCCACCTGACAAGTGGTGATAAGCAAATACAAGTGAGCACTGACGATGGAAGTGTAGCGGCTTCCGAAAGTGGCGCTACTCTGTTCTGCTGTGTGATGTTAATTTTTCCTTGTTCCTTGGAATATTAATCATGCCCAATTCTTTCTGAATATAACGTTACGAACATTAGCCTGATAATCAATTTAGATTCACAAAAAAATCTAGTTCCTTACTAGATTTTGACAAAATCTTGTTGAATATTTGAATTACCTAATGATACAATTGTGGTTTTTTCATATTGTACTAAAAAGTAGAGATGTGCAAATGTCGTGAATTTTTCGTATTAGGCGTGATTCAAGCGTCAATCACGTGTGATCGTCAATATATTAAAAAATAATCACGCAATAGTGCGTGAGCGTGATTTTTAAATAAATTTCTAATTTTATATCCGACTTTAGTCCGACATTCGGAAAATTTTCTGATTATTTATCAGAAATTTTATCGACATTGTTCAGAATTCGTAGGGAATTCTCTCAGACATTTTGGCAGAGTTTTGAGAATTTTCTCAGACAAAGAGTTTTGTTTTCTTGTCCACCACTCACATGATTTTCGGCACTTTTCCTGACCATATTCGAATACGAAAACATTTGAATTACGATATGTCGCTTATTTACTGAAGCAACGGATGCAAAGATTTTCTCTTCTATGGTATTTCGCACCATGGCGTCGCTTACTAAAGACTTTTGTGTAATACGAATTTTTACGAAATTTTTGTAAAAACTTGTACATAAACTCATATATGAGTTCACATTTCATAAGTGATAGCTTAAAAATATCCACCAAATGAAAGCGTGGAAGGATCCCTATAAAATAAAAAACACTCTTGAGTAACGCTTTATCTTTGAGATAATGGTTCTTTTACGTAAAGTCAGGTTAAAAATGTTTAAAATATCATTTCACTCATAATGGGCTTAACGACTTTAAAAATATTGAAAATATTTCATACAATAAACGCATAAGTTTTAAAATGAACTCTAACAACAATTTTAAAATGAAAGTAACAATAATTGGAAGTAATTTCTAATGCACAACATTTTCATTGCTTCCAAAGAATCGGGAGAGTTTGTGTAAAAGCAAGTAAAAATTTATAAAAAAAAATTGTAAAATAGTTTTAGAAAATACTCACCATGCCTTTGAAAAAAATAGATTTTTTTAAAAAAGTTTTTGGAAAAAAATTTCGTTTAAAAACTAATAGTTATTTACATGAAAACACAGTTTCGCGTTTAATTCGTATATAAGAAAAACAAGTTGCGAAAAATATTATTATAGAGCGGCAAAAATAAATTTTTCTTAACATCGCCTCAAATTCTGTGATTAGGGTTGCAATGACAACCCTATGTAAAAATCATTTAAAATTAACCAAATTTGCACTAAAACACAATCGCAAACTCTACGTTTTCATAACTTTTTTGAAGTATCTGGTTTTCCTGGAATATATATATAAATATAAATAAATTGTACATGAGTTTTTTCAGTGTGCGACTGACGATTATGTCTTAAAAACAAACAACGAAAATACTGTTATACTCTTTTTATACAAAATGACGTGTCCGAATTGCATGCTGTTGATTTTTCACTATGTACTTGCTTTTAGGTGTGTGCACAAACTATGAGGTGCGTGATTTGCCTAGTTTGCTTTTGAATGGTCTATTTATATATGCAGTTTTGTAAATATATTAAAAAGCATTTCGAGAAAGGTTGGTGTAAACGGTATAGATGTAAAAGAAGATTTCAATGTTATTATAACGAAAAAAAAAATTATAACGTTTTTGTGAAAAAAAATCTAAAATATACCAAAAAAATGTGTCATTCGTTGAAATATTTAATTTCATCTGTGCCATTAAAACTTAGAATTTCAATTTATTTGCTTGAAGTCAAATGCAGTAATACTTTTTAAATTACATTTTAATGTTTTTTATCAGCAGAAGGGCGTCATGTTAAGCAACATCGTTAGCAAGTTATGAATTAGCTAAATAAAATAAACACAAAAACTAACAATAGTACCAAAACTTGAAACAATCCTGAAATAATTAAAAATTTGTAACTTATTCAGACAAATAAAACTTTCCTTAAATTCTACTCCCTTTAGTTGGGGCGTTAGAAAGTAATTTAAAGTTTCTTGGTTATTTACAAAAGAAAAACAAGAGCCACTAAGTTATTTTATTTTTATAAATCGTACGATATTTAAGAAAAATTAGTTTGAGAAATAACTAGATCCGAAAGAAATTTAAATTGCTGGAAAAAATCAAGATATTTAATATGCACTCACACATATTGACATACAAAACAATTAAAAGAGTTGGTTTCGGTAAAAAGTTTTGTTTATCAAAACACAGTGCACGTATGCAAGACTAAGCTTCCTTCTCTAAAACTCCTCTTATTTTTATTTTTAAACAGATTTTGTTGTTTAAACTAACCATATTTTTCATACATACTACTAGTAAAAAAAAAACAAACAAATTGATATTTCAACATGTTCGTATTGAGACACCTGAATAGATTTGTTCAAGCATTTTAAACATTCATGTTAACATTCATGCATTATTAATGCAGCCAGCCCTCAGCGAATCGATGTTTATAGAAGGCATAACACTTAATGGTAAGTGATACTTTAAGAGCATACATATGCATCTGTACAAATACTTGGTGATTTAAATATACTATTCGTATGTACGTACGTACGTATGTACCTCTCCTTGATGTTTAACAAATAAATATTACTTATACGCCATGTAGTACTGAAGCATAAACACATTAAGCTTTCTTTTTTTAAACTTATGTGGGTGATTTTCATTTCAAATGCTTTTTTCGTGTCCGTTGAAAGTACAGTAAAAAAGCGGATAGTTTTGAAAATATGAACTGTTTTAGCATGATTTAATATATTATAAATATATGTACATAAGTTTTTTTTTGTGTAAGACTATCCATTATATGTTAAAAACGAAGATTTCTCTTGATTTTCCACATTAAGAAATATGAATTTTTTCCAAAAACGAGATTAAATTTTTAACAGCTTTAGAATACTTCTATTTGCATCTATTATTTTACACATACAATTTTTAAATTTATTAGAAATTATATATATATTTTTTTTCATTGTTGTTATCTGCAGTCTTGTGTATAGAGCGTTACCCTTTCTCATTACGCTTCATTACTCAGTTTAATTATTCATTAACATTATACACTAAAATAACAGCATAGGTTTGTACTTCTAAATATATAAAAGTTTTGTGAACTTTGTTAAATAGTATTATATTTCAAAACGTTCCATCTCAATCATGGTTTGTATCTAAACAAATTTATTGAGTGTTTCCCATATTTTTTTAAATTAATTGAAATTTTGAGTGTATAAATAAGGAGTTTATATTAAAAGTCATCGAAGATTATACTGCCCTCCTAAGAAAGAAATTTGCATCTTCATTTTAGTAGTGAATTGTTTTAAATTCAAAATATAGTGAGTGTTCTGAAAAAATTTTTAATTCGTAAGAAAATGTACTGCGCGTTACGTCAACAAAATTCTTAAACATAATTTATCTATAAATTTTAGGACATTAAAAAGAAGTTGGCAGCTGCGGAAGGGTAGAAAAAATATAGAGACAATTATACATTTAGAAATTTAATTTGAAAAATGTTGCTTCTAGCGCACTGTTGGTTGTTATATTTTCGAAGAATATATATGCCGTCTTTACACTGTCTGAGTTTTCGTCTGATTTCAAAAGCTAACTTTACGAATATGTCATTTAAGACACGTATTGTATATTAGATGCAAATAACTTAACTTCCATTTTCAACTGAGCTCAGAGGAAAAATTAGAAATTGTATATTAGAAACGATATTCTAGTTTTGCATTTTGAAATCTGACGAAAATTTAGACAGTGCAATGTCAGTTGTAGGTCGCATTTTTGTATGCATAATTATTTAAAATTGACATAACTTTTACCATTGTCGGTCGATTTGAGTAAAATTAGCCATACTTGAAAGAACCAGTTAGTCTGCGTTTTGTTTATCTATTAATGGTTGTAAGTAATTATTTAAAAAGATATAAAGTTTTTATTTTTCCATGTAAATCCAAGTCAAATTTAAAAAAGTGGTCACAAGTGGTTTAGATAAGAACCTTTTTTCGAACATTCTGGTATGTGGTCGTATGAATAGATTTCAAATCGCAAGATTTCATAAAACTAATAATAGCCAAATATGTGCTATGTAAATCGCACGATATAGTGAAATAGAATTTAAGATAGAATAAAATATTATCAATAAGTCATCTTTCAGGATATTTTGTTTTCTGTAATCAACGCGAATTTAAATCTCTTGATTTTCATCACATACCAGATTATTTCGAAGACGACTAAAACTAGTTGTGAATTATAATACAAAAAAAAATGGTTGAGTTGGATCGTAACTTTGTCAACTCAACCTAGTTGAGTTGTGAATCATAATAGGGGCCTTAATTTCGTCCTGCGGCTATTGTACTAATTTTTTGTGGTATATTTTTTTTGCAAAAATCATTCTCAGAACAATCGCGAAAACATATGTAACGCTCAATACAGAAGAAATGTTAAAAAATCAAAAAAATATATAATTTTATTTCAAAAACCATTAAATGAGGTAAAAACTATAATTAGAATCCTACCTTTTCATATTTCTATAAGTTACATTGGTGAAAAAAAACACACACACACACACAAAATGTACGTTTAAAATGAGAATTACCCATATAGTAATAGCTACAGCAATTTTTGTTAATTTTTTTTTGCAATAGGTAACTTCATGCAGTATTAATAAAGCATACATAGGTACATACATAGATACGTATGTCTACACTGATCTATATTCTATAAAAGATTATATGCATGTTGAAAAAAACTTATAACTAATAAATAAAACATGTAACTTATGATATTTACTATTAATATCTGTTTTTATCTTTACTGAAAGTATACAATTTCGTTAAAATTAAATGAAATAATTCAAATATTTAATAATTAACTAATTATATGAATAAGTCATACTGCTATAAATGAAATATTAAATAAATTAAAAGTTGCCAATTGAATAGATATAAAACTATTAAAAGCTTAGCAAATAATATTTGTGAAATAGAGTTGACTTAATTATCATAATTTATTTGCTTGAATTATAAAATAAGATTAACTTAAACGCATTCCAATTGTCCTATATACTATTTGTTATACTATTTGTTAAAAATACGTTCCATTTTAGTTCACCCTTGGCTATACATATGTATACTAACTTATATTTAAAATTTAATAAAAATTTCTGATATATACAATTTGTACAAATTATTTATTGCAAATTTATTTCCATACATTTTTTATTACGTTCGTTGAAAATGTCAACCACAAATGTGAAATAAATTGCCTGAAATAATTAAAAAATAAGCATATTGTTGGAAAATTCATAAAATATATATTCCCTTGCACATATGTACATATACATATTTGCATACGTATATAAATTAATAATATCCTCCTTCTCCTTCGTATAGGGAATAGTATTTAAAATGTCGGGGAAAAATAATCATTAAAGTTTAAAATATTTTTTTTAAATCTGCAATAGAATTTAGTTTAAAAATAATCATGAACAAAAAAAACCCAAAACTACTTTATCACTACAATACTTTTTTGATGCTAACACTTTTCGGGTTCTGTTTGTCAAAACAATAGCGGGCGTACTCTGAAAACCTTTTCGTATTGAAATCGGCAACTTTCAGGAAAGAATTGAATCAAAAAGCTCACTTATTGCAGCTTTTCAGTAAATTTTTATGTGCCATATATATCAGGTATTTCATCTGAACTAAGCTACGAATGCACTAAATTGTCCGATTAAAAGAACACTGTTTTTCGTTTTTGAAATTTTGCGATTTCAAAAAGAAATATTCTGAAACATGGCCGTATATTTCAATTTAAATAAGGACACAAAACACCTTAATTTAGGTGGTATAGCTTCACGAACTAACTGTCTAAATCTCGTGACCAAAATGAAATTTATGTATATATGCAGTACATAGAAAGAAGAAATTAAGTTTAAAAAATTGTCTTTTGTTTTTCCTAAAAAAATTTCATAGAAAGCAGAGAAATTCAATTCTTCAGTTCTGTAACTATATTTCATTCGGAAAAAAAAATTTCGGAATTGTTATAGCATTGTTGTTATAAATATTAGCTTGTAACAACAATCCTTTGACAATTCCGAACATTTTCATTCCGAATGGAATACAGTACAGACCTGATTTATTTCCTTAAAAAAATTTAAATTTTGTAAAAGAAACAAATACTGAATTTACATTAAAGAAATATTTCATGAAATTTTCTTCATGAAGCTTTTTTTAATTGCTTCTTGCAAGCGCGAAAAAGCGAATTTAAAAAACCCTTCTGAAATCTTATTTCCTACAACTTTTGCAACCCAAATTATTTCCTGTCCATTCAATTGGTAAATAAAGAAAATTTTATGCGAAAAATTTCATAAATATTCCAATTTTTTAAATTTTATTTTTGCTTTTCATATACATTATACTTTGGTATCGTGATTTATAAAACTAGGCGTTTACTGTCTTATTCATAATACTTATAAATTTTCACAGTGTTATCATAAATTAAAAATTAATACCAATTTATATTAAGGCTCGGCAACGTACATTACAAATAAAAACAAATCATTATTTTGCATCTAAAGGCAGCCATTAAATAGCTAAATTATTGTGATTCTCCTTTCATTTATTTAAATGGACTTCACTTCTATATTATAGCTTCATTATTTACCATTAATTTCCTTTTTTTAATTCTCTCTTCTAATTTCTGCTAGTTACAAAATCAAAACTGTTGGCTGTTATTATTAACAAGAACAACATGCAGCTATTTCCTTTTCCGGTTTCCTTTCAAGTGTGTCTGCTAGTTTAGTTTGCAAACACAGTTTTTGCTAATAAATTAAAGTTTTCGTTGCTTTGGTAGTTTTGCTAAAGAATTTTCTTTTAATTTGTAGTTAAAGCGACGAATAAATATATACATACACGTTTATACATTCCTGCACGCATATTTTATATTATTTGTTGTTATGGTTGTTATTGGATTTTAAAGCATTGTCTGTCTTATTATAATAAAGCCTTTCAAAAAAGTTTGAATATATTTATAAGATCCAAGAGTAAATAGTAAAGATCAGAATGGACAAATATAGCCGTAATAGATTTTTTTAATTTTCAACGATTTCAGTGTTCTTGGCATAAGTCAATATTTTATTTTATTTAACAGAAAAGCACATAAAAAATTTAAGTATATATTAAAAATCAAATAACAATCAGAAGGTTTGGAACAAATACCCAGTAAAACATTTTTATGTTTTTTGAAGTACTAAGGAAATAAAGCGAATCATAATACGCTTTAAAATATGAGCTTGTTCAGAAGCTGATTTCATAGCGCCACAACAATTCAGGTCTTAAAGCAATTCAGGTACACAAGCTGTGTTTTTGGCCGAGGACGTTGGACTTCAAATCTGAAGGATCTTAGTTCAATGAAGGAACTTAGTTCAAAACAGTGAGTAAAAATATAAAATTAATAAAAATAAAGTTACGAAATAATAAAAATTCAAATCGAACCATTTTTCTCATATGTTTTCAGTTTTAGTGCTGAAAATGTTGATGATTTTCAGCGCCTCAAAAGCGATTTTGTGAACAAAAATGTAGTACTCCAAACCGGGAACTCGCCATATAAAAATCAGCAGCGATATCAGCATAATAGTAGAGACATGCTTTATTGGAAGCAATTTTTTTGCTGGGTAAGTTGATTTGTTTTTACATTTTTCGATATCATAAGTATATTTTGTATAAGCGATTTTATTTTTATATAAGTGAAACATTTGAAAGTGGTGCCACTGAAATATGTACTTTTACAAAAAAGTGTCAGCTGTTTATAATGTAGATGCCGTGTTTAATGTAACTAAGTAGTGACTACACGCCGACGATTGCAGCCAACAGTATTTGAAGTCATGTAACCGCAGCCATCCAAGTGTTTAAAGCATCATACATAATCGTACCGATCTTAAGTGTTATACTCCTACCGCATAATACTTTATTGCATTTTATTGGCTTAAGAAATCTAATGAACTTTATTTAACTTTAAGATTATAATATTTTATATATCATAAGACATTATTCTTAAATTTTTCTTACATTTTTCTTACAACTTCAGACCAAAAGTGAAAAGTATCCGACACTTTTATCTTGGAAATATTTCTTTTACTTGCAGTTGGGCTGCTTGCGGCAAATTAATTTATGATGCTATTTATTATACCGTTTTCATAAAAAGTTAATGAAATAAAAATTTCAACTGAGAAACAACTGAAAAAGTGATGAATTAATTTAGTAATGTACACTTTAAAGACTGCCCTTTAAAGAAAACAGCGATACTAAAAGAGTTTACATTCACACTAACGAATAAAATATTAAAAAAAAATATGTATATGAATATGTGTACAGTGAAATTTCGATGCAACAAATCTGAAGAAATAAAAAAAAATCGCTATAACTATAATTTCTAACAATGGGACTCTACCATTTTGCTTTATTCTGACTTCGTTGTATAGAGACTTTTGAATGAATGTTTCGCTATATAGAGGCTTTATAGCTCAGAATTTGTTTGTTATATGTAGCTATAGGGCATTTTTTTATGAAAAACTTTGCCATAAAGAGCTTCTTTCAGGGGACTCTGAAAAAATTCGTTATATATTTAGTTTTTCGTTATATCGAAGTTTCACTGTATGTATTAATGAATATGAATTTAATATTTTAATTTTTCCATTCTTTTTACACTTTTTGCCGAGTTGATTTATGATAAATTCAAAATTGTACTTGAAATGAAAAAGTATTTTTATTTATAATATTTTGTTGTTACATTTTGCCAAAACGACCAACGAACGACATTTCAAATATTGCGTGTTTTGACATGGCAGAAGTTTTCAACGAAAAGTTGAAGGAGAGCAAAGTATTTAAATAGTAGTATGCGGTTTGGTGTGGCACTTTTAATGGCAATGTTGAAAGTAATTACAAATTTAAATGGTCAAAATACCATGAATGATTTAATTTGTAAAGTAATGCTTCACTTGAATTTCTGGTACATTTATTTTTGTTGCTAGTAAAGTAAAAAAAAAACGAGCAACTATTTCAATAAAATTAATGATAGTCGTATAAAAAGCAGAGTAAAAAATAAAATATGAAGAAATCATAAATTATTTTCATTTTGTTTGTTTTTTAAAATTTGAGTAAAACTAATTTATAATTAATGATGATAATTTTTTTTTACTTTCTCAAACCTTTTTTGCCTTTTTATTATTTGTACTTTTTATGCAATTAATCGCATTGAACAAAATATTGATTTGAATCTGTACAGTTCCATTAAAAAATTACGGTAATTAAGACGCACATAAGACATCATGTAACGTCCTAGATAGAGTCATACCTTCTTTATATGAAAAATAGAACTTTGCTATATTTTGTTTTAAATTATTAAATTCGTTTAAGATATTTTTGAAAACTTCTGAATCATTATTATGTTAAGTTGGCATTAGCACCAACGAAATATAATTGAAAATAATTTGCAGCCAAATAAATTACTTTGCTTAAGTGAAAACCTAAAATGTTTTAGCACAATATTACGAGGGTCCCCACAAAATAAAATTAATGAGCAAATTTATTTACCTCAATCGTACTTCACTTAATCTAAATATATGTTACAATCCTTTTTTATTCCTTTAAGCATTATTTACGCTATAAAATCAAAAGAAGCACGAAAGAAAACTGAAAATTTAAAGAAATATCAGTGAGTAAAGAAAACTGAATAGAATATAATGTTTGAACAAAAAAGATTTAATCTAGAAATCAATTTGTAAAAGTGCAGCTTTCAGCAAAATGACTTAAGGGTCACACGCAAAAAAAAGCAAAGTGAAATAAACAAACTTTGAGGACTTTTGCAGATAGATAAAAAAATACTAAAGTAATATCCCACCGGTCTCATAACTATCAACAAAGTTACGATTTTAAAGTTTTCATTTCATTCCCATTGTGAAGAAAAACTTCTTATAACTAGTTCCTTCTTATAATGAATATTTTATGCAGATTCAAAAGTTCTACATTTTTAGCTCTCAAAATGCATTATATATTATACTTGTTAAATACTGTAGCAAATGAGTGGCATATTATTTTACTATATTATAAATTGTTCAATATATTTATAGCACACTTGACATATTACACTTATATTTATATTTTAAGTCCATATATTTGTCACACATGTCTTTAGTTTTTAATTTGTGTTCTCCGCACCTCAAGCCTTATAATTTAAATTTATTTATTATCTCACCCACGCTAAAATAAACAAACATTAAAAATGTTTTTGCTTAAAAACAAGCAGGGAAAGAAAACATTTTGTTAGAATGCATTTCACATGTCATTCACTCATTGTAGGCCAACAAATGTGTTGTCCATAGACATTTGTTCCACAATTTATACTATTTTTAATCTAAGTTCTATATTCTTGCATTCCCTATGTTTGAAATGAAATACTTCTCGTTAAACATTTTTTATTTGGCATAATTAGGACTGTTCTGTATGGAATGAAAATTATCAGAATTGTCACAACATTGTTAGTATAAATATTAGTTTTTAACAATAATGTTTTCGAATTTCGAAACATTTTTATTCAGCATGGAATACAGAATAGGCCTTATTCAGGCCTTTTCTTTTTAAGTAGACTTAAATATAATTTTTCTTCGAGTAATTGGTATTTAAAATTTTCATAATACACTTTATTTAAAATATCTTAGTTGAAGCTTCCAAGAATCGTATTATGTTTAGCATAATCATTAAAGTATACACGAGTCAGCATTACAAAATTATTACTATTTAGCATCCATTTTAGTTCTTATATGTTTTAAATGTACATATTAACAAATGTATTAGATTGGTTTGACTTTGCTTCCTATAGGAAAAGCGTCTAACATTTTTGATTTCATTATTTGTGGTCAGACTGCAAAAATAATTGATAAAATATACGTAAATAGTCCTATAAGTTTTTCATTCCTTCAAAACAGAGAAAATTATAAAGAAAAGGCGCTGTTTTTTATTTTAAAGGTATGTCTACAAGTGTTTTGTCATTCGCGACTTTGCTTCTTAATAAAAATATTATTATCATTTAAATCAATAAAATGGTGAGTCGCATAAATTAATTAAAACTCTATGAGTAATAATTACAATGAAAAAAATTTATTAAAAACATGTGAAATTAAAGTGTTTATTACAAAATTTTTAGCATGAACTTTATCAATTTGATAAGAATTCGTTATTCGTTACTTGAATATTAATTCCAAAAATATAGGAGAGTATTGAATGAAAGCAAAACTTTTCCGAAAAAAACAAATTGTGTTTCAGTGGTAATAGTTTTAGTAGTAAATAGTTCAATTATATTAGACCATTTTCTCAATATTTTATTGAAAAAAAAAGCATATACAATATTTCTAATTCGTGACTTGTCTATTTGTATGGATTTTATTGTGTTTCTAATATCTGATTTCGATGTTTGTTGGATTTTAAAGAAAAAGAAAACTAAAATAACCAAAGCGAACATTCAGAAACCTTATTGAGAAAATTTAAAACTATACGAAAAACGGTATGCAGAGCATAATGAAAAAGCAAGGGAAAGGTAAAGGGAACTACTCCTAACACAAATTATTTTATTTTATCATTCTTTAGCTTTGATTGTAATCGCTATGTAATTGCTAACATCCAGTAATCGATATGCAAATAAAGAGGAAGAAAGGATTTCTAAGTAGTTATAACGAGATGAAATAATATGAAACTCATATCCTCTTAAAGTGAAGTAACGAATGACAAAAATATTATATGTCAATATATTAAAATCAGAAAACACAAGAACGCAAGACATGTTTTCTGAGGATACTGTTGTGTTTACACATTTTGCAGACAATTGCTAATTCATGACATATTTTAAAATAATAAAGTTTATATTAAAAATTTTGTTTCCTTCTTGTACGATATTACTTGAATTTTACCCATATGAAAGTTATTCATTTGAATCCACACTAATTATTACGCTGAGGTTCGTTACGTTTTAATTCAGAAAGAATTTAATATTCCAAGAAACAAGGGAAAATTAACATCAGCTTAATTTTTCAACGTACACAGCAGAACGGAGTAGCGCCACTTTCGGAAGCCGCTACACTTCCTTCGTCAGTGCACACGTGTATTTTGCTCATCATCACTTGTTATTCATTAAAGTTTATTTTATCATAAATTTGCTTTATCTGATCGTAGCTCTCTTTAGTCTTTGCAGTTTACACAGATATTTGACAATGACTGTTGAGAAGCACCATATTTTTCATGCAGAATTTTCCAACCATTGTTTCCAAGAAACAGTGACTCATGTGTTAACCAATAGGGAAGACAATCACAGATTCTAGTTCATTTGCATATCACATCCAATTTGTAGAGTATAAATGCGTTCTACTATTTTTGGATGATATTGGCTTAAAAACAAAATGGAAAGGACTAAGCTGACGGTGTTGAATATATTGCTTTCTTCAATATCTACTTCAGATTTTGCTGCAAACATATTGCTTTTACTCATTTAATTCGAATAAATTTCCTGCGGCTTTTGGGAGCAACTTAAGAATAAAAATCTATGATTATGTTACGTTAATGGTCGCTTGTGTATTTATTTGTGTGAATGTTGTATCCTTAGTAGACTTTAGTAGATAAATAAAAATGCTATTTTAAAATCATTATGTGTCTAATAAAAGATTTGACAAAAGAAATACCCAACCTGAAAGGTAAGTTTGGTTAACGGAGAATAAAATGCATTTAAAATCATTTCAATCTCTAATAGAAGTTCAAACAAAAATAAAAAATTTGTATCTCAAATTACCAACAGATCAATTTAAATGCGTCTCACTATAATGTTTTTTAAATTGTTGTCATAAAATAAAAACACTAAACGAATGTTTTCTTCTGAGATATTGTTGGGTTAAAGCGACCTGTACTATTATTGGTAAATCGTGGTGGCGCCAACAAAAAAATATATAAAAGTTAAATGTTAGAGAATATAATCGTTTATTTCCTACATTTATTTAATTTTAATAGTGATTAAACTGACGTGCTATTAATTCAAAAAAGTTTATTTATATTTAGAGTTTGTAAAAAAGCGTGCTTAATAAACTATTTTTTAAATGATGATGGTTACAAGAGATCCAAATCAAAAGTTATAACATTTACGACCTTTTCACAATGTACGATTAACGTGGACTTTTAGGCAAGTTTTAAATGCTGAGTTTGCCGGTAACGTCCACGTTAACTTTTGATCGTACGTTAAATGATGTCTATATGACATTTTATTAAACACTTTCCGATGCCAGTCTTTTTTGTTTTTTTTATAAACTTTATTTTCTAGCTCACGTCTATTGTGAACAATTTTGCAAATATCGGGGTTTTAAAAGCGCCCTGTGGAAAATTTTGTACCAATATAAGAACACATCACTTAACTAGTACAAATATGTTAAAAAAGTACCTTCTCAATACAAGACCATTTTTTTAATTCAATTTTAACTCTAGATAAATTTTCAATAGCTAAATTTCATAAAATACTTCAATTGCAACAAAATGAAAATTATTCAAATTATTTAAACAAATTTCTTTTCTAAGATTATTATAATAAAACTAGCAACAATTGTATTAAACGTATTTTTGTTACAAAGCCATTTAGGGTTATGAATAGTTTTCGATTTAAAATATTTTCGTAGAATAAAAGATAAAAACTATATTAGCATAAAAGCAGAAAAAAAACAAAAATATTATCTGAATTTGAGTGCTATTCCATTAACATATTTACATATTTCTCCGCAATGAAAAAATTAAATAACGACTCTAAATGTCAAAGTATTGTCCTTGAAAGCGATAGTTTTAGGTTTATTATACTTTTCAAATGTAAATTTTTCTTAAACAGAGTTTCCTTTAAATCAAATTTTAAATAATATTTCTAATATCGCATAAATTCCGTTGAAATATCTAAAAATTCAGACCAAGTTAAAAGCGCCATTTACTTGATGAAAGTGCTTTATATGCTTAATGCTGGCATTGATGTTTGCACATAACAAACGTTTTGGGATTTTGCTTCAAACATTACCGTTAAAATGCAAACAGGCAAGTTTTCAAAAAATTTTCATTAATACCATCACAAGGCATGTTATGAAATTTAATGGTTTTATAGAGAAACAAATTAATTATTTCCTTTTTTCTTTTATAGCAATAGTGGGCACACACATACATTTATAGGCAAGTTACGCTTGTGTGTAAACTTCAGAGCTTGACATAAGTCATAAAATATACATACATAAATACAAGTAGATTCGTGAGAGGATATATAAGATTTCATAAAACAAACAAAAATTCAAGTTTTTTATTCTTCTTTTCTTTGTGGTTTTTCTTTTTCCTGTTTATAAAAGATTTTTTGTTGTAAAACTCTCTTGCATTAGTAATGAGGCTTAGATTTTCATTCTTCGAATTTTTACAAGCATTTTTTCATATCTCAGCTATGAAAAGATGTTTTTATTTAAATTTTCTTCGCTTTTTTCATCTTAAAGACTTCCGTATACAATTTTCCTTATAACACAGACTGATGGTAAAGATAACTTCATTCATCCGTCTACTTGACTTTCTATAAAAATAAATTATATAAACGCATTCATGTTATGTTGTTGCTTTTCTTGATGTTTTAAATATTAAATTTGCATTAAAAGTTTTCAGGTACGAAATGTTTTTTGTTTTTTTAGTATAAAAGAAAAGTACAACAAAACCAGAATAGGATAAATTTGTTTTGATAGTGGGTGTAAGGTAAGAAATATTTATTTTAAGTTTCAATTAAAAATAATAGTTTCACAGCTCTAAGGATTAACACATACCGAATAAGAAAAAACTGTTTTTTTTACTAATACGACAAAAAAACATTAGTTCTTATGAGACAACACACACCAAATTTTTTGGTGTGCGTTAAGCGAGTGCTATACAGATCAATATTTAGCTTCAATATATTTGTTTGTGTGCGTTTGTTATGAAGATTAAAAGTCTTTCGTATTGTTCAATATTTTCCCTCCGTATATGTGTAACTATTATTTGTAAACAAACGCACATAAACACATATATTGAAGCTAAATATTGATCTGTCTAGCACCCGCTTTATAATCATACGAGTGTGTTTGACTTAAAAGACAAAACCGTTTTGTCTTATTTGGTGTGTTTTCAGGCTAATGTTAATACTAAAAGAAAAACAAGTACAAAATCACAATGATCAGCTTACAGCAATTTATTAACTGTATTGCGAAGAAGATAATTCTTAAAGATTTTTTTAACTTCATATATTCAAATACTCGTTCGATACACGATACACGTTCACAATAAGAGACATAGTAAATAAAGCAAAAATTCACAGAATTTTCCATCCCTCATCTCTATTTTGTGTTAGAACTGCCTGTATTATATTAAATTCAACTAAAAGCTTAATATTTAAATTAAACGATGAATGTTTGGAAATGAATTCAACCAATCGCTATTTGTATGCCTTTCTATGCTGCAGAATTAGCACATTAACTAGTCCCAAATGAGTTTATTCGTGTTTATTGGTGGTCCAACAATCTAATCTAACACATACATTAGGAAAAAAATAAAATGTTTTAGATGGCAATATTTATATTGCACTTATCAACTCTCCAAAGCTATTTATTGATTATGCAGATCGTAAATAAATATTAAAATAAATGACTGCACAGTTTTCTGCTATGGTTCAATGGAATAAATTATGTGATTTCACTGAGTTGTATAGAAAATTACATATTAGTATAATCCTTTATAATTAAGAGGCGAAACCATTTTTTGTGTTGTAGCTTTTAGCAAAACGTATACCATTTAAAGATATTTATTGACAGATGTGCACAATATAGATTTTTTCAAATCGGCTTAGTATTTTGGGAGCTATAAGCGTAGCAATAACATTAGCAATGCCCCACTGAGTTCAAATAGTGTTGTAAAAATAACACCCGCAACAATAAAGATATGACAAAACAAAGACGGTACAAAACAGCACCATAACGCCAGCAATAATAACAGAAATAAAATATAAAAAGTGTTCCCTACATTGTTCAAATACCGCTGATGCATGCAACATGTGGAACAAGATTAAGATTAAAAAAAACCAAATAAACAGAGTGTAAAGGACCCCATATACTAAACCCACCGAAATATTAAATTCTACGAATAAAATTTTTTTGTAAAATTTGGATTTTATTAAGAGGCTACTTACTCCACCTATTTTATTATAACTTAGTAAATGGTTGTACAATTTTACTACAAAAAAAAATCCCTAAAAAGCTTAGAACAATATTACCTTTAAGCCGTTTTGTATACTTTTTTTATATACTACCCGGTTTCGAAAATATTCAGACCACTGATGAAATATATACTTTCTTATACAAAATTGGAAAATTTTTATTATTTAAAAATTTATAGAATACCGAACAACGGCAAAAACTTACTACATGTTTTGTTAGCTAATCATAAAGCCATTTACACTACAAATAAACAAGTTTTATTTTATGAAAATCGATTGATAAATATTCATTTTATTCGCAATAACATAAAATGATTTGATATTTCAGTTTTTAGTGTTTGCTGTTAGAAAATTGGACTAACCCTTCCCAAGTTATGGTGAAATCAAAATTATAGAAAAAATTTAACAAAAAAGGCATCCATAGAATTTTAAATTTTGACTGTTTTTGTAGTTAGGGGATCATACCACATCAAAGAAAAAATAAATATATATAATGGTAATTAAAGGTCATGACAAAAGTTTAATTTTGTTGCATAGTGTAATGAGTTGGTAAGCCTTATCTTAGATAACCCAGCAGCTTTAAATGAAGAATTTTAACATTTGTGGAGAAGGCTTTGTTTACTGTGGCTAACTCATGGGTTAAGCAATAAATTAATTGGTCTACTTTGGCACTTAAATCTTAGAAATACATAGAACGAAGATCTTTCTGGCTATAATTCTAGGCTACTATTTCTATTTTTTAACAGTAAATTAAAGTAAAATGTTATACGATTATACTTACATAAACTGTAACTGTACCTGGAACAACTTGCGACTATAAATAAAGCCACAGCACATAAGCATAGTTCGACATTACTAATATCGATAAATCTGCATAGCTCGTTCTCTATCGTAAGATCTTTCTTGTAGATCGTCAAAAGCCTTTGTGATTTTCATCCAAAAAGCATAACAAATTGTTACGCTTATTTGGTACCAGCTCCTGCAAGAAACCACTATTGATACCAAAGCTGGCTTTTGATACTATAAAGATACCTTGAGCTCCCTTCCAAACTTCGATCAGAGATTTTCAACAGTATTTTTAAACAGTATTTTGCAAACAGCATTATTTTGCTGCCTGAAAAATATAAATGTTTATACCCACCTTCACTCTGTAAAAAAGAACAACAATTTTGTGAATTTACGCATCATATACATATATTGTAGTTAATTATGTGATTTTCTTGAGTAACAGCGCAAGTTGACTTACGTTGATTTTGAGTACAACATGGACCTCTGGCGATTTATTTATTTTTTTGTGCAAAACAACTTAACTTCTATATTGTCACCATCAATTTGTAACAATAACGAATTAATTATTTTTGTGTGATGAATTTTTTAACGCATAAGCAGAGATACGTTGTGATTACCTAAACACATTTTAAAATAATTTTTTATTTTTTTTAAAACAAAGATTTATTAGTTGGGGTTAATCAATTTCTATATGCATTTCATTGGTAATTTACCAAATCATCAGTAGACTTCAAACATTTTTTTTAAATCATTAGTTTATTGTTATATTTTGCTTAGTAAATATTATTTATGTCGACATAAGCGGTTTTATGCCAAAAAAAACCTGATTCCCTAATAGGAGTTAGGGCACCCTCAAGTACAACAAGTTATATATATGCACTTAGCACCTTTTTTATTTTTATTATATGAAAAACTTTACTCTCTTTAATCTTAGAAAGTCGTGTAAAACAAAAACTCTGCAACTGAAACACATACTGCGTGTTGCAGACAACATCGATAATACAAACTTGTCCACACTTTTAGATAATCCCACAACAAATATAAAATTTAGCACAATTTAGAAGAAAAGCAAATGAACAGAAAAGAAAAGAACAATTGAATAAAAGGAAAAAGTATAAACATTTTTTGCTTTTATGAGCAGAAAACAAAAACTGTGCAGTAGCTGTGACTGCACGTTACACATAGTTGCCCTAGAAATAAGTTTGAATTTAAAGAATTATACTCATACAATCCTTTTTTAAGTAATATATTTCTGCATGCTGTTAGTTTCAACAGGATATTCAATGCTGTTTGGTACGAGTATTAAAAAAAATAGAACTTTGCTGGTAGTAAGGAAGTTTTAAACATATTGTTGTTTTTTGTTTTTTACTCTTCAATACCAGGTTGTTGGCTTACACACTTGAAGGTACAGGATGCAAGCAACCGGCACCAACAAGAAGTAAAAAATTCATGTAGAAACTTTTGAAGACTTAAACTTTATATAGTGACATGGTACTCCCACACGCACCACTTCACATGTATGGACGATAATAATAATTATATGTATGTGTGTATAAACTCAAATTTTTTTCGTTTTATAATAAAATATTATTGCATGCTTTTAGAATTTTTTCCTTTTGTTTCCATATTTTTTTATTTTTTTTTAGTTTTCTCAAACAGAAATAAGTTAAGAGTTAAGGTAAAAGTTTTTACATCCCCAAAAAAAGAGTGCTACAGACAGCTTTTAATTTACTAAACATTAAGTTTAAAAACAAACTAAATATTTAACATTCTGCTCAGCGGTATTGTCAGCAAGTTGTCGAAAAACGTTTAAGATACATTTTGATAATAAAAATTAAGAAACGATTTTACTAATTTGTTTTATTATTTTTGGCAGTACTTCGCGTGAGTTTTCATAATAGTGATTAATTTTCTTTACACTCACGTAAACCTGAATGGTATTTGTGGAATAAACATAACATAAGTTTACAAATGCAGGTCAACTTCAGGACTGGACCAACGGAGAGTTGTTTCATATGTTATTTGGGGTGCAGAAGTAAATCTGCAGTCGGTTTCTGAAAATGGCTTCTCAGTGTTACATAAAATATTGTGTTGTTTCTTAATCTGTTCAGTAAACTGACAAAAAATTTCCAATCTCCATACAACACACAACACACAAGTTAAAATGTTACTATTGTATGAAAATCGTGATATTTATCAACTGAGTTTCTTTCCTCCCTTAATTGTGAATAAAATCAAAAGTTGTAAACCGATTTTGATGAAATATGGCTTCTTTTGTTTGGGACATATTTACCTATATGTTTATGAAAAACTACAAACATTTTTGTTGCGTTTTTATTTTCTATGAATTTTTATCGAAACAAAAATTTTTTACTTTTTTTTTGTACAAGTTCTACAATAATAATAAAAACAATGTTTGCACGGCTTCAAGATAATAAATATAATTGTTTCTTTTTTATTTAAATATATAGATCAAACGATTCTACTGCTATGTTAATGTTGGCCTTGCAACTAGAAGTAATTTGAAGAAACGGAGAGCAGATTCGAATTTAAGGCTCCAAATGACATAAGAAACAATTTTCCGTTGCCCGAGTTCAAAATATTGTATACTTTTGTACGCATAAGTAACCTTTTATTCATTAATAATGATTTTTTAAAAGGATCAACTTGACTAAGACAGTGTCTTACTTCTCTATCAGCAGTGTGAACTATTGTTAATTAATGTGATAAATTTGCAAAATAGACAGGAAAGTTATAAGTTATAAAGTCTGTACAGGAAAATAGTATTCTTTTGGAAAAAGATAAATTTAACTTTTCTTTACTTTCCTTATCTTCTTTAAATATTTAATTTTTCTCTTTTTCTTAATTTTTTGTAATCTTTAATTCTACAGAAAGTGAAAGAATTCAGAACGACTTTTAGCTCTTAATATATGTTTTGAACATTATTGGTAATAAATAGTTGTCGTTTCTGTTTTCATTTTCTTTCGAGAAAGAACAAGCGAAACATGAATAAAAAACAAAGACAAACATCTTGTTGACTGCAGATTATTTATTGTTACAACATACATATACTCAAACACTTGCTGGATATATGTTAAATTTAACAGAAATGTATGTAATTTCAAGCACTTATTCATTAGTTTTTTGCGCTATGTTGTCCCAGAGGGTGCAGAAAGAGGGCTTCAATTCAGTTGTAATTGATGAGTTACTGTTTAGCATGTTTTACACACAACATCAATAATCTAAAAAAACAAATTTATGTTGTATGAAAAGTAGAGCAAACGAAACAAAAATTGTAAAATCAAAAATAGAAAGTTTAAATCTGTCGACATTTGATGTTGAAAAAAGCTCCAAAACAAAAACTTGTTTTCGTAATAGTGTACTTATCATTCTTTATGCAATTTTTTCATGGCAAATAGATAAAACGAAAGTTTAAATTACAATATATTTGTATGTTAATAGGAAAGGAAAGAAGAACGGAATGACAACAAGTCAAAAATGAAAAAAGCAACGACACTAATCTCTCTAAGTGAATCAAACACTCCTTTTTAAAGCCGTTTAAAAATTATACTTTTTGATTGCATACGTATTACATTTTTTCTTAATGCTATAAAATCGTTGATTATTGATATTTTCGGATAGGAATGTACGTACTAAATACCAAGCAAATAACGAAAACTTAAT
This sequence comes from Panzeria rudis, assembly GCA_956483635.1. Taxonomy (NCBI): domain Eukaryota; kingdom Metazoa; phylum Arthropoda; class Insecta; order Diptera; family Tachinidae; genus Panzeria; species Panzeria rudis. Next base: position 2,489,559 of record OY101449.1, read on the forward strand.
TTGCTTCTGGGCAATTCCTAAGAAAGTCCAAAAATTAGATTTTTTATGGTTTATACTGTAAAGTTCACGTTTGGTCTAATGCCCATAATTCAAAACTTTTCTGCAAAATAGGTCGACTGCGAAGGGTCCAGGGGAAACGAAAATTATAAATTGGACTTATTTTTTTTCTAAAATCATGTTTGTGCAGATACCTTTTAAACACATAAATAATAATTATATGTTCCTAAAGCAAATTCTTCATAAATAAATAAATGTTTTCCGTGGTCCTTTTTAGGCCAAAAATTTAAAAAAATTCAGCATTTTTAAAGTTTGGTAATTAAAAATGGTATATTTTCTAACTCAGAAAGAATATTTCCATACATTAAAAAAAACTCCTTTTATTTTTCTTCAGCTAACAAAGAAATAATTGTGAGAATCAGGTTTTATTTGGACCCGATATCTTGAAAATACTAGACCAAAGTTTGGAAAATTAAGAAATTTTGATTTTCGAACGAGTATACGTTATTAATTATAAAACATAAGTACTAGTGATATTACGAATATTTATATTCGTATTCGAGTCGCCGAATATTCGGCTCTTTCATGATATTCGTATTCGCATTCGCCAAATTTTACTAATATTTTGTGAATACGTTCCCAAAAAATAATACATAAAAAATACTGCAAATTAAACAAAAAATATTAATTTTTAACAATTTTTACTTAAAAAAAACCCTTTGTCACTAACGCCAAATAATAGTATTTTTTTAGTAAAGAAAGAAGAAGCAAGATAGATTTTACAACGACATGGTATTTAAAAAGTAAAGTCCTGTTAACTTAAATAATTAATCATGTTAAAGTAATAATCAAAGCTCAGTAGAGGAATGTTGAACTTCAAAAATAAAAGTTTTAAAGTATTTTCTCCTTCAAGCCTATTGCGACTTAAAGCTAACCAATTAAATAACTTTGGATAAAAACCATACAGTTCGACAAAATTCATAACTTAATTGTCGAAAAATTTTTATTTGAAAATTGTACAGGTTAAATTCCTATAAACAAAGTAATTTTTGGCATATAAATTGTTTCTTATTTACTTAAAAACATTGCATTTCAAGAGCATTTTCTCTATTAAATTCCTTTTTCACATGTTGTAACTGCTGTTTTACAAACTCTTTAACAGGTCATGTCTGCATTAAGTCTAGACAATACCCTGTAGGCTATAAATGACTTCCTTGTTGCTAATCTCTTGGAAGTATTAGACAGACATAAGAGCATAGAATGCATGAACATTAACTCAGTATCTAAGACGCAGAAAATTGTTAAAGGGACTTTAAATGAAATAAAGACATAAGTGTATACTTTTGTTTCTTTATGTTTTTATTTTAATAAGTAAAAAATAAAACTACAGCTATTTCTAAAAGTAAACTAATATTTTTTTTTCAATAAATAAACCAAATACATATGTATAAATACGATTTTCAAAGTCGCAAATGGTTCTAGCTCTATAGGATTAACAGTTGGACTTACTCCAAATATTAAATGTATCTCTAATATTTTTTTATATCTAACATATCTAATAAAACTGTAAAAGGAGAATAATGTCTATACATGAAATATTTTTATGGTTGAACATTTTTATGGTTGCGTAAACAGTGATCGATGTAGAGAAGAAAACACCACATTTTTGAATTTTTGGCTGTCTGTCAGTCCGAACACACTTCACGCAAAAATAACAGAACGAATTTTCATGAAATTTGGTATGGAGGTACTTTAAAGTCCTGATTCAAACTTAAGGTACTTTTTACCGCGATAAAATTTCTGATTTATAAGTTAAAATAAAGATTTATTTGCTTTTTTAACGTTGGTGACACTGTTTATTTTGTATAACGGGAACCATAAACAATATGTAAAGAACGTAATGTTATTATATTTTACAGACACCTTATAGTCATAAAGCGAACTTTAAGGCGCGCGAGGCCGGGGGGCACTTCTAGTCCTTAATAAAATTACGTCATATAATATTACCGTTACTTTTTAAAATGCACTTGGTGTTCTTTACCTCCCAGATGATTGTGAGCAGTAGCACTGTCCCAACAGTAAAAAAACTTATTTTAAAAAAAAAAATTTTACTTGGTGTAGTTTACCTCCCACCTACAGTTATGTATAAAGCATTTATGCAAAATGTTATTATATTTAATTTTTTTATTTTTTTGGATAAAAGCAAAAACTAAAATTGTACTAGTCAAAAATTGCATCCAGTCATTGCACAATTTCAGCATCCATAAGTGAGTAGAGCTTATAATAATTCAATTATTCCATCAAATAGACCTAAAAACAAAAGCAAACAAAAACTAATGCATACAGCTGCAAATTTACGAATCATCAGTATATTGAGTTCTTATTCATACTCCCCGGTTGGCCATGTCTTTCAAACATCTTGCACGACCGATGCATGACAATGTTAAAGCGTCGATCACCTGTTGGCGGCAGCTAAAACATATCAGTGAGGGAATTTTCGAACAAATTGCCGCTAAGTTTATACATGACAAAAAGAGCGACACTCTCACCCATCTTTTCATTAATGACCATGTAAATGACAACATCCTCAGAAATTACTCCATTACATTTTTTTCCTTTGTCTCTTTTTTACTCGTGCTCTATAATAATAATTTGAGGAATTTGTCGCTCAGAGACTATATATTACAAGAGGTTCATATATGAAAAATATCGTGAATTTTACAAGTGATTCTGAGGACCATCATATTGGAGTATGTGTTTAGAAATATGTGCACACATAGACAACATTGAAAGTACAGATTTTTTCATATTTTGACTCAAAAACCAACTAGTTTGACTGACCACCAACTGCATTAAAATCTCTTCCTTTTTTTCACAGATACATATTTCACTTCACATAAAGATAAAATAACTGAGTACTCTGTATACAAATTGTATGTGTGTGTAGGAATAAACAAATAACAATTGGACGTCATTAGACGCAAGCCAATGGCCCGATAAGATTATAACTTTCGTATAACATATTGATATAAAACTACAACAGAATGTATAATTTATATTGAAGACTTCATATTACAGTCTTATTTCGCATCGTTAGTGATTTATAGGCATTTGAAGTTAATTCAACATGATTTTATAATAACCTTGAAAGAAAAATTTTCCTTTTGAATTTTTCAACATTAGTCTTAGCTACAATTCAATTAAAGTATCATTATAACAATTAATTATAACTGAAAATGAAAATGGTTTATATTTTGGCATACATATGTATATTTATTTTAACGGTTTTTAATTTAAACTATTTTTTGTTCAAACAACTCTTCTTATATTTATTCTAATTTTCTTGTTATCTAGTTAAAGTTTTTCTACTGTACCTACAATTTCTTATTATAAATGTTAACATAACTATTAGTATACTTCTGCTACTTTAAGACTTAAGTTTTGTTGTAGAAGGTTCCAAAATAAATAAATAAATCTAAATGTAAAAAATCTAAATAACCATATGCTCATACTATCATCACAGCCCTGGTAGTAAACGCGCTAGCCACTCTGCACCAACGGCCTCAAACATACTTTAAATATGCGTCAATATAAATAACATTTTAAATTAAATGAATTTCATTTTAATTCAACATGATTTAATTTATGATTTAACATAAAATTTACTTGCAATTAAAGTTATAGTCATTTTGATTTTAAATGAAATATAACGTTGATTTTTCTTTGATTCACTGTAGTAAATCCAATTTTAATTTAACGTGGGAAAGGCTTTTATTGATTCATTATTGAACAATATTGTTTTCATAGTGAAACATCTTAAATTAATGAGATTTAAGGTTAATTTAATAATTTTCGTTTAAAATAAATATTAAACAATGGTAATTTTAAATAATGTCTATACTTTTGAAAAAAATTTAATATGATTTCCAATCAACATTGCGACATATTGATTTTACATTGGTTTTTTTTTCTGTGAACATAGAGTTTTAAGAACATATTACACTTGGCAATCAGACATATTAATTTTTCCCCAGTTAATCAATAAACAAAATGTTTATCAAATTTAATTTTTGTTTTATTGTACTGCTGACTGTTTAAAATGAAAATAAAAATAACAAACTCAGAATCAATGAAGCTTTCGAAATTACTTGCAGGATAATGACTCAATAATAATTGGACATATTTTTTTAATAATAACCGGGTTTAATGCATTCAAGTTCTGTACACGAAATATACTACAGTCTATAATAACAGGAATATAATTTTTAAATGAAACAATATCTTACTGAAATCTATGTAAGAATTGTTGTAAATGCTTCAAAGTTCAAAAATCTTGCTCTAATTCAATGCTTAAAATACTAGTATAGCGTTTTGATTTGGATATTTAAAAATAATGCCACTATTCTTACAAGGAGTGGTGTATTTGTATTAAAACATCTGCTTTCATTTTATTGTTATTAATTGCATAATTTGTACGTTGATATGAATTTCGCACAATTTCGCATTTCTTGTATTTTTTTCGCTAATTATTTGCACAACTGTTCAGAAACAAAATGTGTGATGCTGACAAAAATCTACATGAAAATAACTATGCAGGAAATAATGTACAGATGCATATGCACACACATATGTACATATGTATATAAACATATACATGCGAAGAATTTATTTCAAAGATTCAGGCGAGTGTTAAATTAAAACAAAACTTGCAATCGTATGAAATTGAGTCATAAATAACTCAATTATATTAGACCATTTGCTAAAAACTTGATTGTGTTCTAAGCAATCAAAACTATGTGAAATAATATAGAAATCATATCGTCCTAAAGTAAGGTAACGAATAAAACAAGTAAAACAAACAAAAAAGAAAAGTCGAGTGGTGTCTTGGGGACACCTGGTTATAGCTATACTCCAAGTTTAAATATTTTAAATAGATGAAATATCATACATACAGCCATGTCACAGAATACCATTGCGATCGGAAATGGTTGCAATTCCGTAAGTTGCTTCATCAGAAAACGAAAAACGAAAATTTTCTTCGTAATCAAACCAATTTTAAAATTCAAAGTTGAATTGAAAAACACTTTCCTGCTGACTTCATTTGCAGTAAATACTAAAAAACTTGCATACTTTTAGGGGCGTCAAATAAATATTTGGTCATGGGCTTTCCATATTAATAAAAAGCTTAATGTGAGCTTTGCATCATCAAAACAAGAGTAAACAAACGCCTCAAGGTATAAAAACTTTACCATTGTAAAAACGAAAAACAAAACAAACGGAATCTAAATAACCAAAAATGTACTTTTTCGGAATGACAACTACGGAATCAAAACCAATCCGAACGGAATCTGTCACACGGCTGATAAAAAATATTTTCATGCAATATTTAACAAAATATTTGGAAATATCATCTCTTCTAGCATAGTTCGTTTCTATATTGTTTGAAAATTGGGAAAAAGGCACTCCCTAAAGTATGTTTCGAATTTTATACACCCAAAATATTAAACTTTAAAACAACCACGACGATACATAAATATTTCTATAAAACAACAGCAATTACAAAAGAAATGGAAAAATTAAACCAAAAATAAACGAATACTTTTAGAACATACGAATCAACACAAAAAGAAATTTATAACTGTAATAGAGTCGATTACTTTTGTTTCGAAATAAAATGTATACTCCCTAGCGACCCATAAATAGCATTGCTATAAAAAAACAATCAGAAATGTCTTTTTGGAACGCTGCTATGTCCCAATTCACACTATGCAAGTCTTATTGATAAGATTCTTATTCAGCTGTGAGAAAGACAGAGAAATAAATACACATTTCTCTGTTGTTCTCACAGCTGAATAAGAAGCTGATCAATAAGACTTGCATAGTGTGAATTGGGACTATGTAACAGATTTTAAAATAATAAAGTTCATGTAGAAATTGTTTACGTTTTGTACAACATAATTAGCAGGCTAGACGATATTTGTATCCCTTTTATGTTTACGTAGTGCAGCCGATTTAAGTAAAAACTATAGCAGTTTAAAGGTATTTATTTACTCATAAGAATAATCTATATAGTATTAAATTCCGTCCACTATGTTGGAACTTATAAGCGCTTAAAGTTAATACACATATTACATTAATTGAAAAAATATATACAAAACTTTCATCAGTTTGTTTTCAAACTATTTTCATTGAGAATACAGAAGCGAATAATTTTCACTAGAAACTGGTAGAATGGAATATATCTTCTGGGCCGCTGCAAGCTTATCAGCATTTTTTTTTTGTCTGAAAAAATAAGGTTTGCTTATGTAAAAATTTAAAAGCAACAAGTACTTTTAAAATAAACCTTCAACGAAATAAATTGTGTATGTAAGCTCAGAAAAAATATATGATATCGCACGTAAAATTGATTTACAGGTTGTGTAAGAAAACTAAAGAAGAAAAAAAAACAAGGCGAAATAATTTAATTTACACATAAATTTAATTGAAAAAGTTCCGCAAGAAAAACCAAAATGAAATCACTTGCTATAAAACTTAAACACAAATATTTAACCAATTTGATATTACATGCAGCACACGTAGCATCATCAGTACGAGGAGTACACAACATGTATTATGTGCAAACATTTGCTATTGCGGTAGTCACAATGAATTTACGTCGATGCGATTAAATACTTATAGTGATGTCTTCCTTTTAAACTCTAAACAATATACATGCTGGAGAATTTTTCATTTTAAAATTGACATCTGAGTGGATAAGTCACAACCACGAAATGTCCGTTCACATGAACATACTTCAATAATTTCTTTGTTAATTTTATTTTTTTGAATCACTAGTTAAATTATCTACAAAAGACACATGCAATGATAATAAAAGTATAATAAAGCTATAGCAATGCAGGAAATCAGGCGCGTATCCAGGAGAGGGGCAACACCCTAAAACAATAAAATGTGCCTCATTTCTATTGAGTTTGTAAAAGTAATTAAAAAAAACGGTATGTTTCATTTAAAAGTTCCCCTCCCAAAAGCTTAAGCAGGATTCATGACTGCAGTAAATGCATTTCACTCTTTAATAAATAATTCTTATGTTACTATAAATATGTATCTCAATTTATTTAAATATAATTAGTTATAAGAAAACAATGCGATATTAAGAAGTGAATGACAAGCAACTATATTAAAATTTATATCAATGCTAACTTAATATCATATTTGAATAAAAGGGCGTGCTAAATATAGTTTGTTGTGCTTCTATACCAAGAGTATGTTTCTGCAACATTTTAATACATGGTTGCTGTAAAACGAAAACTATTTTTGATTTTTCATTTTTTCTTGTCTCATTGTACTGAAACAAAAATGAGGATGAAAGTCACCCCACAATTGGCCTTTGTGTGAATTTTTCGATTTCGTTGAAAATTCACAAAATAACGTTTCACAGTATTATTTTTATTCACGTTGTAACCTTAACTTTATTGTAAGCAAATGCACACACATACATATATACATTTAACTTGTATAAAAGTTTGCTGAGGGTTCATCAATGGAAGGAGAAATATTCGATTGAAAATATTTCTTTGATAAACATTTCAATTCATAATTGACCCTTGACCCATGTCATGTAGCACAAGCGGAAAAAAACAAAGAAAGATGTGAAAAATATCTGAAAATATTTCTCAATTGTGTACTGCTCGTATTTGAAGAAAAACTTGTATTCTTTATACTGACTGAGATGACAACAAAAGAAAGCTGAGAAAGCTAACGCCAAACACAACAGCAATGAATATTGCATATTAAATTTAATTATTATCATCATCTTTCGTTAAATACCACATATATGGAGGATGATAGGAGGACTATAGCTGGCTGTTTTTATAAATAAGTGTGTCAGTTATATAAACATTTTCTTAAAAACACTTGTGCTATGTCCTGAACCCAACAGGTGAGTGTAACAATAGGTGTTGATATATGAAATCTATGGTATGGGTGCCTATTAAGAGCGACATACGTTCTTTAAGTGTGATCGAAAGAGCTGGCTGAATGAATTCTAATTTGATTTGTTTAATACAAATTGAACTAATTTAGTATATAGTGATTACGCTTATTTCATTAAATATTTGCCTAGTCAGATCTGAGCTTACTTCGAAATTAAATTTGTTCATAAATTTGATAATATTTTGTGGAATAACTATTAAGCTGGTGCTAGACAGATCAATATTTAGCTTCAATATCTGTGTTTGCGTGCGTTTGTTATGAAAATCAAAAGCATTTTAATATTCTTCAATATTTCCCCTCCGTATATGTGTGAATATATGTTGTAAGCAAACGCACACAAACAAAGATATTGAAGCTGATTATTGATGTGTCTAGAGCCCACTTTATACTTAAATACACTGGAGACCCGATTTGCGTCGTTTCTATTTGTGTCGCTTTTTAAAATTTGGGCCCATTTTTTTATTTTTTATTTTTTCGTGTAAAAGGAAAATTGCCATTTCACTCTGTTAGGTACGCTATTCTCAACATATTTACAGGTATTATTTATTTAGGTTTATCAGATGAAGATAGATCAACCTAGTCTCATATGAGAATTTATGTCTTTTCTTTAATGCATGTTTGCATATTTATCTGCCAATATAAATTAATTAACTTAATTTTGTATGCTTTTATGTAAATTTAATTTGTCTTACTTCTTTATTATAATTAAATAGGAATAAATCGTTTCAATCGGGTATGTTCGGTATATCACGTGGAATTAAAATGTGCGGAATTATCAAAGCATTGTTGTTATAAATATTAAATTGTAACAACAACGCTTTGATAATTCCGCACATTTTAATTCCACATGAAATACAGACCATACCCGAATGTAGATTTTTTAAACAAAAATGTGTATATTTTTTAAATTTGTTCAATATTCGACCAAATCAAGAAAAATCAGTGCATTTATATAGAAAAAAAGTTATTCGATTTGCGCCGTTTGGGTTTTGCGTCGCATTTCCCCGGTCCACAAAAAAAACCCCAAATCAGGGTTCTAGTGTACTCATATACACATATACATATATTACACATGCAGCGGTTACTGACGGAAACTGCAAAAAAAAGAACATGGCAAAACAATCTTTATATAGATCTGAAGTATGCATATGCATGTGAATATGTTGTTGTATTTTACTTGTATGTATTAATTTAACCACCAATCCCATTGTATGCTCTTTGGTTACTTTTGATTTTTATTTGTTTTTCATTTTGGTTTTTGTGGTACTTTTTGGCTTGTTGTACAATTCATGGTAATTTCTGATATCACCGTCAAGATTTAAACAACAAATGTAAACCGAACAAAAAACAATATAGAAACTACTTTGGCATCCGCTTGCTAAAAATTCAACAAATAATAATGATAAATAAAATATTTCAAGGGGCGATCAACTTTAAGCATATTGAATTACAAACATATACAAGCTCGTAAAGTGTTGTATAGTCAGATCCCTTTTATTGTCATATAATAATGGCGATTACATATACCATTTTAAAAATATTTGCTTACAGGTGAGTATAATCTTTATTTTATTAAAATCGGATAAGTGATTTCGAAGTTATAACCTTTTAATGCTACAAATCATTTGAAAATTTGTGCTTTATAGGTAGTTTAAGAAATGAGAGTTTATTATTATGCGATATGATAGACTTTTTTTCAGTGAGCACCATGATATTCTAAAAGATCTCCTTTGGGAATGTCTTCAAAAAGGCGTGTTTGGTACTGGCCTTCTGACTTTTACAGTTGAGTATATATATACACTCAAATTTAAAAATATTTAAAAGAATTTTTCGGCACAAAAAATTTTCAGTTTAATATTACTTTGTTTAATATTACTTTGTTTCGATATCTCCGCTATTCTCATCAGAGTTCTTAACCGCGTAGACCACTCGACCAAAGTCGGTGGTTTGCAGTCAAGAGTTGAATATCAATTACCTTTAATCAGTCCAGACTGCCACTCTTAGAGCTGTATTTCATTTCATTTTATTATTACCTTTAAAAATTAAGAAGCCTTATCAAAATATTAAAATGATTTCCTTATTATATAAAAAAACAATTTGCGATATTAAAGATAAAAGCGCAAAAAAGCTTAATCACTAAAAAGTAATTTTTTAGGAGAACTATTTAATTGTCCTTACTTCAAATCGAAGTAGAGGCTTAATATTGGCTATATAGGATTGTAGTGGACTGATATGCGTAATGCTAATAGCCTTAATAAATTTTATATATAAGACAGGATGTTGTGCTACAGGGTGTCTCAAAGTTGACTACCTCGGGCATGAAGCATCTTGTCGGCCTCGTAACTTATACAAATATTATTAAATTTTGATGAATTTAACTTTGGTGTGAAGTTTATAAATAGATATAGAAAATACAGTTTATTTTATTTTTAATATTTTGAAAAATATTTGTTTTTGAATTTGAAAATTTGGGGTTTTGGCCTCGATTTGCTCTCTATGTCGTCAATGTCAGCCAAAATTTTCAAAAATGTTGTCGTGAGTGAATTTTGACAAAAATAGAGCTTAATTAATCGACGTTTTTCTCTAAAAAAATTTCAAAACTAAAACTTTTAAATTTCAAAATAATATAATGCCTGTTCTGTGAATCGACTCGATTTCTAAACGCTCGATTTAAAGAAATTATATCCACCAGTAGCAACATTATTGCAGATATTTTTGCAGTTTCATATATTTTAGAGCTTCAAATATCATGTCTGAAATTAATTTAATATATACAATTTGAAATACATTAATGGGGGGCATTAGTTATTTACTCGGATTCGGTTTACAGAATAGGGTCGTATACTTCAGAAATGGCTTCATTTAAAATTTTAAATCGTTTAAAGCATGCTACATCGTTTAAGAAAACGTAGGTAAATTATATTAGATAAACTCAATATAATTAATCTGGCTTTTAATTCGTACGCTCCCGCTCAAAAATATGGTCAGGAGACCAGATTTTCATGTTTTCAGATGAATTTTATTTACCTGCATGAAAACTGTACTAAGCTTCACTTTTTGATTTGTATTACTTTACTATTTATTAAAAAAAACATAAAGGGTTCGCCAGATAACTTTTTTTTTGAAAATGCTATAAAAAAACTACTGAATATTTTCTCAAATTTCTTTTTTTATTTGAAAGTAAAATCCTTCCGGTTAATAATGAAAAATAATTTCATTCAAATGGCTGCATTGGCTGGCCTTGCAATTTTTAAGCACATTATCGATTATGTGCAGCTGTATTTCACCAATGGCTTCACGAATATTGTCCTTTAAAGCGTCAATTATCTCTGGTTTGTCGGCGTAACACTTATCTTTGACGGCACCCCACAAATAATAGTCCAACGGTGTCAAACCGCAGCTCCGAGGTGGCCAAACGACATCAGCTCAGCGGCTGATAATGCGATCTTCAAAAACAGGACGCCAAACATCGAGTGTAGCTTCGGCTTTGTGGCACGTAGCGCCGTCCTCTTTAAACCAAATGTTGCCAATACCCTCCTCTTCAATTTTTGTGAACAAAAATTCGTTCAACATGGCCCGATAACGATCGCCATTGACTGTAACGGGCACTCCTTGCTCATTTTCGAAGAAAAATGGCCCAATTATGCCTCTGGACCAAAATCCGCACCAAACAGTGACTCGTTTTGGGTGCGTCGGCTTTTCAATGTATGCGTGCGGGTTTTCTGTGCCCCAAATGCGACAATTTTGCTTGTTTACATACCCGCCAAGATCAAAATGAGCTTCATCTGAAAAGATGATTTTTTTGACAAAATCGGCATCTTCTGTAAGTCGATCGCAGGCCCACTTGGCGAAGCGAAAACGCATTGAATGGTCAGTTGGCTTCAACTCCTGAACCAATTGGACTTTGTATGGCGTCATACCAAGGTCTTTATGCAAAATTCGTCTAAATGATGTCTCCGAAACGTTCAATTGTTGAGAACGACGGTGAATTGATGTTGATGGCGCTTCAGGCACACTTTCTGCCACAGCAGCAATATTCTCGGGTGTACTTACTGTTTTTGGCTTTTCACTCTTTGGTTTATCGATGAGGATGCCAGTTTCTTTCACTTTTTTCACGAGATAGCGAACATACGGAGCTGATGGTGCTTCTCTTCTTCCAAAATCCATACGCAATTTTCGCACACATTCTGCAACATTACCATGATTTTCAAAGTAATGTCGCAATATTTCCCAGCGTTGTTCAAGCGTATACACAACCATATCCGTTCAGCGGAAGGATAAAACTAATTATCTGTCAAATCAGACATGAGCTAAGTGTTACCATTCACGAAATATGCACTAGTTGAAAAAAAACGTTTGATGGCGGACCCTTTAGTAATCATCGTTTAAATTTTTTAACGATTACAATTTTGCAAAATCTTCACATATTCTTTTAAAATTAAAATTTCATAGAAAATGCCCTTTATCTTTATCTACTTCTTTTTGTCTATTTTATTTTCTTTATCTATTTATTTATAACTTCACATCAAGTTTAATTTCATCAAAATCGGATAATCATTGCATTAATTATAGGGCCGGTTTTGGATTTTTTGTAACTTAGGGCTTTTTTGAAATTATATAACGCTATGCATGTTCATATGAGTTTCTACCTCTAAATTATATAACACCTTGAAAAGTATACAGAAAAAACTAAATTTCATTTTCTGTAAATGAATTCAATGAAATAGTAAATATTTTGCCTATGAACGGACCTACAAACGAATTTGTAAATATAGACAAAAATACTTTAACAATTTCATTGAAAAAAACCCTGTTTTTTCAGTGAACAAATTGTTTAGACCTATAAAACAATTTGTCTAAAAATATTTACAAATTGTAGACAAAACAATTTACTAAATCAAACAAAAATATATACTGCATTTTCTGAAAAATATCAAACAATATTTCTGTCTGAGTTTAATAACAACTAGTCTTAAAATGCTAACAATTATTAAGCAAAATAATTTACTTAATCAAACAAAAATACAAAGAAAATTTTTGTCGGCGTCATCATCATCATCATCCATTAAGCATTTATAAGATTTCACTTTTTTAAATGTGTTCAAGTTTGAATGTTTATCTAAATCGTTTCACTCAAAAATCTTTTGTAAACAAACTTAGTACAATTGCATTCCTCTTGCTATGATTGTTGTTGTTATTTGTGTGTATGTCGTCATCGGGGTGGTTTTTTACGACACAGTTTTTATTGTTGTTTTTGGTGTTTGCGTTCTAAATAAAAGTCAAACAAACAATTCATAGATTATGGACAGAACATTTACTGAAAATTAAATTTATTTTTAGACAAACTTTTGTTTGAAAATTTTTTCTGTGTATACAACTAGTATTTTAATATTCAGCAACGATTTGCTTAACAAATTAAAGAACAAACTTTGCCACATGTTTTACCAGGAATGCAACGAATGGAATTAAGTAAGTCTATGTATATGAAACATAATAACACCAATAACTGTAATGATATGCATGAGTAACTTTGTGATTTCATGGTAGAAAGGATGTATGGAAACAATAAAATATAAATGAGTTTTATGTATATTCAGTACATGAAATAATAATCCAATAGCTTATACTATATAAGAGGAGAACATCACAGAGAAAATTGGTGGGAAAGAATCTACATTAAGAAAATTAAATAATCAACCTTTTATTTCGAAGTTGTTTAATGAATTACATTTTTTAATAACAAAATATTATATTATAATACGAACTCTGCCTGAATTTCAGGCTGCCATAAGAAGTATGTTTAAAAAAAAACAAACTGAAATTTAGGTTTTTTGTTGGCTACTACGCAGCTGAAAAGATAAATCAACACAATTTTTGTTTAATACCGCGATGGCTTTTTTCCGTCTTTACATATGGTTGTGAATTTCTGTTAAAATTTTTGTAAATTATAACTTTCCTTGGTCAAACTTTAGGTAATGCAAAGAAATTTATTTATTTTGTCTTAAGTTCGTTTTTAATTTTTCAATTAAACTATTTTCTTATTTAGGAAGATATTTTAAGTCATGCAACAATTAAAAAGACAAAGAAAAATGTTGCGTGCATCGAAGGTTGAACTTACATTATGATTTTTCGAGACTAACACCATCTCATAAATAGAATTTTTTGCGCCTATGCCTCACTGCCAATGACGACATCTTGCTGTCAAATAATTGAATATTATTTACTTTTAATAAATTCTGCTGAGTTATTCTGTAAGCTATTTTTCTGATTTTATTTGATAGTTATGTTCAATAAAGCTTTTTGTTTGTCTCTATCCCAGTATGAAAAAATTGGTTTAAGACAACTAGAGTGTGAATGTTTGTCTTGTTTATTTATTTATATAGCGTACATTCTTAAGTATGTGCCTTTAGAATTTTTAACAATTGGGTGGCTTAAAAGCAAAGAGGTACAAGTGCGAAAAATACAATTCTGGGTAATTAAGCTTCAAAGTTTTTTATTTCCTGCATTTCATACATAATATTTTTGATTTCTAATACATACCGTCCTTTTAAGTTATCGAACAGATCCGAATTTTTGTAGAGCTATAAATATTGGGATTAAGTGTTCGTTCCTGCATACAACTCAATTTTCTTAGTTTTGGAACTTGTATCCATTTGCTTTTCATCCCTTCAATTAAGTTATGAATTTTTCGTCTAACTGTATGGCTTTAGTCCGAAGAGTTTGGATAAAAACCATACAGTTCAACTAAAAATTCATAATTCTATTAAAATAAATATTTAATGTGTTGGTGGCTATTATTTTTACTTTATAAAATGCCATATATAAAGCATGAATTATGTTTGTGGAAGTCATACGGTGTTGAATATTATGCAAATGAAGCAATAAGAAGCTAGTTGGTCGCTTTTTTTGGAATTTGAAAAAGTTCCGGAAAAATTTTCTTTCGTAATTTCTCAAGTAAATTTTCAAAGCTTCGAACAAAGATAGTGCATAATTGTATTATTAGCATATTGAAGCTGAATTAATAATATAATGCTGAAAGGTTATATTGCGTGATTACCGAAACCCAAGTAGAAAAGATATCGGTACTCGTGATAAAGTGTGTACTCTACATAATCTGCTTTGGTAACGTCAAATATTCTAAGATGACAAAAAGAGTGACTGCTCTTGATGGCGCTGATGCTGTATATGAAAAATTGTCTAATAAATTTATGTAAATGTAAAAAATCTTCCTTAAACTTGTTTGATCGCTTATTTTATTATATCGACAACATGTTTGATAACAACAAAATGACACCATGACACAAGAACATCTTTATCATTTTATAAAAGTAAATAAAATCAATCTTACTGAACGCAAAAATTTTGTTAGAGCTAAATACAAATCTATAGAAAATGCTTATCATCAAAGGAGGAAGATTTTTATTTTACTTAGAGCTACAGCTGGTCAGTTCTTGAGGTAAGAATGTCATGTATATTTGTCTTAAAAGTGGCAACCAAAGTTTGAGAAAATAATCCTTTCTTCTCTTAGTTCACACCTGTAGCAAACACATTCTTGATAGAGTCCCCCCGCACTGCATTAGCTCATGACCGTCTCCAGATAGGAAATTATTTTCTTCAAATCCGTAAAAGCATTAAAATGCAATTTTCGAAACAGGGGGAAAAAAATAATAATATTTCAATAAGTATATCCCTATTGCAGTTTTAGCATTACCATCTTTTCAATATATATAACTAGCGTTGTACGTTGAGTTAAGCATGCCTGGTTTAACATTGAATACAAAATCAGTGCGTGATTTTCTTTCAAATACCGAATCAACAGGAGAGCTCACAGGAAAAAACAGATCTGTATGAAAGAGGGGAATATACGAACACACTTATACATATAAAAGCATTAGCCCTTCTGACTCAGCTGTTAAAAAATATGATTTTGACAGTGCAGGTATATTGTTAACATTTTTGTTCTAATTGAGTAATGTGTTTTCTCTCTTTACAGCTCACGACTAGAAAACAAATTGTACGTTGAAGATAATTCCTACAACATTTCCCGCAAGATATTTTTAATCTGTTTTGGAATCGGTTTTTTGCCAAAACTATGTATGCGAATTTTTTTTAATCAGCTATCTTACTTGTAAGTGTACTAGTCACTTACTGGCTTACATTATTAAAATGTAATAAATAATATAATTATTTTATAGTTAATTTTATCTCCTTTATCTATTCTCTCCTTAATAAATAAGAAATAAAAAAAATTTAAAAATATGGTGCTATAAAGGGTTAATTCATATATTAAAGTCAGTGTATAGCAGGTGTTGATGGAGCACTAAAGTATATGTGTGAAAATGTGTGTGAGTAAGTGTCTTCTTTAATAAACGCAAAACGCAGCACTCTCATACAAATGTATTTATGGCTCGTTTATGGATTTCTATGTGTGAAGACAGCAAAATTAAAAGGAAAAAGGTGAACCCAGAAAACATATTTTGCCCAATTCGGTCCAAACACGGTCACACAATCTGCGCAAGATGACGATTTTGTATTAAACGTCGATCAGAAAACGTATTGGAAATCATATGAGTGGTTGACAAGAAAGCAGACTTCTATGTCTTAGGAAATTCCAAATACTTTGACGAAATATCCGAGAGAATTCTGTATGAGTTCTGAAGAATTTTCAAAGGAACTTTTAAATAAATTTTCGACATATCTGAACAATGTCGGAAAATGTCTGACAAAACATCAGAAAATGTTTAGCAGATAAGTCGTATTAAGTTCGCACGTAGAATCAAAAATGTTAAGACTTTTGTGACTATATTTATTTCAAGAGATAAATAAGAGTTATTAAGAAACCTAAAATTAGGAAACGTACAGAAAGAAGTAATTGTTAAGAGCCGTAACGAGAAAATGTGCAGACTATGATTTCATATGTCTTACAGGAAATCAAATTGCCTTCAAATAGTGTGCAGACTAGTCTGATATTAATCGGATAATATTTCAGATAATGTGCCGAAACTTGATACCAGAAACTTACCGACGATTCTGTTAAATGTCTGAAAAAAATTTTTGACAACGCGCTTGATTATCTGATAGTTTTAGATTTTTGCTGACGTCAGACATATCGTCAAAAAATGTTTACTGGGAATATAACCAGAAATCACTTTATATGTATACAATACAAATACGTCAAACACATAACCCTCCTTTTGCCATAGTCGGGTAAAATATGAGTAGATATGTGTGATATCTTTTTTTCAACCACTTGAGACCACCTGTATGTATGAACATGAGAATAGATAAGCCACAAGTTAACAAGTATCAAAAACGGAACATTACAAAAAAATTGCCATCAACAGATAATAAATTTGCTAAAAGTGATACTGAAAATCAAGCATAATAGATTTGCTACAGGGGTTTTAAGCCGCCCCTTTACTCAAATTTATTTGTTGTATATCAGTGTATTGTAGATGAAAATTTAAAATTGAATAGTTTTGCGATATAACTTTGAAAAAGTTTGTCTGTAATGTTGCATCTAAAAGAAACTAATTTTAATTTTTATTTTAATTGAACTAAAATTTATTAAAATACTTTTTTTTTTTGTTTATTTACTCAAAAACTTTTTCCAAGTAATTGAAATCTTACATAGCTAAGATTTTGTTGCTTACAACAAAATCTTAGCTATGTAAGATTTGCGCATCGACAAAACCCCCCTAAATTTTTTTATAATTTTTGTTTTAGCGCTATCACACTTCCACTGAAATTAGCACAAAGAGCTCTTAAACTTTTTTTAAATTAATAATCAAAAATTAACATTTAAAGGGCTCATTACGAATTGACCTTCTAACTAAGTAATTTCACATTTCTTTTTTCTTCACTTTTTTTCACTTCACGTAAAATAACCACTGCCACACCTAAGAAAGTCATGGCATAACGACCTCACGCATATCTTTCCTGTCTCATTTTTAAGCCTTTTTGCAGTATCTTATGGATTTATTTATTTTGTATTTAATTTATTCTTTATTTAAATATTATGATTATTTAATTGTTATGAGGCGTATTGTAGTCTCCTTTTAACAAGACAGCCAGTTGATGGTAATACAAGCGGACGTTCTGCTTGAAGTTTCTCTTCTAGTGTCGTTCTTGTTTGTATATGTAGTTGTTTTTTTTTTTTTTTTAAAGAGGGCGGTAACGAAAACATCAATGCATCAGACAAATTATATGCTTATTCTCAAAAATACCAAGAGTTAATCATTATTTATGAATTTTTAAATTTAGTTACCATGTTTGTTGTTATTCATAAAAACACAGTTTATTTAGTTCCAAGAAATATGACTCTTTTTTGTGTACCCTACAACAGTACATACTTGGTTAAGAAATGTATAATGATATTGTAAAGATGTTAACAAGGACTAAAATTATATATGACCTAGAATGAAAAAACGTCTCGACCGGTAGTGAACCGCAAATCTATCGAAATATGGAGAAAACTCGATTTGAATAAATATGAGTTTGGGTGTTTCTATATCAGGGTAACGTAATATTGCTTTGAGATTTAATAAAGCAAAAAGCTGAGGAATATTTTATCTATGGGGTTTTTTCCCCTTATTAATGCAACTTTATAAAAATACCTTTTTAGATCAATTCAGAGGTTAACTTCCATTTCTGAAATCAAAACTTGTATTCAAAAGTTCGTATCATATAGCTGAATATATATGGTCGATACTAACCTTTAAAAGAAATGCCTATAGGGGACATTTACCATAAAAAGGTTAGTTTAAAAAAGTTGTTGTAATAAATGGATTTGTTACAAGTAAATTGATGTTTAGTAAATATCTAGCAATTCATCCCACACTTTCAATAGTAACAACAATTTTACAACCAGTAATATAAATTTTACTAACAAAAGCTTTTCAGTTAACTTAAATATATGTGTAAGAATGTGTGGATTTTCTGTTAACTATTGAAGCCAAAGAAGATAAATATGCATTATAAGGGTTTTGCAGAGTTTAAAGACAATTTGTAGTTAACGATACATTTCGACATAAACACCAGCGAGCATAAATAAAAAAACTAATTTCCATATTTAAAAGATATGGCAGTTTATTAGATACCCAAAAATAACGAACGCCTCCGTCAATTTAGTTAGTGAAGATAATTGACACTATAATTAATATTTTAAAGATATTTTTCAAGATATATAATTACAACTTTTTCTCGTACTAACAATTCATTTTAGACAGCAGTTTACTCTTTTGGATTTGGCCATATGACCTTTAAGTTAATAAAGATGTTTTGTTTGCTTTAAATTTAAATTTGTTTGACAACAAATTGATATATTTTGTCTCATTAGTTTTTCAGACTACTTCTTCAACTGTATTGGATAAAAATAAACAAATCATCTTATACGAAAGAAAATTTACAAGTTGTTTGTCATTCGTTACTTTTCGTTTTAATATTAAATGCTATTATCAAATAAATCAATGAAATAGTAAAACTTATAAATTAATTAAAACTGTGTGAGGAATAATTGCAATGCAAAAAATATTATTAAAAAACATGCGACATTGAAGTGTTACTTGAAAATTCTGTGGCATGAACTTCGTCAATTAGCAAAGAGAAAGTTTATTCGTTACTTGTATATTTTTTCCAAAAATTTTTGAAAAGTAATCGTAAAACAATCGTAATAATATATTAGTCAATTTGCTAAAAGCTTAATTATGAAAAAAATAAATAAAAAAAAGTTTGTAATTCGTGACTTGTCCATTTGTATGGACTTCGTTGTAGTAGTTTCTAATATCTGATATCGTTGTTTTTGCTATTATTATTTTTTAGAAAAGTAACACAATCAGGCAACTAATGCCTACCAGTTAATTAATTAATGTGTTACCTTCTTTGGGAAAGGGATAGTGTAGAGAGAACAGGTGGTGAAGTAAGAGAGATACAACTCTGCTATTGCGCGTTTTTTTGTATAGCAGTGTTGCAAGCCCCTCTGGTATCAAGTAGAGGCATTGAGTTGTTTAAACTGTATAGGCATTTTATTAGTTATTTTACTTCGCCGACGGTTCTGCTACAATACCGACAAAGGCTTTGAAGAAAAAAATAAAATAAAGTAACCAGAACAGGGATCCAAGAACGTTATAGTAGAAAATTAAAGCTAGAAGGAAAATGATTTTTCGAATATAAGCAAAAAACAGGGGAAAGATAAAGGGAATTACTCCTAAAACAACTTAATTTCTTCATTAAATATTTGATTTAAAGGAGTTCTGTAGGAGTTATGTAGACATCATAGCGTGAGGTAACAAATGACAAAACTATTATGCGTTGATGTGGCAAATCAAAATTAATATATATAGTATATTTTAGAAGACTATTGTGTTTCCACAATCGATACCTTCGGCAAGAATATTTTTTGCTTTTCCTAAAAATATATGCGTACGAATGTAACGTCCATTACCGGGATTTCCATAAAACCTTCCACTAATTCAATTTTTGATGCCAAAGCATTCAAAGCTTCATAGATATTCTTTTCATACTTATTTATTAAATATCAACGCTTTCATTAACAAAATCTGCTTTAACGTGTCTTAATTTTTATGACATTTAACTCTTTCGCAAAACACACAAATTGAAAAAAAAGAATATATTAAAACACAACATTAACATGAAACAAATCTATTAAGGATGGAGTCCTTGGAAAGGAAAATTGTTTAATAAACAGTTTAAAAGCAAATACCACAAATCATTTATGACAACCCACCGCACTTTCATTTATACACTTTTACTTCGATATACAGGCACCTTTTAAGGACAGAGCAAGTACCAGCATATTAAAATATATATATTCGTATTTCATACGAAGAACATTACTACGACAGCAGTATTAATATTTTTATTAAAATAATATTCTTGAGAAAGTGTCAGACCACGAGCTTAATGTACTTTATTCCACTTTAACGTACTTGTATTACGACAGATTGAAAATGGAAATTGTATAAAATGTTCCCGAGTCGTGAGTGCTGAAAGGAGAAGAGGTCACTTAATAAGAACCAAACATTTTCAGAAAATATTCTCATTGTACAAGCGGGTGTTTTTAAAAATCAAAAATATTTGTTTAAAGTACAGTAATTTCTATAAATGACTGAAAAAATCTTTTAATTTATTTAAGGAACTTTTCAGTGTGCTTTAATAAAAATGTATATTTGTTAAATAAATAAACGAAAAATTTCTTACATTTTAAGAGTTAATTAATTCAAAGGTAATGTTAATAAGGCTAAAGTGCAAGTGAGAAAGTGACAATATGTATAATTAAGTGTGAAAATTGTCACATAAAATACAACAGCAAGAATAATAAAGAAATTGCTGTAATACCACGACACATATTTTCATGCCACGAACTGTTATTGTTTTTCTTTCTTTTCATATAAATTTTGAAGAAAGAATTCTAATCTCGTCAAGTAACAAGTAAAAAAATTTTTAATTTTTTCTAGAAAACAAAACACCACAAAATTTGAAATTACATTTTTCTGTTTTATCCTCTGTAATATTGGCCCAGGAGTTCCTTCAGACATTTGGCAGAATAGTCGCCAGTTTTCTGGTACGACATTTCGGCATATTTTCTCAAATATTATCCGGTTAATATCAGACTAGTCTGCATACTTTCTGACTTACAAATTACGACTTAAGACCTTATTCCGGCTTAAAACCTTAAGCCGGAATAAAAGTTTTTCATTATAAATTATGGTCAAATGTTTCCTGATGAGCTGACATAAGGATTAAAAAAATGCACGGCAGAAGAAGTTTCACAGAAGTGTTACAGTTGTTTATTCTATATGCGAACTTTATACAACATTTCTGATAAATTTCTAATTTTAGCTCCGACTTTTCTCCGACATTAATACGACAGGACATAAGAAGTATCAGGTAAATGATAAAATTTTCTGATGTTTGTCAAACATTTTTTCGACATTGTTCAGAAGTGCCGAAAAGTCCTTCAGAATTTCCCTAGAATTCGTATACAATTTTCTTAGACATTTAGCAAAAATTTTAGAAACTCCTCAGGCAAAGACCTCCGCTTTCTTGTCAACTACTCATATGATTTTCAGTAAATTTTCCGACCTACTTCGGATACTAATTCAACATCTTCTGCAGACTTTTTGACTGACCTTAGACCTAAATCGGCGATATAAAAAATTGCTGAGTATATCGTCGCGTTTCTACTTTAACCTCGTATTTACAAAATCAAAATTATCGGGACATCAATTAAAACATTACTCTCACTTAATTCATGTAAATATTCATAATAAATGTTTAATAATATAAGAAGTATAGCTCTACTCTAGGTCCTCAAGATACCTCTTGTCCTTTTTGTTACATAATATATAAGTGTTACAGAATGTTTTTCACTATTAATTTTTATTTTGAAAATATACAAGGTGGCAATAATATATTTTTTGGTAATTTAAATAAAACTGGAACTTATTACAGTGACATTTGGTATAGAATTCAGGCGTGCCCCATTGAGTTAAAAATTTAAATTCTGTGAAATTTATAAGCCATAATTTTCTCCAATTTAGCTCAAATTTGTACCTACATCCAATGACGGATTGTTTTTTGGGAATTATGCTTCATATTTATAAATTTCATATAATTGGATTTTTGACCACTAGAGGTCACTTGATATAATTATCCAAATAATCCAACTATTTTTAGATCCACTTAACGAAAGATCGTTTTATGTAAGAACTTACACCTCAATGGGGCACGGCTAAGAATTATTCGATTTGGGTAAATTGTTTACGACGTGAGTTTTATCCCAAGTAAAATGATAATCCGCGGGTGATTTTTTTTTTGTGTTCAGTGCCCCCTAATGCACATGTTTGCATATATACGCAAAAATATGAGGTTGTATTCGCTAAATAACCAAATCTATATGTATGTATACATATTTTTTTTTATTTTAGCGGTAATTAAATTTAAAATGTAAAAAAGATAAATTACATAACGAAATGTTTGAAAGTGATCCAAAGAAAGGCAACCATTTAAGAGAAACATCAGAAAAATAAAACGTATTTTTGCTTTTTATACTTGAAATTTTTATTAGAGCATAAACATATTTTTTTTACCTGCTTTAACTGTTATATTTTCTTTTATAAGCAGTTTGATGTTTAAATATTTTTTATACCAAATTTAGTGGCACAGATATAATAAGGAACATGTTTGGAATGTATTTATATGTAATTTTTTATCTACTAAAAAGCAAACATTTAACTTTGCCAAAGTAATCATAAACCACAATTTCAATTAGTAACATTTTGTTAATTGCCTTTTAAATAATTTCTTGCTTCACTTACCCTTATGCACAAATGCAGATGCTGGAAACATTTGCCGGCTGACATCTTGCACAGAAGCGTTTATTTCAGTAACATTTTTTTTTTAATTTATATTTGTCTCTCGTAGGACTGCTAAGTAGTTGATGTAGCATAAGATATTGCTTGGTTGATTTAGGGGAACGTTAATTTGGGTAAGTTTGTGCTCTGGAAATATTCATCGCAACTCTTGAATAATTCACCCAACAAAAGTTTGGTAAAATCAAGTTTATTGAAGCACATTTTCTCCTAATAAACATTAAAATATATATTTACATACATATGAGTAATTGATGAATTTTGCAGAAATATAAATATGTGTTCTTTTGCCTTAAAATCATATTCTTAAGATATTGTGTAGTATACAGTAGTAGTTGGTATAAGGCTTGAAATTGTGGCATTTTGTATTTCACTATATTAGATATATCTATATGGCAAGCATACACCATCTATTGCAAGAACAATAAAACAGCAATAAAAGAAAAGTAAATTTACAATATACCCAGTAAACACCAAGAATTAAGTTTAAAGTAAGAATGTCAAGTGTTCTTACGTAGATACAGGGGAGAAGAAAAGAGGAATTATTAAGAAATATGCTTTTGCCGAGTATATCCTGTAAACCATGAAACTTTGTACAAGCTGAATGCTACCATCACAATAAACAAAATTTTGCACAAAAATTTCAGCGCTTTAACTTATACAATAATAGTAATAAATAAATAAAAAAAGAAATAAATAAATAAAAAATACTATTGATTAAAAAGTGGGAAGTGCCCGCCCATTCGAAGTAAATATTGTTTTCAACAACTTCTACTTGAACACACATTTACATATTGTGACGGTATACCATTATGGTTAAAAAATAGGGCACTGCCATGCCCAAACGTAGTAAATATTCCTTTCAACTAATTCTATTTAGCCGATTCTTATGAAAGTTTTTACACACTTAAGTTCCCGAAACAATAAAACATTATAAATACAAAAGTGGGCTGTGCCACGCCTATGCAATGTAAACATGAGTTTCAGCATTATCATGGCTTCAGAACGAAGGCATTTCGTCGCGCCGTGGAAATTATTGCGCATCAGTACACTCCTTTGGATCACGAGGCACCAGTCAGACAGATATAACGAGTGATTTTTTTGCTATTATCTTTTTGGCAACACTAGTTTTGACAGCTCACGCACGTTTTGTATCTTGTGTCACTGTCAAACATCTTCAGTTTGGTCTATAATTTAATCATGAATCGTCTTACAAACGAACAACGCTTGCAAATTATAGAATTTTATTACCAAAATGCGTGCTCTGTTAAGAAAGTTCATCGCGCGCTTCTTCCATTTTATGGTCAGTTTAATCGACCTACTGAGGCTTCTATTCGGGCTATTGTAAAAAAAATTCGCACCAAATTTACATTGTTGGACATTAAACCACCAACACGTTTACGTAGAGTGCGAACTGAAGAAAATATCGCAGCCGTATCGGCCAGTGTTGGTGATGACCGTGAATTATCGATTCGGCGCCGTTCGCAGCAATTGGGCCTCTGTTACTCCACTACGTGGAAAATTTTGCGGAAGGATTTGGGTGTGAAGCCTTATAAGATACAGCTGGTGCAAGAATTGAAGTCAAACGACCTACCACAACGCCAAATTTTTGGTGAATGGGCTCTTGAAAAGTTAGATGAAGATCCACTTTTTTATCGAAGAATTGTGTTCAGCGGCGAGGCTCATTTCTGGTTGAATGGATACGTGAACAAGCAAAACTGGCGTATTTGGAGTGAAGAGCAGCCAGAAGCATTGCAAGAGCTACCAATGCATCCACAAAAAACAACCGTTTGGTGCGGATTATGGGCTGGCGGCATCATTGGGCCGTATTTCTTCAAAGATGATGCGAATCACAACGTTACTGTGAATGGTGAGCGCTACCGTGCGATGATAACAAACTTTTTTCTGCCCAAAATGGAAGAGCTTGACTTGCATGACATGTGGTTTCAACAAGACGGTGCCACATGCCACACAGCACGCGAAACAATGGACCAATTGAGAGGCGAGTTCGGTGAACAGTTTATTTCACGCTTGGGACCAGTCAATTGGCCGCCCAGATCGTGCGATTTAACGCCTCTAGACTATTTTTTGTGGGGCTATGTTAAGGCTAATGTCTATAGCGACAAGCCCGCTTCGATTGACGCACTGGAAGCCAACATTGCCAACATTATTCGTGAGATACCGGCCGAAATGTTGGAAAGAGTATGCCAAAATTGGACTAAGCGGATGGACCATTTGAGGCGCAGCCGCGGCCAACATTTGCATGAAATAATCTTCAAACATTAAATTATATCGACCCAACTATCGATCCAAATAAATATTTCATGCATTTTTCTGAATTTTATGTGTTTTTTTTTTTTTTACTTTCCGATAGTTCTTATAAAATCACCCATTATATTCGAATGGGTGGGGCTATGTTAAGGCTAATGTCTATAGCGACAAGCCCGCTTCGATTGACGCACTGGAAGCCAACATTGCCAACATTATTCGTGAGATACCGGCCGAAATGTTGGAAAGAGTATGCCAAAATTGGACTAAGCGGATGGACCATTTGAGGCGCAGCCGCGGCCAACATTTGCATGAAATAATCTTCAAACATTAAATTATATCGACCCAACTATCGATCCAAATAAATATTTCATGCATTTTTCTGAATTTTATGTGTTTTTTTTTTTTTTACTTTCCGATAGTTCTTATAAAATCACCCATTATATTCGAAGTGAATAAAATATAGCTGTGTATCGAAGAAAGCCCAGGAATTTTGATTTGGCACCGATGAGCTGCATTCCAAATCGCTGATTATGCTGATGCAATAAATAAAGCCGAATGACTATATTCAACTGCGCTCCGTGAGTTCGCTAACTGGGCGCTGAATGTGTTGACTGAACATCGGGATTTTTGGCAAAAAAACATCCTCAAGTAGGGATGCCAAACGGAACTGGTTTTTGTAAATCCCGGGAGTTGGGATTTCGGAATTTTAGATCGCGGGATCCCGTGATATTTCGAAATCCCGAAATTTATCGGGATTTCGGGATTTTTATTTTTTAATAAAGCAATTTATAGAGCAAAATATTTTCATTATGTGTTTTCTTAATAAATACTATAAAAAATTACGAAAGAAAAGCTAAGTTTTGTGTATTTTAATACAAATTTCAATATTTTACTGAATAGTAAAATATAAATTTGGAAAAGAGGACGTTACAAAATTAAAAGTTAATTCACTGAACTAGGATCTTAGAAAATAAATTAGATAAAACAATGATATTGCTCACTTAGCGATTTAAATTTCATTTCACTCTATTATTTAGTTATCCGTTGACCAAATGACGCCACAAAAATGCTCTGAGTCCACTATGACCAGGTATTCAGCAAATTAAAGTTATATTCCCTATTTATTATTTTTGTAGTTAGTCAAAGTACTCTAGCACAAGCTCGGATGATAATTTCTATGAAAGGAGATATTACAGAGCTGCTGGGCTATCCGAAAAGATAGCTTTATGTGAGTCCTTAGGACTTTCATTTAAAATAATAACGGCACATGTTGGAATTGTGCCAATTTCCGCCAGAAATACCTTAGGCCATTTGCACATCGAAACGGATATTTTAACATTGGTCCAAGGACTCGCGCAGCTATATCGGATTTTCGATCTATCCACAAACCACCGTATATTTCTGGAATCCACAGGTGAACCAGCATCCTCACACTTAGGCTTGAGTGCCCTAAGCGGAAAGGTGACATAATCTTTCACGAGCCTCAGTTCATGGTTTATGCTGTCATTTGGTAGAGCTTATAGTTTTCTTTAAGATATTGCACTCAGGATCGATGAATGCTTGTTGCTAACACAATGAACAGATTTTCCAAGACCCATCCTATTGGCAGCAGCTGCTGCAGAGGATCTTCTGAAGATCTGAAAAGGCGTTGGACTAATTAAGGGTTGAATGGCAAAGGCTAGACATATCCTCATTACACCGGTAGCAAGAAGATATGCCAACATCTTGACCTTGCATAGCTTAGTAGCTTCTACAACGACCCGAGTTCTCGGCCACCATACATTTGCGATGTATGTGATAGTCGGTCTGATATTTAGGCATGTTATGCATTACTTGCAGAATAAAAGTGTCCGGAGTTGTCATAGCATTTCTGTTATAAATAATAATTTGCAACAAAAATGGTTTGATAACTCCGAACATTTTCATTCCGCATGAATACAGGACATACCCGCATAATTTTATGAATCTGCATGACAATTTTAGAGCTCATACTTCATCCAGGTACATCCAGCATAACTCTAGAGGCTTTTTGTATAACTTATTCTACATAGATATTCCAAGCCAGCCTTCTACCAAGAAAATCACATAAATACCTGACATCCATAGAATGAGGGAATCTAGCGATACTATACCAAAATCGAATTTTATCTTAAGTACAAAAGCATCATTCATGACGCCTGAGAGAACATAGCTGAATTTTCCAGTTACCACAATCGGCGTATCCAGTCAGTTCATGCCCACCTTCACTGCAAACGTGGAGAAGTTCGTCTATCACCACCGATGACGGGACTGATTATAAAGGATAGCCTTTGAGAACCACAATACATTTAAATTCATAAATTAGTGTTACAATTGTTACGAGTTTTTAGTATAAGAATTTTACTTAAAAAGTGTAATTTCAATATTTCGGGACTCCTCGAAAATTTTTTTTTGACAAATCCTGGAATTCGGGATATGTCAATCCTGAAAAATCCCGGAATTTTCGGGAACGGAATTTCGGGATTGGCATCCCTATCCTCAAGGCACTGTCAGCGAAGGTGACACGGAGAATTTAATGATATGCCATTTGACATATAAGGGTACAAATATAAGATAAAAATAATGTCAGAATCAATTTGATATCTTACAACGCTGTGCATCATTAATATTTCTTTTCCAACCGCTCTTATCTGGATACACAGTTTTTCTTCACACGCTCATGCTGTAAGTTTTCGATATTCCTGCTCTACAGAAAGTTTAAGAAGTTCATAATTTTTTAACTTTATTACTTCAGAACGTGCAAAATTGTTTTAGAATGACGCAGATGATGGGATGCTGGAGTTAAAAAAAAAACGTGCGGCTTTATTTTAAAAATTACTGGTCTTTTGTTATTGCCAAAATTATTATATCAAGGCAGCATATCGTCTGATGAAATACATATAAAATATCAATCTAGCAACACAAACAAAAAAGAATTATAAAAATTTCTCATGCCGAAAACAAGTTGTGCTTGAAACATTATATTGCATGTATAAAATTTGAAGAAAAAAGTAAAGACTACTACTGTACATATACTTGGCACCTTAGAGGGCAACAGTAACTGGCACAAATGAGAAGCAGACAGGCTGGCAGTATTGAATATGCAAAGTTTAAACACATTTGCAAAATGTATTAGAAAATTGCTGCAACTGAGTGTGAACTGTGGCAGTTTAAAACTCACAGCCATAATTTTGAGCCCAGATACTAGTTATATTCCAGTGAAATACTTTGGAAGCAATGCAATGCCAGTTTTCTTGTCTGCATACAAATGAAACTTTTTATTTAGAACTACTTTATAAATACACTCTGGCAAAACTTTTCTTACGTTTATGCATTGAAATGCAACGGTCGTATAACATCAATTCGTTTGCAGTTCCGCTTGAACAAAATTTGCTTATTTCAATTTAAATTAAAGTCTTAAACATATTTGCTCAATGGAAACTTTATTTTCTAGCTAGGAAAAGATAAAAAGGAAATATATCTTAGTAAGAATATATTTTGCACATGCATAATATAAAAAGTGATTGATATAAAGGAATGTACTGAATATTAGCACTTAGTTGAAATGTAAATAGCTTAATTTGTACTGAAGACCTTTTGTCATGTAGTTTAAGTTTATGAAAAGTAAGTTGGTGTTACTCAGATAATGCTACAGGACATCACTATAAAATAAAATATTATCGTTTCATAAACTTTCAAGCGCCAGTTGTCTAAATCACATCAATAAAGTAAAATTTATGTAGAAGCGAAAAAAATAGAAAACATTTTTTTAAATTTGTTTCTGTTTTTGTTACAAATTCTTCAG
Organism: Panzeria rudis; assembly: GCA_956483635.1. Taxonomy (NCBI): domain Eukaryota; kingdom Metazoa; phylum Arthropoda; class Insecta; order Diptera; family Tachinidae; genus Panzeria; species Panzeria rudis. Next base: position 2,519,031 of record OY101449.1, read on the forward strand.
CGTATAAACACTCAGAAATTCAGGCATTAAGAATTTTTAAAATTTTTGTGAAAAACAGAAACACATTAGATGAAATCAGTGTTTGATGCAAATGGTCTTACAAAAGTGGAAATGCGAAATATCGTAGCTCATTTCTGAGATCCAACAATAAAATACACAAAATTTTTTTAAGCTACAAAGTTTTGCATTTGCACTTTCGCAAGACCATTTGCACCAAACACTGAACTTCGCTTTAAATTAAAATATTTGAAACTTCGCTTTTGCTCTCCAAATTGTACTGACACGATTTATACAATTAGGGCATAAATTTTTTTCCTGCTCAAGATTTATCGCTAAAGTATTACCTTATAAGAAAATCATGTTTTAATATAACTCTAAAAATAATAAACACCAGTATTAGACATTAAAACAACTTTGTGTTTATTCTACTTAAGTCGATTCTATTTCATATTCGTTTAGTTTTGTGTTAAAAATCGATGCTTTATTTCTCTATATACAATATATTTGTATATTTCTAAGTAGTTTTATTTATAATTCAAAGGGAATTACCTTTGTTTCATTAGATTCTTTTTTTTAAGTGCATTAGTTTGTGCATGGATGTGTTATAACATACTTAAGTGCTTACAAAAGTGTGATCTTGGTGTCATGTTAATGTCATTTATCACACAATATACAAATTAATATTATTTGAACTACTTTGTTTTATGTGTTTACAGAGAGAATTATTTTTTCACTTCAAACACCAAATTCCCTGAATCAAATGTAAATGTGTTTAATTTAGGTCCTATAAAGAAATTTGAAAATTCAAATGCAAATAATTTTAATAATTTGTTTGAAAAAAATTTAGATTTTTTCAATAAACAAATTGTTTCAATCAAAAAATGTTTTACAGAAATTTAATATATAAATCAAAGAATTTCATACTGTTATCAGGTGGCCAATATTGACGGTAGCAATAAAATAATAAGTCAAACAAAATTATTTGACAAACAAAACAGAGAAAATAATAAAGATTTAAAACTAGTTTCAAAAATATGTTTGTTTTTCTGTTTTTAATAGACTTTACGAAATCAAAGGTAAATTCTTAGTCATTTCAAGATGAAATAAGTAATATTCAAAAATAAACATGGAATACTGGACTTTATCACTTAATGGAATAAAATAAATACTTTAAAATTGAAATATCCCATAGATATATGGAGCATTATCCGCAAGAAAATCATAAACAGCAAAAAGTAAATTTTATACGGAGCTCTGTTTTAATTACCATTGATTTATATCTAAGTAGAGCTTTAATATTAACAATATAAAGAGGAGCAGAATGAAATTATTTTCGAAATAAATCAGCCATTTCTAAACGGATAAGTCGATCAGTAAAATACTTCGCATGGATATATCGAACTAGATTTCCTAGTTAAGCCGAGAAGATGAGCTTTCCACATTGCTTGTCATAGGTCAATTCGAGTGTGTAAAATTTTTTAACGCTTGTATTTTTTTTATTTTTATTTATTCATTGAGGTATTTGTAGCCCAGTAAAAAGAATTGAAAATAATGTTTAACGAACTAAATTGTCATTGCTTTCAAAGAATCGCTATTAAAAATATGCAGATAGTTAGTAGAAAAGCAGCTACAAATTTAATTTAGTCATACAAAAATTTGTAATTCCTTTAAAGTTTCAAAAAGACCCACCATGCTATTAAAAAAAATCGATTTTCTAAAAAAAATTTATGAACTAATTTTCGTCTAAAAATTAATACTTATTTACGTGAAAACAAGGGCTTGCGTTTAAATTCGTATAAAAAGAAAGACGATGCGAAATTGTGCAAATTTTATCCTTTTTCCTAGAGAGAAATATTATTACAAAACGTTTAAAAGGAAATTTTTCTTAATATCGCTTCTAATTTGCTGATTAGGAAACGGAAAATATAACTTTTTGCAATGGCAGGGATATGCAAAAATTATTAGAAATGATCCAAATTTGTACTACTTCCGGGTCGCAAACTCTACATTTTCATGACTTTTTTGGAATTTCTTTTTTTACTGGGAGGTTAAAAATGTTACCAAAGTATTTTCTACTATTATCTTGATATACGAAAAACAAAATTGTTTAAAATATAGACCAAAAGAAATAAAGAGATTGGCATTTGTATATATCCAGTTATGCACGGTATGAAAATATTTCAATATAACATTTACTTTTACTCTTCTATTGAGGCAACTACTTTTAAATTTAAAATTATTCATGGTTGCTCTTTTCAAAATTTTTTGCGTCACAACTTTTGCCACTTTTTACAATCGTCTTCCATTAAATGTCCGTGTCAATTAGTACTAATTCAGGTCATCCTGGACATGAATATTGCATTTAAATATGGTTACATAAGCTGTACAGCTTTTAACCTTGTTTAGCAGACAGTTTGCCATCATGTTATTGCAGTTAATAGTAGAATAAAATGTTTTCTTATGTTTTCTGAATTTTAATTTTGATGCTGTAATTTCATGGCTGCAATAATGCTTCGCAGGTACATAAAGTTCAAACTTCATTGTTCGAAATAAAACACATTAAATCATTTTAAATCAAAAAAGTTGTAATAAATAGTTTTATTTATCGTTTATGGCAAATGAACTTGTGGATATATATGAATGTCTTTTTTTTCAGATAAATCTGACCAGTTTTTACAAGTAACTTAAGATAAAGTCATGAAAATATTTAAATTTGTCTATATTTAAAATAAAGCCTTACCGAATAGTTAAATTAAAGAAAATTGTTAAAGCAAGAACAATAAACTACACTAAAATAACAATTAACACAAACTTTATTTCAATTAGAAAACTGCATTTATTCAAATATCATATCGAAGAGACAATTCTAAAGACACTATTAAGAACTCAATTCCAATTTGTAAAGAATACAAATGAGCTTAATTCACTTACCCTAAACACTGCAAAACATTTGGGGTGAAAATAATCAAATACACAAAATCTAATTGTATTTTAACGATGCGACAATAGATGCAAAGACTTCCTTATTAAACTTTAGCCAAAGAGTTATCAAGGCAAACAAAATATCGTGAAGAAAAAATAAAACTACAAATGTTGATGAAGTTCTTACTACAATAGGTTTTCAAGTTTGTTCCTAGGAAATCAGCTTGTTGAAAAGGGGTAAGAAACAATAATAAAAACAACAACAACATCATCATAAACATCAAGTAGACGAACGAGTTTATGAAGATAAATAGAAATATGATGAGGCAGTATGCAGCTTAGGCTTTATATTGCAATTATATTTTTGAACAAAACAAAATGCAAATTTAAATGTGATTTGTCAAGAACAACAACAATTTGACAACCACTAAAAGTACAAAAGACATTTAAGTAAACAATTATAAATATTGAGTTATTATTGTTCATTCCCTGTCTATTTTGGAAGCTATAAAACTCAATAAAGAGACAGGATGCATTTAATTGATATATAAATTATAATGGATAGTGATTTTATTAAATAAAGTTTTAGTTCACTTAACAAAGCGTTTTAAGGGGATAATTTTTAAGGCAGGCTGAAAACTTCATTATCGTTCATTATGTGCTTTCTATCCTAGAGGGAGGAGAGCATATCACAAGACAAGTCTAGCGACTGGTTCCCAAGAACTAGCAACCGGTGCCAAGTGCTTGTTATTGCACATCCAAATATATGTTCGTATATTTGATGTTTTTAACGCAATTGCTGTAATTAAATTAGCAAAGAAGAATATTTAGAAAGAGTACCGTTCAATACACAAGATAAAAAAAACAGCTAATACTGCATTTACATTGTCTAGATTTCGAGACAATTTGATTTGAAATCTTTATCGAAATCTATATCGTTTACATTTACATTTTTCAAGATTTCGTATCCAAGACAAAAGCTTTAAACTGAAATTTGTCTTAAACTGTAACCACAAAGTACCGGCTTAGCTAATTCACACACCTGTTGTGAAAGATTTTTGTATTCTTGTAGCTTATTCACTCAATTTTTATATGAAAATGTTGTACAGGGTGTAAGAAATAAATGAAAAGACAAAATTTTGAGTAGATTTCGTCCAAATATTTCGTTTCGTAAGGGAAATCTTCTAAAAACCGACTAGATTTAGCTCGAAATCCCAAAATTACTAGATTTCGATACACGAAAACGCAACACCTTATTTATTCAATATCTTGAACTCTATTCTTTTTCAATTGTATGCCAACACCAATACAATGCGGAGAAAATAATGTTTTACAATACAAGCATGTGTACTATGTGCTCATGGACTATTAGCAACTTTAAATGCTTATAGCTTCCAAAATACTTAACCGATTTTAATAAAATATAGATTGTGCACATCTGTCAATAAATATCTTCAACATGGTAAAGTTTTATACAAAACAGAGTGTATAATGTAAGCGTAAAATGCATAACGAGAAATCGTCTTGCCTATGAATTATATAAAAGATAATTTTTTGCTTGTGTAATAAATTGTTTTTGTAATATTGAAATATCTTGCATTGAAATATCGAAAGTGTCGAGTATATTTATAAATATTTTTATATTTAGCTTAATATCTGTTCAAGTAATTTAGTATTTTATGCAGTATGTTTGCATATAGTTTTAGCTTTATATATTACAACTTACACTATAAAACAATCAAAGGCTCCATTTTGTCTGAATTGAACAGAGATAATAAGAAAGGCAAATTATCTTTATGCCAACTATGTATGATTTTTTTTGGCTTACAAAATACAATGCAAAATGATTTCGACTAAATATCACTTATCTCAGACGAATGGGCACCTTAGTGAAATTATATTAAAAAAATTGTTTTATTTACGTCCATAGTTTTTGTGCATGACATTATTATTGGCAATTTTATTGTAATTTGAAACAAAAATCTTTCTGTTGGAATTATTATGTCCATCCTCCTGTTGTAATGTCGTTATTCGCTTCTTTTGTATTGCAACATTATGTAGTCCACTTTCGCACAAACTGATTCATTTATGTATGTTTGCCTGCGTCTATTAGTTATTGTATACACATAAACATGGTTCTAAACATATTTTATAAACTTTTTATTCAGAAAATACCAACAATATTTGTCCAACATATATCTCATACATACCCAGCAAAAATAAATAAGCAGTATGTTTAACTAGAAGGGCTTCGGAGGATGCAATAGCGCAAGTGAGTGATTAAATTTACCGCACACACGACGAAGTTGGTCTGATATTTATGTTTTTTTATGTTTTTTTAACCCGAAGTTTTTTTTCAACTGACATTTTTTTATAGTGCATCCGCTCTGGCTTACGTGGATACAAATATGGATGAGAGTGCGATTCTTAATTTTTTATTTGATTTTTTATTCTTCCATTGAATTGTGTACGAAAATAAATATTTGCCTCGGTAGCTTAGTGGTTAGTATTCTAGCGTACCACGCGGAGATTGTGGGATCGATTCCTGATTCAGTGCGCAAACAAAAAATATTTAATAAAAGTAAACTGTATTTTCATATAGTTTCCAATTATATTTGTAGCATTTAATACACTAGAGCCCCGATTTATGTCGTTACTGGGACCGGGGAAATGCGACGCAAACCTAAACGACGAAAATCGAATGAGTTTTTTGTTAAGTACATGTACTGAATTTTTTTTATTGGGTCAAATACTGAAAAATTTATTTTAAAAAATATACACATTTTTGATTAAAAGTCACATAGAAACGTTTTATTCTTATTTAACTATAATAAAAAAGTAAGGAAAAATAAAATTACATAAAAGCAAAAAAAAATTAATTTAATTCATTTATACTCCCATGAAAACATGTATTAAAAAAAAAACATAAATTCTCAGTACCTATGTTTAGAATAACTTACCTAACAGAATGAAATGGAAATTCTTCTTTTTCATGCAAATTTTAAAAGTCTTCAAATGTGACTGTGATATAAGTGAAAAAATCCAATTAACTTTAGTGCCGCAAATCGGAATCACACTAACCTAAAGCGGATTGGCCCACATTTTAAAAAGCAACGTAAATCAAAACGACTCAAATAGGTTCGATGCAAATTGGGGTACATAAATAGTGTACATAAATAAAAAAGAATACATAAATAAAATAATGGCCAATAACTAATTATTCCAAGTAAAGGTTAAATTGTGATACATATAAAGAGCAAATTTATTTTTAATTATATACGATTACATATAAATAAGACATGAGGTAATTCATCTAGGATGCGCAGAAACAAGTTCATACTTCGAGACATACCAAGTAGGACATCCCATACAAAAATTATGTAGTGCCGAAGCAGGTTGGTAAGGGAGAGTACCAATCTCTCTCCCTTACAAAACCTCCTTTTGCTGTATAGAGATATGTATTGCATATGTATTACATGAAATTTGTGATTTAACATTTTTTTAGACTTTTAGCTTCGAATAATACAACTGCAATTGCTGCTACTACTAATGCCATTAATGTATACATATATTTTTCAGACTGCACTTTTACCACTACACCATATTTGCTATATTCCTGTATATGACCCAGTAATGCGTACAGTATAGCTTATTTTTATTGCTTTTTGCTTCCTGAAACAAATTAGTTATTGGTATGTGTTTGTTCTTCCTCTAAACTTTTGAATTGTGGTTTTGTCGTTATATCCTTATGTACAGTAATTCCTGTGATTTTATCACTACAAATATTTGTACGAATTTCAAGGGATATCCCCTTTTGTATACAATTTCTCAAACGCTATTAATTTTTATTAGCAATTTTTTTTTGCAGTAACTTTTCTTCACCTAAAGACTAATACATGCATACTTTACGTGGCTATGTGTTTGTGTGTTAATCATATATTTAACTTAAAAAAAAATTAAACAAGAACATGAGCCATATTTTTTTTAAATTAAATTTAGACCAGAAAACATTTTGTAAATGAGTAAAATATATGACACAGCAAATTTGTACAGTGTGTTTAATACGAATGATTCTTTGTTATCAAAAATCCTAATTTAAATCAATAACTAAAAGAGATTCTATGGATAAGAGTTCTTTAAAATTCTGAAACTTCACAGTGACAGAAAAAGAAATAGTTTGATAAAATCCTTAAATGCACTAATAAGATTATTTTCAGCATTTGACAGATTTTAATACATTTATTGCTGACTGTGTCTGTCACCACAGAGGCCAACAAGGCGTATACGTGATATTCGGTGGCTTTATCCTATACAAAGATAAAATTGCACAACATTTTAAAAAAGCTTGAATTTGATCTGCAATGACCAAATTTATATAAACTCCAGCGCTCAACTAAATATAAAAAGCAAAGTAGTTTTATCAAGCAGTAGTCCTCTAATCGGCAAATAAAGTGTATCCATGACCTAAAATTTTTACGGTACTCCTATAAAGTGGCCTGTAATTTCCGTTATTGTGCTAATTTAAATATACCTTGAGTAAATACAGCTACTGGCACATAAATAATAATTACAGTATTTAAAGCCATAAAGGATATTATGGCTGCGCATGAAAATGAAAGGAGCAGGTCATTTAGCTTTAGGCTTAACACCGACCACCTACTATTCCATTTACACTAAAAAACTACAAACGCACACTGGCTAACTAAAACATTTAAGGAAAATTAACTTGATTTTATCACAAGGCCTTTAGAGAATATAGCTTAATATTACTACACACATTTACCATTTTATATTGCTACAAATAAAAAATGTTATACAGTTGAATTATACGGCAATGCTTCCTTGCTTCATACTAGCGTTCTGTATAATATAATATTTAGTTAATGGACGCTGGCTGCCTCATCATCAATGAAATATCCTGGAGGCTCTTTAACTTTTACTTGTTCGTGTTAGTTTTGTTCATATTTCATGTTATCTTAACATGGTAATTTTCAATAATTTGCATCTACAAAGTCATGTCAAAACTATTGTTTATTTTTAAAGTAAAAGTTTGCTGCAAACATCAACATTATGTTTACAAAAAGGACTATTTAAGTCACATTATAAGAAGATAAAAAAATTACAAAATGTGGTTTCATAATATCAAGGAAACTCAAAATTTTGAAAATAGGAAACTTCAATTTAGTAAAGGATCTTTTTTTTGTTTGTTTTACAACCAGCTTGTGTACAAACTGTTAATAAAGCCTTTGCTTAGCTATTTTAAAGTCGTAATCCACCAACAAGCTAACTGGCGGAAATCCTTAACAAATAACTTTAACATGTTTTAAACTTTGGGGAAAATAAATTTTAAATGTCACAGACCTTGTAAAATATAAATTTTATATGAGAAATATCCCAAATCACTAGAATGTTTAACTAAAAAATCTGATGAATAAATTAACGTTAAATTTTCCCTTGTTTCTTTCGAATATTATCTTATGCCCAATTCTTTGCTATTCAAATTGTAAGGCCCTTTCTATATGCAACATGTCTTGGTGAAGTTTTTCAACATGTTGATCTGATACTGCGCCAAGATTTTCAGAAAAGAAATCTAAATGTCAGTACAAAAAATTAATTATAAGAGACATATTACACTTTTGGCTTTATAGAAAGAAAGACATTTTTTTTTCTTTTTTGTTTCCCAAAAACTGTGCCACGCAAATACAAAAGTCACCTATGCTCTTCCTGCCTTTAAATCCATAGAATATAATATGTCTCTTAAAATAAATTTTTTGTAGCTGCACTTAGATTTCATTCGTGAAAGTCTTCGTGTAGTATTTTTAAGTGGATATGGTAAAAAGTTTCACCTAACAATGAAATGGTTGTAGGATTTCGTTGGTCGATCCGAAGAAGCTTCAATTGACAATGAGAGAAGGCAAAAGAATAACAGTGTTAAAAATATTATTCAGGTTTTATCTTTTTTGAAAGAAAAATATAAACTTGCGTTTTATTCCAAACGATTAATTGTTTAATAAAATCAACACTTGTTCATCTATTTTTTTTGATTTATGGCTTATTTTATTCCTAGTACTCTTTGCTCTCAGATTAACGATAAAAATGTTAAATTTTTTTCATGAGTTTTCGAAAACAAAAATTTTACATTAGAAAAATTTTTTCGCCGTTAATTTTTGAATTACTCCGAAACAGTTGGGGAAAAGATTATGAAAAAATTACCTAAGGATAATTTTATTAGGCATCTTTTAGTGGTATATTTGCTCAAATTGGATAAATTGCTCTCGAGTTGTGATGAAATTTATTAGCGTGACCGCCTTATTTCGGAAGTCGTTGTTTTAGTCATGTCCATAGAAATCTTTGTACGTGACAGAAAAAATCTGAAAACGGATTTGAATTTAGAGCATTTAGCTCTTACACTGCTTATATTTTTATTTAAAGGACCGAATTTTAATTTTTTATTTTTGTTTTTCAGGGCCGTGTAATATTCGCCATTGTTATTGTACAAAAACCTTAATGTACTGCAAGGATTGTAACAATAATAATTTAGATAGAATATCATAAGGAAAATCTACGCAAAACCAGCGCCTTAAGTACCCGGTTAGCTATGTCTTTCAGACATCTTGCAAGACAGATGCTACAGAACTATGTTAAAGTTGGCGACAGCTCCAACAAATCAGTGAGGAATTTTTCGAACAAATGCCCGCTAACTTCATACAGGACAACAAGAGCGATACTATCGCTCATCTTTTCCTCGAACTGCCAATTTCTATAATATTTTCAATAATGGTCATATAAATGACAACATCCTCAGATATGACAATATCCATGATTTTGCTAAATTTTAGCATATGTAAATCTATCAAAATGATTCAAACTGGTGACAAGCTGGCCCACAATGTCCACAAGAAATTCGTTTGTTGGTATACGAAGAGTAATGTTTTTCGTTGTAACGAAATTATAAAAAATTTTAAACTAAACGTTGCAAGACTAGCTTGTGGACCATATCCACCAACTAATTTGATGCATGACTAGTTGAACAGATTTTCTTTTACGCACTCTTTGAGTATAGTTTCTGTTAGATTGTCTTGAAAGAAACTGTAATCGACAAATGGCGTGCATGACAAACGTCGAAATTTCCTTAAGTAGTCGTTGATGAAAGTGTCTTCTGCGACAAGTTGGTCAAACAGATATGCAGCGAAACAAAAATGTAAGTAAAAGCATAAAAGAATGTGCGTACTTGTACATTTGTATGGCTGTGAAAAAATAGGTTTAAAAAAATAGGACGTGTATGTGCGAGCACGAATGAATACAAACAAACGTGTTTTAATGTGGTCGCACTTCAGAGTCACTTAAGAGTCTCTATAGTTGTTGATAATGAGGAAAGTTGTTAGCACCAGCACTGTCAAAGACAAATACTCAGAACACCTTCTCTATATTAGCGGTGTTAATGCTCCTGCCATTTCTTTCTTGTTGTCTTATTTACTTTAGTTGTATGATAAAGGATATGCTATATTTATTTAAAAATAGTCATTATAAGATTTTATAAGACAGAATTTTAATGTAAAACAGCTTTAATATTTATACACGAACCTAAGCCTTTGCAAAAATATATAACTACATACACACAGAAAAAAAACCAATGTAAAATCAACATGTCGCAACGTTAATTGGAAATCACATTAGCTTTCTGCAACAGTACAAACTTTAATAAAAATTGCCACTGTTTCATATTAGTTTTAAACGAAAAACTATTAATTAAACCTTAACTCGTGTAGATTTATCATTTATGACTGTTAAAACAAAATTGTTCAATATCGAATGCAAAAAATCTTGTTTTATATTAAAATCAATTTTATCATGTTAAACTAAAATCGGACGTACTTTATTGAATCATTGAAAACTCAACGTTACATTTCATTTTAAATCAACAGGAACTTATTTTTAGTTGCAAATAATTTTTATTATAAATCATCTATTAAATCATATTGAATTAAAATGAAATATATGATGGTATTTATAATAAAGTATATCTAGTTTATATTTAAGGCTGTTGTGGCTGCAATGGTTAGCATGGCTGGAGCCATCCAACCAACTACAGCCCAAATTTTTCTATTGATTATTCGTGTTATTTCGCCATCAAATTCATGTTGTTTAAAATTGAAATAACTTTGATTCAACATGATTCTTCGAATTATTGCATTATCAAATTAATTTTCTTTTCTAACTGTATTGGAATATTAAATCAACATGAAATATAGTTATTTCACAAGAAAAAATTTTATTTGAAGGTTATTGTAAAATCATGTTGAGCTATTATTAAATACCTTTAAAGTAAAATCACTACCGAAAAATGTAAAATTAACCTTGTTTTCGAGGATTTTTCATTATATTTTTCTGTGTGTAGAATTATTAAAAAAGATATCGGCTAGAAAATAAGTACATAAAATTCTTTATAATTTGTATAGGACGATACTTGCAACATAAAATCTTACAAAAAATAACGTGTGCATAACGAATAGCACTATTATTTTTCTAGAATATTGAATTTGTGTTGTTCAATCATTTGCATACCATGTTATAAGTGAGAATCATTTCGAAATTTCAGTATTTTCCATACAAATTGAAGATGTTTAAGAATAAGTCATATGATATTTTATCAAATGAGGCACTTAAATAATAAACTTGAAACTATATTTTTTTAAACTTTATACCATTTTAAATTAATGCTGAAATGAAAAACTCAAACAACGCAAAAAAAATTATTGCTTGCTTCATTATGTTACGAATTTTTTGTGCATTACAACCAAGCCATGTGAAAAAAGAGCAACTACTGTTTGTGCTATTTGGTTAAAGCAACTATCAAATTACCAAGAAAAAAAAGAAATACACACAAAAATTATGCTCAAAATGAGATTAGAGAAAGTACATAAAAATTTGGAGGATGATGAAAGATTCTTAAAGGGATGTTCCATACAAAATTATCAAATGCATACATATGTAGATGGTTGCATGATGTTAACAATATATAATGAACAAATTGTTCGTTATTCAAAAACTAAAAACGACATGAACATTTTCAAGGAAAACGCAAAAAGATAAAAATTCATTCTAATGATTTTTGTACAAAACATATTAATAATAATATCTCTCATCATTCCAAAGATGAAAAAAGAGTAATAAGATCACAAAACTGTCCACTACTTGTGCATACGAAAATGTATGCATATATGTTTTCACATTTAGCAACTAAAATATTATTTACGTTTGCTTAATAGATTTTTCAATATTAAATTTTCTTGATGCATGCAGGTGTAATGTAACTCAACTTACTTTAATATCTGCCGTACAATATTTTGTGTCGAGTTTAATTCAAAATATTTTCATTCCGTTGTGTTTATGAGTATAAAGAAAAAATCATATCAAATCTAGAGCAAAAATATTACTTTTTACACAAAAGCATTGTGCTGGCTCGAAAGGAAAAAATATGCATTCACTATTACATCTCTGCACGAGCTTATTCACATGCAGTCTCTCTCATTCATAATTAAATTAGTTATTATCCTTTTTTGTTAATGAAGCCGTGTGTTCAAGTATTTAAGAAAATTTTATTAAATTGAAAAAAAGATGCAATAATTGCAGAAAATATCCTTAAGGTTCCGATAAACGTTTGCGAAATAAGTTTAAGAAAGCATTTTAAAGTTATGAAGAAAAATGGCTAGTTTTTTATTTTTCGCTTTGTAAATAACATGGATAAGAAAAGCAGGTTTTTGTAGAAATTTTACAACTTTTAGTCAACAAAGAAAGAAGTATACTTTTGAATTATATTGCTGCTAAATACCTCTAGTTGTACAAACAACATGACATTCCAAAAAAAAAATGATTTTTCTGTCAAAAAAGTTAAAGTTTATTAATACCAAATAGCTGACAATATTTGCTTACAAAAGTGTTTGCTTTAACACCATCCATTTTGGTTATTTCATCCTCCAAACAAAAATTATGGGCCTTAAGGGCCACTTTTTGAATACGAGATCAGGGATTAAATTAAATTTAATCGCTGTAATAATTGTTTGAGTCGGCTTTTCTTTAAATTTTTCCCTAGTTTAGGACTAAACCACCATCGTTGGCCCTTAAACAAAATTAAAACAATTCAAATCAAGGAGTACATACTGAGATTAAATTTAATTTAATCAAGTAAGCTCAAACTTCACAGCAGTAAAAAAATTTAAAAACTAAAGTAAAAATATTTAAATGTCTTTAAATTAGACCAATAGAATTCGACTAAATTCATAATTGAATTGTTATTTCAAAAGAATTTTATCACGAATTTAAAACCAATGCCAGACATCCCTTCTTTATATGTCCTTCATCCTTCGTTGTCTGCTAATCTTTGACTTTACAGCTCTTAACAGGATTTCTATGTTAATTAGTTCAATTTTAATCATATTTCTGTCAATAAATTTTAATCAAAACAGACACATGTCTCCCCTCAATTGAAAAACATGAATGTATTATTTTCATGAATTTTAAATATATCGATGTTAACGTTCTTGTTTTATTAATGCAGCTTTCAGCAAATCAATGATTCGATATGAATGAAAATGTTAAATATGTAACACCTTACTCGCATATATTTACATCTACATATGGTCGTATAAAATGTAAAAGGGTACAACATTATTTTTTTTAATTTAACAAGAAAAAAAAACAAACCTAATAATAAATTGTGATTATAAACACAATCTTTTTCAAGTTAATATCATTAAGAAAGTCTCAGTTAATGACATTGTCCGAAAGAAATCATTTTTAAATCACAATTAAATATTTGTATTTTATCAAGTTTCTTATTATTCTCCTGCAAAGTATTGAAAAATGCTGCTGTTCCTTTTTCCATTTTTTTTTCATATTTTATATGACCACATTCTCTAGTAGACTCACATGACAACAACTGATTATTTAAGATCATCTAGTGTATAAATGTTATAAGGATATAATTATTGAAACTGCTTTCGGCAGGCTAGTAAAAATGCGTCAATATTCATTTAGATAGTAAACATTAATATTATAACACTATATCAGAACTAATGGGTATTCTAGACAAATGCTTTTTTCTATAAATATGTCACATACAGAATTTATTTTTATTTTAATTCTAACAAGCAGCAGCTGTATAATTTTCTAGCCTTTTTATATAACATATTTACACTTTACTGTACGTTTATGTGGATAGACTTTATTTGATTGTATATATGAATGTCTGGTATATGACAGCAGTATTTTTTAAGCTGTAACAAATTTACTGAATAATTTTTGGTACGCTTTATTTGTCGAGTTCATTGAATTCTTTATTGAAAAGCAAATTCTGGCGTTAAAATATTTTACATATGCAGAAGTCTATAACTTTTGAAGTGTGAATACTTACACAAATAAAGACTAAAGCACGTATTGCTTTAACTTGCATAAAAAATATATTTGCAAGCATTTATCATTGTATATCAAAGTTAAAATATAAACATCTTCTTATATATAAATAGTCCATACAATTTTGTGTCGTACACTTTTAAGTATCTTATTGTCCACCAATATTGATGAAACAGATATGTTTTAAAATGTATTTTGCTCTAGATATTCACAATATATATTTTTGCCTAAATAAATCGGTTACAAATAAGCCCAGTTATCCTACTATCGACAAATTCATCTGAAAATGTGTAAATTTGTATTTTTATTGAGACAAGTGCTATTTGTCCACTTCTTATTTTCCTAGTTAAAAATTGAATTTACACATAAGCAGGTTTACAAAGAAGAGAAATATTCCGCTTTCAAATCTGCTTACAAGAGTCACACTATTGCTATTTGGAGGGTTCGCACTTACAAGAAATAAATTATTTAAAAGTCCTTGCAATACAACGTGTGCAAATTTTGTTTCAGAATAAGTGCTCAGAGATTTTAGTAAACCCTATGAACCTAAAGGAAATTTTCACACGTTTATTCTTATCTAAATATTGACATTAAGTTGAACTTTTTAAGATTATAAGTCTTGTTCTCTCTACTTTGATAAATTGTTATATCTGTATGTATTTGTTTTAATCAGTTATATAGCAAACCAAACACAACTAAACGAATAAGTTAAATACATATTTAACCTTTTATGATAGTAGACATTTAAATGCAGACTTTTGATGAAAACATACATACACATATCGTAACAGAAAATGCAAAAAGTCCAATTTAACATTTTAAAAGTTTAATATGAGAAGCATAAAACTTGTTTAAATGAAAAAATGTATTGACAATTAGTGCAAAATTTCACAATCCATACTAATATTATAAATGCGAAAGTAAGTTGGTTTCTTAATATGATTATTTCGAACGTATTTGCTATGTGAATCCAAATTGTTTATTAGACTAAAGTTCGTAACGTTATATTCAGAAAGAATAGGGCATGATTAATATTCCAAAGAACAAGGGAAAAATTAACATCAACTTAATTTTTCAACGTACACAGCAGAACAGAGTAGCGCCACTTTCTCGTATTCAATTTCCACGAAAAATTTGTGTATATAAGAATTAAAATCACATTCAACAGAGCCACCTGACAAGTGGTGATAAGTAAGTTTGTTTCTTTGTTTGTTTGTTGCGCTTTAACGGCTAAACGGCTGAACCGATTTTGATGAAATTTAAAACATAGATAGATATAAGTCTAGAAGGAGCTATATATTTTTTTAAAAAATAGGATCAAGAGGAGGGGCAGGGGGATATGTCTCCCTCCCCGAAACTTTCAACACAATTTTAACTTATTGCATTTTCATTGGCCATTTATCTACGCGTATGCAAATATATAGCGCGAGCGGAGCCGCGGGAAAAGATAGTAAATATATAAATTTATGATTCGTTTTTTACTTTTTTTGTAAGATTTTGTACTAATTGTCAATATATTTTTTATTTAAACAAGTCTTATGCTTCTCCTGTAAGACTTTCAAAACGTTAAATAGGGTTTTTTTAATTTTTTATGACGATATATGGATCTTTACGTATGCGTATTTGCACAAAGCAGCAGAAAAGGTATTGCTTACAATTGTATAAGGAGAGTAATTTCTATACAGTAAAGAAACTAAAATTTAAGCATGATTGCAAATATAATGTTTCCTTTTCAGGAGTGTAAAAACCAGTTTCGTTCTCTCATTATTGAAATTTTGGAGTTAACATGAGTTCCATGCACGTAAACTTAATATCTAAAATGTAAATATAACTCATACGTAGTGCTAATTTTAGACCTTCTCCAACCCTTCGTAAGGCATTTTAACAAATGTTCTGTATAAATTTTCAACTCCGTAAAATTTCTTTAATGTTAATATTAAGTATAAAAGTAATGGTCCACAGTATTTTATTAATTATATTTTGATTAAAAAAGTTTCAATTAATTGACAAATAATATCAAGCAAAATTTTGATTTATGTTAAAAAAAACTCCCATTTTAAACATTTGCATATAAAAATTGTAACCACACTTATTTAAGAAATTGCCCCATATAAACAGCTTGTTGCGAAAAGTACAAAATATATCACACGTACATGGGAATGCAGCCTTTTACCATTTTCATTCCTTATTTTTAATTTTGTGTTTGTTTTTTTCGCCTTTAATAAATATTGAAGTATAATTGGAAATGCCAGAGGTGGAGGTGGCAATCTATAAAAATAGTAGCGAAAAAAGTTTTTGGAAATTTTAACGTTAAAACTGCAACGCACTTTATGATTGTTTGGTTTAACAAAACCTTATACAGCAGTTTTTTTTTTGCAAAAGTCAGTTCTCACAAATGAAAACTCAAGAAGGTACAAAAAACATTTTAATAAAAAAGAACAAAAAAAAGTTATTTTGCATGATTACAAATCCTTTATCTTATGTACAAACTTTCAAAAACCATTTGAGAATTCACAAATATGTAAATGATTTTCAAAAATAAGCATAGTAGGCTTTGAAAATTATACAAAACCCAGCAAATAATTTATATTCGATATGAATCTATTTTGTTTTTCTACACCTGAAATGTTGCATATAGACAATGCTTAAACACCGGCAAACAAATTTCATTTTACATAAAATTATGACAATATGTCAAATAATAAATTTCTTAAAGAACAACAAAAAGTTTACAGCTATAATTAAACTTTTAAAATGCATGTGCAGATAATATGATTAAAGTAAACAGTAAAGTAAACCCTTATTGATGCTTTTTTATATCGTTTCAAGTTACTATGTATTAATTTTAATAGTTTTATTATCAAGTCTTAAATTACAAACGAGCAAATCTAAGGCGTATAACATCCTTACAATATTTTCTCTTAAAATTATCAACAATTTTGTTGTTTTTCAATTTTAAGTTTTTTGCACTAAAGTTATCATATACTTTCTTCATTTATTTTAGGTATTCAGCAAACCTTATCTTTTTTTTGCTTTATATAGCAGAACAATGGAATAAAAACAAAAGAAATATACTATCAATGATTATAATTTTACGTCAAGAAAAAAACTTTTTTTGACATTTTTCTAATTGACAGGAAAGTAAAATGAATAAAACATTTATAATACAACAATGCTAAATTAAATATTTATTTACTTTCTGGCTGTTTTGTTTTCTTCCTCTTCATTTTTTACTATTTCTTAAATGTTCCATTTCAAGCATTTTAAGTTTTTTATTACAAAGAAATACTTATTTTAAAATAATATAAAATTAAAATAAAAAGTGTGGCGGTCTGCTTGTCAATTTGTACCCGATTGTTGGCCGCTGCTATTTTGTTATTTGTTCATTGTTACATTTATAAATACGCGATCATTTTAAACATGTTTAAGTATTCTGTTTTAACCACATTTAAGCCATTTGAAGCCTTAGTAATGTCTCCTTTATGTCTGGCATATGTCTCAGACGAATACATTATGTGCTAAGACATATATACGATATGTATCGTCACATAAAATGCAAAGGAGCCTATTTTTTCTGGTTGGTATCTTGTTAATGCTACTATCTATAAAAAATCTTTTATATAATCACTATAATTTCTCTTCAAAAATTGTGCAAAATGATGGTAGGGCCTTTTGCATTTTATATGACGAAATACTTCTGTATAAATATGCAAACATATCAATACCCTGAAGGAAGCCAGCGGCAAAGTGCCTCCAAGTTACCACTTTTGTCGACAAGTTTCGTGACTTTTTGGTGACATTGTCAACGAATCTTCTGCACTTTTTATTTTTCCTTTAATGGAAAGAGCAATTTTTGACAGCTACAAAACGATTTTTTATTGTCTCATTTTGTTGTGTTGAAAATAAATACGGCTGCACGCAAAACTAAAAATTTTCATAAAAAATCTAATTTAATTGCCTTAGCTAGGAAAAAGTTTCAATGTGTTGACTAGAATCATTAAAATGCACTAGTGAATCTCTGGTGCTAATGTCTCAGTATGATCCCATAAGAACCACCTAGTCTATAGTAAGTCAATAGTTCCGAGGTCAGTAGTGGAATCTCAATGACAAGCATATGCTAAATTTCTATAGCGCAGAACATGGCCAATACAGCTTTACTATCGGCATTTCTTCCAGGGTATATACATATATACATACCTACATAAATACAGAAGCAGCAAAATAAATATTTTAATCTTGTCTAGCATTTATATCGTGGTATGTTTCAGAGCTGTTTAGAACGGCTCATGTTATGGACACTTATGCCCACTAAATGGCGTTGAAGATTAGTGAGCGTGTGATGTACGCTAATGATGTGGTGATATAGAATTACTTGACTAATGTAGAAGTAAATGTTTTAATTATCATTCTTGCAAACTAGCATTAGTTTCATATAAGTTCAAATTAAATATGTAATAGAGAGAAGAGAAAATAGTCGATTGTGTCAAAGAAAATATGCAATCAAGTATTTCTGTATTGAACAGACAAAATACGATAAAGAATACATTTCACCATTATATTGTAGTGGAAAGAAAAAACCCATTCTAAATTTAAGATTCTTCTTTTTACATAAAAAAAATCATTAATGGAAATTGATTACGAGAAGTTCACATTGTTCTAAATTTAATAATCAATAATAAATTAAATAATCGATAAGCTAAAATTTAAAATTTCTGAAATATTTTAATTATATAATTGTATTTTGTAAGATATTTTTTATTGGTCTTAAGCGGCCCACCCACTTGCAATATAATTGTGCAACTTTTCGTATTGAACAATAATATCGGCAATGTGTATGCCATATTCAAAGGTTGCTCAATATATTGGCGAAAATCAAAAGATTCTTGATTTTTATTGTACAATGAAGAAAATTGTGTAATGTGTGGCAACCTTCTTCAGTGTTATGTTTACTCTTTCACTGAATCATTTCCGCAGCTGTCAAAGAATTCAATAAATTGTTGTACATTTTATTTTCCAAACTTTTATGTTGTTCAAAAAGTAATTGTAAGAAATTAAAGGTTAATTAAAAAAAGTAAAAACTAAAAATGGTTGTCTATTAAATTTATCCATTTGAACAACGAACGTCAAATACTATTAATTTGGAAATAAACAAACACACACACCATAGTAAAGTGGACAATAGATAAAAAAAGAGGAGTTACTGACGAAAATTTCTTCTAAAATGCCATCCATATCACGTTTAAGCCAAACCGTTCAGCAATGCAACATCTATTAGTTTTTAACGTTTTAAATTTCATTTAAAATAAAATGTTAATATATGCAAAACTAAGACAGCAATGCATTAAACAAAAGTATCTGCTCTTATTTAAACATTTTCAATAATTCAATGTTTTAACAAAAAGTCAATGGTCCATACAAGTTTGTGAATAAAAAACCAGGTTAAATAAAGTCAGCTTATTTGAAATTAATATTTTAAGGGATAAACCAGCCAGCAATTCAAAATAAAATTATAAAATTATGACTTGTCATATGTGATAAATACACTTTTTTCATATCTAACTAGTTGTCGGTCACACGTACCAAAAGGGGTAAATAAATAAAGAATATAAAAAGACAACATTATAATTAAGCATCCGCTTTATCTTGAAGATATATTGATATGTGCACTTATGCTGACTTTAGACGACATGTTTTTTACATATGGCTTGTTAGGTGTGTGAGACATATGTAACTTCGCATGTTTGTCAAAATTGTCAATTTACAGACGGTTTATAATATTTGCTTTCACACGTACATGTGCAATTATATCTGACATAACCTCTGAGTGTTCACAACAGCTGAGTTTTTGCACGATTTTCGTAAATATATAAAGCGCTCTTTGCTTTTTAATGTTTTTTCAGCCAAACCACACTTTTGATAATTTAATACAGCTGATGTCAGATGCCTTGTCAGATGAAAATAGAACACGCTCTAATTGAAAATTTTTCATCTGACTTTGCTTCTGTAAATGTCATCTGGCAATGTTTCATATGTTTCACACGGCATGTATCACTTTTGCAGTGGGAAATTTGACAAGTCAGATGTAAAATACATGTCGTCTAAAGTCAGCATTACTAGTTTATATATTGAATACTACACACACAAACACACAAACTAAGACGATGTTATAGACATACATATAAAAAATAATAATAAAGAATGAGAATTTTAAAGCTACATATAAGTTACTCGAATAACTCGAACGAAATAAAAGCTTTACTCGATTGTTCGAGTAATTTAAAAACGTCATTTTCGATTATTTGATTAATCGAGCAATTAAGAAATCTATTTTATGAAGGGTTTTATTTAGGAACAAGTTGGTTTCAGTGTATTAGTGAATGCCAATATGATATAAAAAGTCACCAAATTTTGTGTCAAATGTTGTCTCTATAAATATGTTTTAATATCACTCACCTCATAATTTTGCATACAAATTTATGCAATTAAAAAATTATTTATTTTTTAAACGCCCGAATAGAAAACCGTTTTATTCGTAATATTCCATATACTGGCAACTCTAATTTGACTTGAAAAAACATGTGATGTTTTGTTTTGTATTCAATAATTTACTTTACATAATTAAAATTGAACTTTAACACCTTTTTTATTACAATTTTAATTCATTTATTATTAAATCATATTAATTCCAATAATATATTATGACTCTAGTATTTATTAAACACTTCAACTTAATTTAACGAATAACTTTACCCGAACTAAAACTTTTGGCGGCCGTTTTTAAGGGTGATCACGTGAGAACTAAATTTTTTGCAATTACAGCAGAGTTGCCAGATAATAACAGATTCGCTGATTGAAAGGAATTTGAAAAAAAAATTGATAGTTTTGAGATATGTATATATGTACTTAGTTACTTACTTATTTAAAACAATTTTTTGTAACCACGAGTAGTGCTCTGACGAAAAATAACAAATAATTTGAGAAAGCATATTTAAAACTATGAAAAGAGTCAAATAAAAAATTTTTAAATCTAAATATTTGAATTATGTTTTGTAATGGAGAAATTTTTAATTGGTTTTTGGCATGAATGGACACAGATTTAACAAACAATTACACAATCATAAATTACAACAAAAAAAAAATATTTCCAGGGCATTCAGCTTAACATCGATTATAAAAATTTGCTTCCCTTTACTAAAGCGGGTGACAGACGAGACAATATTCAGCTACGATATATATATATATATATATATATATATATATATATATATATATATATATATATATATATATATATATATATATATATATATATATATATATATATATATATATATATATATATATATATATAAATATAAACAATTTTAATTTTGAAACATAAATCTTAATAAAAGAACTACAAAACAGTATTATATATACATATTTTAAGAACTATGAAATATGTAGGGTGGATCCCTCTCTACAGTTCTTATAGGTCTAAGACTATACATACGCTTTTTTATATTTGGAATGATAAATATTGACTCGTCTGGCACCCACTTAAGGCCATGATTTACTATCTTAAACAATCGCGCGATCTGCCAAATATGACATCTGAGCTAAAAAAGTATGGTAGTGTGGACTAAAAATGCAAATGAGTGACAAATTTTTTTTGGCAAGTCGTGCGATTTGAAAATATTTATGAAAATTGTAATAAAATGATAGTTTCCATGCGATCATGTGTATACTAGGGATGGGCAAAAAATATCGATATATCGATATTTTCTTAAAAATATACCGATATATATCGTAGATATTTTTAATTTCGATATTTCGATATACCGATGTTTTTTCCACATATGTCGACAGCATCAAATTCCATATTTTTTTAACACTTCTTTGTTTACCATTAGTTAAACCGTCAAACGCCATTGGTTAACAATTAGTTAGATGCTTTGGAACATGGTGCAATAAGTATACAGGTGGCAGCGTAACGTCAGCTGATTATATTTTGTTCTGGTAGTTTTGTACATAAGTAACGTCTAGCACGTGTATTTTTTTGACAAGCATTATCTACTTTTTTGTTATATTTATTGAACCTGCATACTTATTGCGTTCTTATTATTACGTTCATATGGCATACTTTTAGGAGCGACAAAAAACATTTGCTCCATTAGCTTTGTGTGCTTAAAAATTTTTAAATTGCCGCCGTAAGATGTGTAATATTCTTTATTTCTTTATTTTTGCTTGTTTATTTATATTTGATAGGGCTACCATTCTTTATCCATATTAAAAATTTTAGTTAAACAATACACTGTAAATATGAAGTTTTAGTTAAACAATAGTTATCATTTTAGTTTACTAATAATTAATTAATGACTGTAAATTTGGGCCTAAGTGTTTTTTTAAGTTTAATTAGTTATCGGCTCCTTTCATAATGTACGATAAAAAGTTAACGTGGACTTGAACGCCAAGTTGGAAATACAAAACTTGTCGCTAAAGTCCACGTTAACTCATTGTATAAAGTGCCGTAAGAAACGTTTTTTACCAATGGAATGTTCTTATTTTTATATTATATCTTCGGTTTATTTGTTGCATTTTTTCAGCGTCACAATATTTTGAATTTTTAACGTGAGCTTAAGAGTGAAATAATAAGTTTCTTTGTATTCATTTTATATAACATCTTTCGTTACTTTTTTTTTTAGGAGATTAAACATTTTCTTTGAAAAATATAAGAATAAATGTTAATTTACACACAGAAATTTATGTTTTTAATATTACAAAACCTCGTAAGCGACAAAATTTGCGAATTGCTGTTTGCGCCAAAAACACGTAAGCGACAAATTTGGATACAGTTACTTTTTAATAATAAAATTTTTTTAAATAATGCTACACCTTTCAGAGAGTCGTAAAGCCATATTTTGTAGAAAAGGTTTTTGTTATAAAACACATATTTAAAAAGTTATTAAGTTTTTTTCGTTTTCTGAAAAACGAGTTGTTGGCGCTTGCGTGGTTTAAGAAGAAAGGCAGTGTTAAAAGATGTAAACTATTTAAAGGTAAAGAGTAATTGTTTTTTTTTAGTTCTGTATGAGTAAGTATATGTGACAAACAGGAGCCTCTTGCCGCACATCAGGCGCGGCTCCAGGAGAGAGGAAAAAGGGATATTTTCCACTCCAAAATGAATAAAATATACCACATTTCGATGGAGTTCTTAAAAGAAATTTTACAAAACAGTACGTTTCATTTAAAGGTTCCCCTCCCAAAAGTTTAAGCTGGATCCACGCCTGCCTCACATATACATATGTACTTACATATACTATAAACTTATAAAGGATATTTGCGACACAAAATAATTAAAAACTATCGCATGCAAAAACGGTTACATGGTTGCACACATTCCTCCTTTGAGGAAATGTTTCTCTAAAGATATTTTTGTATATTTCTGTTAAAAAAAAAAACTGTTGCTTGTCCTCTAGCAAGCTCCTTTATTCTTTACACAATTTTCATTTCACAAGGATCATTTTTAGTTTCTTAAAATAAAAGTTCTTGGTGAACAAAAAATTTATTGCACAATTTTTTTATAGAAAAGTGTTTACACTACTGAGGCATAAATAACAACAAAAAAATTGTTTTGAAAATGTTTGACAAAAAATATAAATATTTGGTAGTTTCGTTGTGCAATTTCTTTCATTTTAATTCCAACTAGATCTTAAAGAAAAAAGTATTATGAAAAGTATAGAAGACTAGAATGAAAATGGAATATTAGAAAAAAATGAAAACGGTGGCGCATTTCTACAATATAAATGAAACAAAACCTTCTTTCGCCAAACGCATACGTGAAATTTCTGGCAACGCCTAATATTCCTACTCATTTTGATGAGTGTCAGCTGTCGTAATTTTGTATAAATTTTATTTGGTATGCGCTACAATGGCTGAGTAAAGGTACGTCTACACTTGCAAATATTTGCCCCAAAAAACATAACCACTACTTTTGCTAAGCGTTAGTGAGATTTAACTTCGTTTTTATGTCACAAAATAAAGTTAATTATGCTATTTTTATATTGTTTTTAATAAATACGAACCCATATTTAAAAAAATATTGCAAAGGAAATAAAATTTGAGCTTGTACGTTGGTTAAATTTTTTTCCGCAAATATTTGCGAAGTGTTAACGTACCTTAAGCAATTTTTCATTTATTTTAACTTCATTATTTATTTACTTGTGATGAATATTTTATGAACATATAAATATTTGATGTTACATTAAAAAAAATCTTTATGATCAAGTTACACAACGGTGCTTTCAGAAAAATAAACAATTTGTCCAATCTTGTATTGAAAACAAATGCAAAAATAACTAAACTGAAATAGAAAGTAAACACATCAGTTTCGCTTTTCATTCCCATAAAACAGAGCCAATTTAAACGAAAAGTCGCTGTTGTTTATTTAAAAATTATATATACAAAATGTCTATCATTCGTGACTTTTTTTTTTAATATTAAATATTATTATAAAATAAATTAATAAAATATAACTCGTATAAATTAATTAAAATTTCAATAGTTATTAAAAACATGCCAAAACGAAGTATTTATTTGAAAAATTTATAGCAAGAGCTTCATAAATTTTATAAGAATTCATCATTCGTTACTTGAATTTTTATTCCAAAAGCGCAGGCGAGTGATGAGAATAAAACCAAAAACTTTTCGAAGAGAATAAATTGTATTACGATTGAAATGTTTGATGATTTGAGTCGTTAATATTTCTATTATATTAAACCATTTGTTTAATATTTGATTGTGAAGGAAAGGAAACATGTAAAAAATGTGATTCGTGACTTGTCTATTTGTACGCATTTTGATGTGGTAGTTTCTAATATCTGAGTTCGGTATTTTTTTTTTTGTTTTTGGTTTTAAAGAAGAAGTAAACTAACTTACCCGAGCAAGGATCCAAAAAATAAAAATGATATAAAACCAGACTAAATACGATATGCAGAATATAAGCAAAAGTGAAAGCGAATTAACTTTGAATCAAATAGTTTAATTTGTTAATTAATTGTCTTTGATTTAAAGTATTTCCAAGCAATTACAATGAGGTGAAATAATATGCAAATCATATTGACTTAAGTGAGGTAACGAATGACAAGAACATTATGGTAATACAAAAAAAAAACATAAAATAAATATTAATTTCTTTGCACATAAAATAAATATTTAATTTAGAGACTGCTATATTCCTACAGACAATTGTTTAATCATTACATATTTTAAAAAATTTTAATAATTCAGTTCATAATTCACCTTTTTCCTTTTTGTACGATATTAAATAAATATT
Source organism: Panzeria rudis (assembly GCA_956483635.1). NCBI lineage: Eukaryota > Metazoa > Arthropoda > Insecta > Diptera > Tachinidae > Panzeria > Panzeria rudis. The sequence goes on from OY101449.1 coordinate 2,544,676, forward strand.
AGAAAAAATACAAGTGAATTAATAACATTCTCCTAGTACTTTGAAGCGGTTAATATATGTATTCCTAATACCGAATAGAAAAAACTTTATCTGAGCCTGATTAAAAATTATTCAAAATCTGCTGAAAAGATGTGTAAGATCAAAAAGTTAAAAAGTGGGAAAAAATTTAATATAATGCCAAGAACTAATAAATCCTATATATATTAGAAGCTCTAAAATGGAAAAAAAACTTTTACATTTGTAAAATTGAACAAAACTTTGATACTATGGTTAAAAAACTTTTTGGTAAATGGCTAAATGCTTGAATATGTGAATAAAAAAAGTACAAGTAAATAGATGAGCACGTAGAAAATGTGCTAAGAAATTGTTCTTTTCTTTTGTCCTTTTGTCTTTTATTTTTTTATTCCTTACGTACATGTACTAAACCTTGGAATAGGAAATTTAAAGCTTCTGTTAAAATTATGTTGCCTTTCTTGTATTGCAATACATTAAACACAATACAAAATACAGAAATAAAAAGTAGTAGAATATTTTTCTGCAAAAACTATCAACCACTTTGTACATTTCTTCCAGTTGCATGGAACTCAATTGTTATTATTGTTGACAATTTCCTGGTTTTCATTTCTTTTTAGTTCCTTTCTTTTTCCAAACAATATTATTGGCTTTTTTAAGTGCAGAGTATAGTAAATAATGTGAATAAAAAATTTTAAAAATGAAGTTTAAGTTTTTAATTTTCTAATATATCTGTATTCTTCCAAAGGATTAATAATATATATTGTTTCTGTGATATTAATCTTGGCAAAATGCAACAGAAATAATTGAAAATTTATTGACAAAAACCTTCATAAATATCAATAACTTTTGAAATATCATGTTTCAGTTTATTTTGTTTTTGAATTTTACTTAGTCCCTGTCCATACAAATAACCTTTTTCTTCTACGTATGGACAGGGACTTAAGGCATTTTTGTAGCGACAATTATCCAACAACAACTTGGTAAGATGCTGCAATTGTCAAGCAATATAATTTTCAACACGAACTATATGCTGTCTGCATTTCTTTATAGTAGTTAAATCAATTATTTACTAGTAAAAATAAACAAACTACACAGAAATAATTATCACCAAACATTTTTCAAACAAAAGTTTGTCTAAAAATAAATTTTATTTTCAGTAAATGTTCTTTACATAATCAGTGAATTGTTTGTTTGACTCTTATTTAGGACGACATCAAAAACAAGAAGAAAAACTGTGTCGTAAATAAACAACCCCGATAACGATATACACACGCAAATAACAACAACAACAACGATAGCTAAAAGATTGCGATTGTACCAAGTTTGTTTAGTGAAGATTTTTGAGTTAAGCAATACTCAATATCCAATTCTCATTCATTTTTTTGGAGTCTTTAGATATATATTCACACTTGAACACACTTCAAATATTTTATACAATTCTAATAATATTTTATTTATATCTAACATATCCATAATAAAATTACGTCATATAATATTACCGTTACTTATTAAAAAGGACTTGGTGTTGTTTACCTCGCAGAAGGTTGTAAGCAGTACTACTGTCCCTTAAAACATAGAACTTAGTGGATTTCACCTATCGATAGAGGAACAAATGCTGATTGCAACAGTATAAAAAACGCATTTTGAAAAAAAGGACTTAGTGTAGTTCGCCACGCACCTACATACATGTACATATGCATATTTTTTTTAGGGGATGAAGGAGAGTTTGTTATCTGATATGTGGTATTGCCGTATTTATAACTGCTACATAAAAATAAAACATTCTTTTAGTAGTTTGTATGAGGATTCTTAATTTTTGAATTAAAAAGTTTTCCTAGTCAGACGTTTCGTTATGGGCGCTTACTTTTGTTTTACTGCTTCTAATTTAGTTGAACAATGTTGCTAATTACCAGCAACTGAAATAACAAGAGCTACATATATACGAAACTTTATGGTCCATTTAATTGAGTTAATGGTGGAGTTAGGCATGCCATCAGACTGCTATTTCAAGAGAAGAATAAAAACAACAAAAGAATCTTAGAGATAATTTCTAAGCTAGATGAGTGAGAATCTTTTTAACAGTTTTGCACGCTAAATTTTATTTTGTTGTTTTTTGGTTTCTCATGCACAAGAATTCAAAGCAATAGCAAGATATTGTTACATTTAGTTCACGAGGCAAATAAACATTCTTAAACATTTCATTAATATCTTGGAAAATTCTACCATAAAACTATAAAAATCTTAATAAAAATAATTAAGAAAAAGCAAAAACTCTAACAATAAGTTAAAGAATGAATGGAATTAAATCATATTGTTTATGATATAATGTATTATTTTTCTTCATTAACTAATGAAAAGTTATAAAAACATTTTTTGGCAATAGTCTAATAATATTCATGCTTACAGTTCTTTTCTGTGTATTTGTCCAAACAGTTGATTGGAATAGAAGATTTTAATCGAATTTCTAACGTATCCTTTCAAGTATCACTTTGAAAAGTACTTGAAATTAGCCAAGGAAATGTAGTTTAGCTCCAAACTACAACCACAACTTTATAACAACTTTAAAGTACAATATTTTTACGTACAAAAATATATAATTTTTTATATACAATATTGCAATTTGTGTTATTTTCTACTTTCGTTTTTATGTCCTAATTTCATTGCAATACCACAAAACACACAAAATTATACATGATTGCATATTTAGCATTTATGTATGTGCATTTTTGCATTTCTTTGGGATTTACAAAATATATTCTCTATATTTTATAAATTTTAATATATTTTATAACTTTTGTAACCGCAAAAGCAAACACACATCAATGCATTTACAATAGCATTCATAGGTTTGCACGTGTTTAATAAACCATTGGAAAAATATCCATTTGAAAATAGATCCTTTTAACATATTTCTATTGATAATTTGCCCCTTTACACATACTACGTAAAAAAGAAGAACATCTAGTCCTTTGAAAAATTAAATACTTAGATAAAGAATAAAAACACGTCAAGTGGGCCCTTTTTCCACTTGATCGTGGAATACGTGCAAAAATATATTAATCGAAAGTAGTAATCACTAATAATCATCCCTTAAAACATTTTTGGAAAATTTTGAATTTGACGCTTTTTATTCACTTTTGAATAAACAAATGGAAATTTTACGGATAATCGAAAATTTTTTAGTTATACACTCTATTAGTAAACTTCTACATTCTAATTGAAAATTTTAGTGCCCGGCATTAGTTTGAATAATACAATTTTTTTTTTATAAATTCCAATAGTTAAAAAATTTTCAACTTTTCGCCATGCTTTAAATGTAATTCCCTTTAGCTTTTCTTTCCCTTTATCTTATATTCTTCATACCGTTTGTCGTCTAGTCTTAATTTTTCTCTATAACGCTTAAATTTTCTTTATAAAGATATTTTAAGCAAATGGTCTCATTCAATTGAATTATTTACGCCACACGTTCTTACGATTGGAGAATAATATGTTCTTTTCGAAAATTTTTTTGCTTTTATTTAACACTCGCCAATTTTTTGGGAATATTCGGGTAACGACTGTGCGGATAATTTGGTGACAAATGATTCAAAAGTACTCGTCCTATGACTTGAGAAAATGAGACTGGTACCAAAAATAAAGAGTAGTGAATGGTAAAAAAAGACATATTGTGTAAATAGTCACATATTAACAATTCTCAGTCAACTTAGTTGGTACTCCGAGTAGTATTGTAGGAAACGGCACTGAACAAATTCGATGCACCTGGATCTAAGGCCTATCACATAGTATCTATATACTATTAATTGTCTCCCTTCAATGAGAGCTTAACTGGTATTTATAATATTGAAATATAAGTTACCCTGTGGTCGAAGACACCGCTTAAAAATAAAATACAATTTCTACTTGGATTTGTAACAATAAAAAAATAGATTAATCGATAATTACAGCTGAATTTTGGAACAATATTTATATCTACACCGATTAGAGACAAGTTACAAGGTGCATACAAAGTATCAATTAACCCCATTCTAGGCCATCCCCATGTAAAAGTGGCTGGTCCGCTTCATAGGAAGTGTTACAACTCGGACTGGTCCCTACCACCTGGGGACCGGTCACGTGACTTGTTTTGTGTCAGATCCATTTACCGTAGAGGATTAACATATTCTTGGCAAATTAATATAGCCCAGCTTCAAATTTCTCAGTAAGTACTTCAATTTCACAGGAAGTGGCAAAATATTGCATTTTTAGGGCTCCGTACAGCAAGAGTTTTCGTTGCGTTGTCCGTCTGTCTGTATGTCTGTCACAGGCTGTTTTCTCGAGACCGTAAGAGCTACGGACATGAAACTTTCACAGAATGTGTAAAGCTTTGACCGCTACAACAAAAATTATATGACATTTAAAAACTAAAGCGAGCAACGAAACATGTCGAAATACGAATGTAATATACAGACACTTGAAATTTTCAAAGTTAGTATGTTATTTACAGACTACACTAATTAACACTGATATTTAAAAAAATTAAAATTAATATGTCATATAGTCAATTTGCTGTATCTTGGAAACCGTACGATGCAAACACTTGAAAACTTAAAAAACGCTAAAACTAAAAAGTTCCAAATTAAAAAAATATCAAAACGAAAAATCGACAAAATAGAAAAAAGCGCTTAAAGGAAAAAAACACAACAAGAATAAAATCGCTAAATTGCAACAAAAAATAAACACCAAAACTAATAAGAACGAAAAAAAACTAAAAAAATCGTCAAAAACCGATAAAATCACCGAAACGAAGAAAGCGTCAAAACTAAAAAAGCACCAAAACTAAAAAAATTGCCAAAACTAAAGCTAAAATCACTAAAACAAAAAAAATCGCAAAAACGAAAAATAAACCGTAAACTGAAAATAAGCGCCAAAACTAAAATAAATCGCCAAAACTAAAAATATCGTCAAAAAACGAAAAAATCGTTAAAACCAAAAAAACGCAAAAAGAAAATCGCGAAAACTAAAAATATTTGCAAAAAACAAAACAAGTAGCCAAAAAACGAACAATGGGCATAAATAAAAAATTTCACCAAAACGAAAAAACGCCATAACTAAAAAAAATCGTCAAAAAGCAAAAAGAAAACATTAAATAAAAAAACTAAAATAAACGAAAAAGCAGAACGAAAAAATTGCCGAAATTAAAAAAGGGCAAAAACGAAAAGGGATATATGTATTTGTATTCCTATGGAACCCTTCGTGTGCAAGCCAAAGTCGAACTTTATTGTTATTGTTGTTTTTATAAAAAAGAGACCTTAAGCTTAATTAAAATAGAAAATATTTATAAACAAAAAGGCCAAACAAATAGTATAAAAAAAGCTTATATTTTTTTATTAATGAACCAGTTCATTGACTTAACGTACTAGTACTAGTACGTTAAGTACTAGTATGTTAAGTTAATGAACGACTCGTTGAAACAATAATATATTTCCTTCATATTATATACCTTTTTGGTTTAGTGAAACTTAAGGTACTTATCCTGTGGTGGTTTCTTTAATATTAGTCAAATTAATATGTTTTAAGCTAATATTTTTTAAAAAATCTTTTTTCACAGTGAGGGTATTTCCTTTTTTTATATTTTCGTTCTGTTTTCACCGCTCACGACTCCAAGAGAACATATTGTACCACTCTCATTTTCACCAGTCATAGTACAAGTAGGTTGAAGCCAATTGGTAAAACATTTGCCGCAGGATAATGTTACTATTGTAACATTCAATAAATTTATTATATCAGATATTCTCAAAATTTTCTTTAAAGTAAAGATTTATCAGTTAAGGTTTAAGCAATGTCTATATGCATTTCATTTGTGCTTTACCAAATCGTCAATAGAAGTCAACCATTCTTTTTAAATGTCTCAAATCTCTCATTTTATGCAAAGACTTTAAAAAACTATTTGAGAATTTATAAATAATACTTTTTTTTGAAAACCACAGAAGAATAAAATAAACGTAGTAAGCTTAGAAACTAATAAAAAACCCAGCAAACAATTTTCATTCGATATGAATCTATTATATATTTCTACGCCTTTATGAAGGTCTGTGCATAAAATAAAAGGTTTAAGACTTTTAAAAAGTATGGTTGAAGTCTACTGGCCATTTGCTAAAGCACTAATGAAATGCATGTAGACATTGCTGAACCCTCAACAAATAAATACTTATTTTTTACCATTGTAAAAACATATTCGTATTTACTACAGTTTTCCTTACCCCTAGCCTCATATCTTCAATTAGTTCTGCATGCCTTTTCCAACTTCTCTGACCTTAACTAATAACACAAAAACAATACAAAAATACAACTTTTTTGACAATTGCTTAAAATATTTCAACGTGCTTACAAAAAAAAACTTCTCTAAATAATATTTTGACATCAGAGCTTACTACGAATGTTCTCAATTCTACGTTTTCCAAAGTAGTATAGAAGGCAGGTGCGGATACAAGGGGAATGTGATTCGATATCCTCCCCCCCCCCCCTCCCAAATATATATAGAGTTTCTAAAAGAAGTTTTGCAAAATAGTATGTTTCACTTGGAAGTCTATTTAAGATTCTACCCCCTATAACAGCTTAGCTGAGAAACTATTGGACACACCGACTCTACATTTTCCATGCCTCTGTCAGATTCCACCACCTATAGCTCCTTCCCTGAGAAGTAATTGGACCAACCGACTCCAGTTTATTATCGTCTTCCCCATGTGCTTCCTATGAGTGTATAGCACTGCCGCGCAGGTTTTATACATTTGTCCCTTTTATCGACTTATTATTTTAAATTGCAAATTTTCTATGTATCTAGCGGCTTAACTGAGAAACTATTGGACATACCGACTCTACATTTTCCATGCCTCTGTCAGATTCCACCGCCTATAGCTCCTTCCCTGAGAAGCAATTGGACCAACCGACTTCAGTTTATTATTGTCTTCCCCATGTGCTTCCTATGAGTATATAGCACTGCCGCGCAGGTCTTATACATTTGTCCCTTTTATCGACTTATTATTTTAAATTGCAAATTTTTTGTGTCTCTAGCGGCTTAACTGAGAAACAATTGGAGACACCGACTCTACATTTTCTATACCTGTGTCAGATTCCACCCCCTGAGAAACAATTGCACCATTCTAAAAGTAGTTTTGCAAAATAGTATGTTTCACTTGGAAGTTCCACCCAAAGGCTCAAGCTGGATCCGCGCCTGATAGGAGGCGTGTACATGTTCTAATTTTTTTATTACGACATGTCGTAATCAATATGTACATAAGTTGTCTTAATTCATACATTTTTTTTGTTGTAGCAATAAAAAATAACAAATATTTATATGTAACAAAAATCATTAATATGGATTGATTTAAAGGAACAAGAAACTCACAACATACTCCCATAATAATATGGCATAATAACATAATAATCTTCTACAAATTATTTATGCATGCCCATAAAAATAACACAAGTAGCAAAAAAATAGACATGTAAGCACTCATGTATGTATTATGAAGAATTTCTTTATGATGAAATATTAAAAAACAAGAAAAATATTAAACCGTCATCTTCCGCCCTTTTGTTGAATTTTATTTATTTTTTGCTTTCTTGTTTGCAACATATAAATGAAGAATAAAATGTTTGCCCTTCGGATGTCAATTTTGATATTCTTTTATGACAATAAAACATTATCGGAAGATCCGGCAATGAAAAACGAAATTTATGCTAAGGAAAAGTCTCAAAGCAATAGAATATTAAAGTGCAGGCACTTAAAGTAATGTACTGTACTCATGAAATGTCTGAACTTGTTTTTTTTTCTTATTATTTTTTAGCCTTCATTATTGTTTTTAATCTGCTTTATAAAAGAAATTAGAAGATATTATCTCTTCATTGTTTCACATGCCACTTAAAACACTTTATTTATATCATAAAATTTTTAACATTAACCAATCATCGATTAATATATCAATTTATTACCTCTAATATTGTTACTATTAAGGTTTTGTAACTTTTCAAAGATGTGGCTGAAGTCTACTGACGATTTGGTAAAGCGCCAATGAATTGCATATAGACAACGCTTAACTATCAGCAAATAAACTTCATTTAAAATAAACATATATTATTATGTGGAAGAAATTTAAAGGAACTTAGCCTATTTTCAAATTATTTATGCTTTTGGAGCCTTAAATGTTTTAAACATTTCATTGTATTGCCCAACCAAAAGGACAAGCAATGTGAGGTTGGTATGAAAACAGTATAACCTATGGTTTTTTATAACTTGGCAATCATATAAAATTTTATTGTTATTGTTGTTTTGCGAAAACATTTTATACAACAACATAAATTTATAAATATAGACATATTATTTCTTTTGTGTTTTTGTTGTTTTGAATTTTGTTGTCCTGACAAGCTGACAAATCGAAAAGTTAACAACTGCAGTTATAAGACTTTCACAACAAAAAGAACAAGCAACAGAAATCTATATTCATAGAAATAGAATTTGAGCACTTGTTTGTTATCTCGTATGTATGTAAATAAATAAACAAACAATTTGGTAAGTGTAACACTGAAAGAATTTCGCTTGATAAATCCAATAAAATAATTTCGTTGGACTTTTTATACAATTCTAATGAAATACTTCACAAGAATTTTATTGGAATTGCTTCATTAGCTTTCATAGTTTTGTTAGTAAATTTTTTTGGATTTCAACATTTTGTAATTTTATGGAAAGTTTTAAGCTTTGACAAAATCTTTTTAAAAATCTTGAAATATGTGTGCATATACTCCTAAAAAAGTTTTAAAAAATGTTAAGTTTGGAATGTCATAATTTCAATGAAACGTACTTCTTAGCTATAGTAAAAAATTTCATTGCATTTATGAAAGACCGATGAAATAAATCGCTTGCTATATCGATGGTCATACGCTGATAATACCTAACTGATTTTTTATTGTTTTTCAGTTGAAGAAATTATATTAAAAATACGCTGAAAACGCTACTAGGACTGAAATAAGATAACTGAGAGTCTTTTAGTAGATACTCTTAACTAATTTCGCTTTGTTTTTATTTTGAGGATAGGAATGTTTTTACCGACTTATGTATATAAATTTTTACAAAATTGATTACGAGTTGTCAACGAATGATCATCGTTATATATTCTCTTGCTTCAAAAAAATTCACAAAATCGAACAACAAAAATAATAGTATATAATTGTTGTTGTTGTACACTTTCTTACAATTAACTTTCATAGAACACATTGTTTCGATTGTGCTCTTGGCTGAATTGTAGTCAAGACGTTGTCTATAAAGCAAATGATGAAATTCGAGAGTGTCTGAGTTCGATACTACCAGTATGAGCGGTCATCAACATTAAAAAATTGTCTAATATGCATTAGTGTATATCGTACGTACCTGCATCATGGAGTTGTCAATAAATTCAAAGAGTCAATAAAGCAGTTTTAAGCCTGCCTAATAATGTAATAGGTAAATTAATGGAATGAAATAGTTTTGTTAGAATGATGACATAATTTCATAAAAATAGTGAAATAATTTCATTAAAATTGTGAGATAATTTCGTCAAAATAACGAAATATATTTATTAGCATAGTGGTATTATGATTTTGGATCAATGAAATTATTTCATAGATTTGGTGAAACTTTCATTAAAATTATTTTAATGAAACTGGTCTCATTAATCCAACGAAGTATTACGTTTGTTTAGTGTTAATGAAGAATTCATAAAGAAAATTCGTTTAGTGTATAAGGCACACTAGGTGAAAATTCAGCAAGGAAAACACCCTGCCGAAAATTTTGTACCAATTGTCTTCAACATACTTATCTTATCACTGGTGAAAATTGGGCTGGAGAAATATGGTGCCGAACCGTCGCGAGCGGTAAAAAGTGAAGACATTAATTACTTAACTAAAACAAAAATTGTAACCAAAATATCCTCACTGTACAAGCAGATTTTCTCCAAATTAAAAATATTTGTTTAAAGCACAGTAAAATACATGTACCTTAAGCTTGGATCACAGAGTATCTTAATTATGTCAGTTTAACACCTCCAATGATATCGTCATTTAAAAGGGACTCGAACCGGTTGCTAGTCCTTGGTACTTGTCTTGTGATATGTTCTCTTCCCTTTGGGATTATTACAAGTGGATGAACAACAACTAATATTTTAATAAACTTTTCGAATTTGAGGCGGTGTAGGTGGTAAAAATTTTATAAAATAAAAATCAATTAGGTGCATATCTCGAAGAGAAAATATATTAGCCCATGGGGACTTATTAAAGTTAAGATCAGATAAAAAAATTTAGCTACACTGAAAATAATATATGCATTATTTTACGAACAAAAACTTTCATAGTTAATCTTTTCGTAGAATATACGAAACTTTCGTATATATTACGAAAAAAAACATTTATGCAATATTTTGTTTTATTTTTTAATTTACGAAAGTAACGAAAACCTTTCGTAAGCACTTTGCCTTGCTAAAAAATATATTTGAAATAAAAAAATTAATTTAAATTATTTTTTATAAATTGACATATTTTTCAGATGTAAGCAAATAAAACAAATCTTTAGCTCTTATTAAATAAGTAGAATGTGGATCAGTGAGTAGAGTTGTTGCCTTAAAATATGAATATTGCGAGTTCATGCCTCAGTTGAGCTAAACTATTTTTCTTTTATTTCTTATATTTTACGAAGGAATTTCGTGGCGCAATATTACGAAATATCATAATATGTACAAGCGGTTTAGTGCATATGTTGCATGGATTTCTTTTGGTATACTATTCATTATTAAAGAAATAGCTATGAAATCGTAGTTGGTATTCTAAAAAGCAGATTGCTTTATATCAATGAAGAGTTGCTTTGAAATAATTCAGCCAGGAAATCAGCTTTATTAATAGTTTCAATGAAAATATGGTTATCCTATAAAAGTGAAGGACCTAATAGTATCCTTTACTCTTCTAACGAATCGCCTAAAATTATACAAATATAGAAAAATAATAGATATCTGAAATAATTGTGTTTCCAAAAAATAAAAGTACTAAAAAAAAGTATGAAGCAAAAAGTCCCGAATTAGAAACTTGCTATCTATATTTTTGTCAAAGGCATAACAATGATTTTTCTGTATAAATCATTAATTCAATATATGTGATTACCCTGATAAAAGGGACCTTACCTTAATAGAAACAATTTTCAGTAGAGCAAAAACAAAATGTTTACACAAATTTTGTCAATTTTGAAATAATTGTTGCGGGATATCCACCACAATATTGCCAAACTTTTAAGCACATTTCCTCAAAACTACATATTTTTATTTGTAATATTAAAAAATTTATAATCGGTAAATTTTTGGAATTTTGCGGTAAAAAACGGCATTATTTTCAGAATTTTATCTAGCTTTAGGAAATTGAGTTAACTTAATTTTGGCTCCGTTAGATAATCAGGATCATCACTTATAAGAATATATCCTGCATAATATTAAAACATATATGTATGTAGCTTTTTCCTAAATTTCCATTTGGGTTATCTACTGCTATTTGTATTACTTTTTTTTTTAATAACAAATGGATTATTGCCAAAAGTCTAAAACGTAGTAACACTTATTTTTCTGTATATTTATAACATTTCTGTCTTTGCATTTTTTCATAGCAGTTCGAAAATGGTACGTATTGTACATGTGTATGTAACTGCATTTTATCCCTTTGGGTCTCCTTTTTCATATCTTTAAATTCTCATTCAAGTGAGTAAGATTTTCTCGTAGTTGTTTATTTTATATACAAGATTGTTTTTTAGTTTAGCATTATTTTTCTTCTTGCTTTTGTGTTTTATTTTTTGTAATCTTTTTGACTTTTTTCTATTTGCTTTTCTTTTGTATGTGTTTGTTTGTAGCTACTTTAGCATAAATGCAAAACATTTTCGAGCAATTTTTATTGGCAACAAATGACTTTAAATATCCATTTTTATATCATTTCGAAAAGGAAAAAAATAAGAATAGTCTCAAAATGTATTTGTCCTGTCATGGATGTAAGCTTAAATATATTTCTTTTTTACTTAAAATAAATAAACTAAATACGTTTTAAGAAGATGTGCTTTTTGGCTATAAAAAATGTAAAAACAATTGCAAACGTTTTAACAGTTAAATGAATAAAATATATGTAAATAAGCAGCTCAAAAATTATTATTTCTTCGACTGTATTTGTCATGTCTATACTCTTAACTTCTAGTTTTAGTCACGTTAGGAAAAGATAATTTCTAGTATACTATTGGACAAATGTTCAAGAGAAATATTATTTAAATCAACAAGATCTTAATAAAGAGCTTATATTACAATGCATTCCAAAGCAGATGATAGACACACTGTCACTTTAAACAATGACCAGGCTAAGAAACTTATACTGAAAAATGTAAGTCAATCTTACTTAAAGTCTCAAAGATTGAAGGCATAAATATAAAATTGTTAAGTTCTTACACATAAAATTTTATTTCGTTAATTACAGGATAATTCCTTTACAAATAAAAAAAGCAACGATAAATTTTATTACTGTTAAGCTTATTCAACTATATACAAAATCCGTGGGCTTATGTCTTAAGCACATTTTGTTCCTCTATTATAAGTTTTTCAATTAATAGAAAGCACTTTATTCCACTCATAAAAATATCACAACATTATCAAGTAATTATTGCGTCTATGAGTGCTGCAATATCTCTTGCTTATCTGGTTCTTAAAATTGCACAATACAAATATAAAAAAATATTACGTTTTAATCTCTGCACAAGATAAAAAGTGTTGGAACTTGAGTTATTTTGAGCAAAGTTATCAGAAACTTTTACAACAGATGTAATGTTGAATTCAATCTTGACATACACATTAAAAGTGCATTGAAATAGGATTAATTTGTATCTTTCAATACCGTTTTGATAATTTACATTCATGTCACATATAAAGAAAGAGATCCACACATACAGACACAATATCAGTGTTGCCAGGTAACTTTCAATCTTCCCCAAAAAAAAAACATGTTAAAAGCCCCTAAATTTAGCCTATTTTGAGAATAAAACCCCTAAATGTAAAAGTTTATATAATAGTTTAATTTCAAGTAAATTCACTTGACTGAGTTTCAATTTACGTACTAATATCCTTAACTGAATAAAGCGAAAACACCTTAAATTTAAAAAATTTTTCTGAAATTCCCTCAACTATAAAAAGCAAAGTTTTATCGTTTTAAAAAATTATTTTTTTCTGGGTAGTATCATAAGGTCTACATTAATGATACTATCTTGAAAATCATTTCTTGCTTTTTATTAAGGTTTTTGTCTCTCCTGCAAATATTTTAAAAATGATAATAGGCCCTTTTGCATTTTATGTGACGATATATAAGTATATAAATTGAATTTTATATCAAAGTGGAGGTAGTGGTAACTCCTTTCTATACACATTGGGTTCAAGTTTCTTCAAAATTATCAAGAGATGTCAAATAATCATCGCTAACTTAATACACACTGAAAGTAGCGCCGCTATGTTACTTTTTCCCTTGTTTCTTGGAATATTAATCAATGCATATAACGCTACGAAGCTTAGCCGTATTCGAAATAAGCATATTAAACATACAATTAGCTAATGGCATGAATTTTTCACCCGTTTACAAATATACCTAAGTATACTTAAGTAGAATAAAAAATCAGAAAAATGGGAATGAAGACAAATAAACCAACGGTAACACTAGAAGCTGCTGTGATTAAACAGTTTAGTTAACATCAATTTAATTGATTTAATTCTCGTATTCTAATTCTCGGATTCGAACCAACAACCTTCGGCATGACAGGCTAGTACACTACCCACTCGACCACAGGGGCACTTATATTTCAATATTATAAATACCAGTTAAGCTGGAGTTAATATCTGAATATAGTTACGGAACAGGTTCCTGAGTGGCATTGCAAACTCATTGAAGTGAGACAATTAATATTTTATAGATACTATGTGATAGGCCTTAGATCGAGCTGCATCGAATTTGTTCAGTGCCGTTTACTACAATACTAGCTGGAATACCAACTAAATTGACTGAAAATGGTTAATATGTGACCATATACACAATATGTCTTTTTTCATCATTCACTACTCCTTATTTTTGGTACCAGTCTCATTTTCTCAAGTCATAGGACGAGTACTTTTGGATCAATTGTCACCAAATTTTCCGCAGTGATATAACAATGACACTGAACTATCTACTGCGAAACAGATGTTGACCAGTTGTAAAATATAGTTACACTTAGCTCTTGAATAAACATGCAAGTAGGAAAATCCCCTAGAAATTCCCTAAATATAAACGTATACCCCCTAAATTTCCCCCTAAGAATTTCAGCCCTCTAAATGAAATAAAAACCCCTAAATCTTGGGGTAAACCCCTAAGCTGGCAGCTCTGCGCAATATTTATGTGAAAGAAAATAATATCTTCATTGCTACCATAATAAGCAACAAGTGTAATCTGTTTCTAATCACGTAGTGAACAATAATATATTCAGTCTCTCCAGCCTTAGCATTATTATTCCTATGCGAATGACCACTATGCAGAAGAAGTGTTTGGGAAAGACTCTTAATTAAGACACCTTGTAATAGTTCTCTCTTAAGGCTACTAATTATTCAAACACATACAGTTTACTAAACAATAATTTCATAAACTTTTATGAATGTAGTTTTGCAAAGGATGTGATCCTAGATACAGCATAAACGGCAATGCTAGAAAAGCAGATTTTTGGACTAAGCATATGTTTGTCTACTGTCTAGGGAGAAATATCGAATAAATAATGTATGCCTTAGATATAATTATGTTAAAACTACGGGCATTATTACTGTATTCATACACTGTAATGCTGTATGTAACAATAATAAAATAGTTGCTGCTCTGCTTTCAGCATCAGTGCGTTGCTTAAAAAATAAAGCCAAACAATTTTATTAACTTCAAAAAAGAAAACAATCGTCACATGTACAACATTTTCCTAATATCACTAACAACTAAAGCAAAAACCTGTCAGAATCATCTACAATGGTTAGATGGCTACAAACAGACAGGAAAAAGGAAACAGTCAATTTGATAAAAGCTATCGCTGTCATATCACAACTGCCAAGAAAGTGAAGTGAAAAGAACAAATCCCAAGATTAAAAGAAGAATAAAAAAATGTCACGTAAGCCATTGATCAGATCTACGAGACACAAATTTCAATTGTAATCAATACAAATGATTACAATCACAAAAATGAAATAAAATTTTCTTCTACAAGCATTTAGGATACTTGTGGCAATATTAATACAAAAATATATTCTTTAAGTTATTTTTTATTATCATCAAGAAATAAAAAAACGTTTCTTTTTATTTGCAGAAAGAAAACTTAAATTTTCTTGAAGTTTTAGTATTATTTAAAATTTTATTTTATTAAATCTATCTACGTTGCATCCTCAAGCAATGGCTCTTCGATGTCTGACAACTATTTGAAAAATTTTAATGTTCATTTAGGCTTTTGGCTTATTATCAACAAACACAGACACGTGAACACTCAACGGCAGAGACATTAAAAACCAGAATATTATATAAAATATGACTTAATAGAACAGCAATATTATTTTCATGTCAGTTTTTAATTCTTGGTGTTATTTGCAGAAACAAACCAAACGTCAAGTTTGCCAGAAGCAAAAACAACAAAAACAAATGTTACAAAAAAAACATCAAATATTTTAATATATTTTTAAGCCTCCGTATTTTCTGCCGTAAGTTTGCAACAACACTAGAATATGAACAGCACTATTTTTCAATTATAGCGAAGTAATGGATCATTTTTAAGCTCATTGGAAATTACTATATTCTAGTAAGAGTAATAAAACCTACAAAGTATTTGGGGCTGGTAATTGAAAGCTTTATTAGCGATAATTAAATGAAAGTTACATACTTTTTTAATAAAATCTAAAAAGTAATTTTTACTTCGTGCTTATTTCAAATAATCATTTAACCGTAATTATACCATTCGCTTGGATTCCTTCAGTTTTTTGTTTTTTATTATAATATTAAAACCTTGAATATTACTATTCAAAAATTAGTAACGATGACTTTTTTAAGATACACGATAAAGGACATTGGAAAAATATAAAATAAATATAAAGTTTCTAAGCGACTGATCAGTTTTTTTTATAAAACTCTCATGATCATAGAACAAGTAGAGTGGAGCTTCAATCGCAAATTTTGTGAGTATTTTTTAAGGTAATCACGCAACCATGTTCTAAATAAAGGTACCCCAGGCTGTACAATAATATAAAATTGTTTCAAAATTACATGTTTCGGCATTTTAGAATTTTATTCCTGCGACTCATTTTAGGGATTCTTACAGTAACTTCGGGCAATGTGGACTACCGTTTTGTGCTTTCTAAATTTTTGCCACAGTATTCATATATGAAGATTCAAAAAGTTTTGCACCAATAAACTGGCAGATATATCTCCTAATAATTTTTGTAGCTAAAAACTATGTGTTAAACAAATTTTATGTGTAAATACAATAGTAAGCTCAAAAGTATTCATTAAAAATATTGGCGGGTAATATGGACCAGCACATACTGCTAGTATGCCCTACTGCTCCACATACACCTTATTTTCATTTGCCTATTTTCATGTCCTTTGGTTTTCATTTACGGATTTTTTTTCTTTCTTTTTTTCCATTGTTATTAACACAATCTTATAAGAAAAGTACACAATTTATTGTCGGATAATTTGGACCAGTAGTGTATAATAAAGGACTTTAAGTGGGTCGATTTAGATTAACTTTGGTTACAGTCGGGAAAAATATTAAGATAAATACGCAGAAAAAAGTTAATATTTATTCAATTTTTATTTAAATTATATTTTTATTTAGAGATAAATGTGAAGCGTGTAGAAAAAGAAGAATTTGACTGTGCGGAGGGTTGAGGACTGATATGTATCGATAGCTTCCGTTATTCTCGTCAGATTTCTTTATCGCGTAGACCACTCGACCAAAGTCGGTGTTTTGCAGTCAAGAGTTGAATATCATTCAGTTTTAATCAATTCATATTTATTCACATTTACCTCTAAATAAAAATATAATTTCTTAAAAAATTGGTACAAATGCCCATTAAGCAGCTGTGTAGCGAAATGAAATGTCTTACAACAATATTTGTTATAAAATTCTACCATAACTCTTCAAAGACATCAAAGGCTTACTCTCGTACTTATTTAGTGATTTAGTGATACAACATACCACGAAACCAGACCAGGCTAGTTTTTATTAAAACATGTCATAGTTTAGTGTCTTTAAGGAGTTTAAGGAGAATCTTATGATTTTATTACAAACATTTTTGTAGGACATTTCGGTTCGTTTTAACTTTGTTTATTGGAGTTTTTATTTTTTCTCAAGAAAGGAATAAAAAAACACATACTGAAAAGAGTTAGAGAGTTTGAAAGTTTCACAAAAATATTCCTCGCAGTGTCTTACATAAAAATGGTGAACACTCCTCACACCTACAAGGAAGGGATTAAAAGTTTTACAGGGCAATTCACCAGAAATTTACCTCCCCCAAAAAATTAGTATCAGGTGTAAACTTTCAAAACGCCGAAACATGTATATTTTCTTTTGATCACTTCTACCAGGATAAGTCGTTAGAACTTTGCTATTTTTTGTGTTGTACTGTGTAATTTCAACTGAAAACAAATTTCTCATTTTGGATCCGATTTAAACGTTAGATGGATTCTTTGAGCTTAGATCTGCGAACATATTGCTATATATAATCTGTGAAGATTATTCTAGGATATCGAAAGACTGCTGGTTTTGAACTTTTGAACGCAAAATCAATTCAGCCAGGGCATGTATGCTCCACTAGCAGGTACAGTGTAATCTCGATTAACCAGATAAAAAAAGTGAACTATAAAAACATATAAAATTTAATATATTAAAATTACATTCATACAAATATACAAAAATACTCTAGCTCTATCATTTATAGAAATAAATAAATAGCTGAACACAGTAACCTTTCATACAACATATCATTTACCATCATCAACATCATCATCAGTAACAGTAACAGTATCAAAGATCCTTTTAATATCATTATCATCAATTAGAGTAATTAATTTGTTTTTGTGCGAGAGTTGAACAACGAAGCACTATTTCACGGTGATAAAAATCGATTAAAACCGACATGTAAGAGAAACAAAAAAATTAATTAAATGTAAAAAGCACTAAAAGATAAGAGGTTGACTATTTGAAAAGTGAATGAAATAATATTATTTGAAACACATTTTTTAGACAAACTTTTGTAACGTTTACTATATGAAAAGTGAAAAGGAATTAATTAAGAAAAAACATTTCTAACACACACTTTTGAAACATATACAGGGACCTTTTCAGAGATTATAAACAAATGTTTGTAGCTGGTTTGTGTTTGTGGAAGCGAATAAGCACCATTATTATATCTTGGCAATAGTTAAAGGCAGGATTTTGTCGGACGGATAAACAGTTTATCATTACTACAGATTTACTTAAACCTACCAGGTAGGATGAACCTGTCTCTAACTTATCGCTCACTTTCATTTAAAGTAAACTTGTAATAAAGATAAACTCTTTAATCGTCCGACAAAATCCTCCCATTAACTACTGCCAAGTTGTAATAACGGCCCTAAGGAATTTAAAGAGCTGCTTTTACAGCCCTAACAAGCAACTCATCCAGAAAGTTTTTATATAAATTACCAAAACAAAGACAAGAAGCTTTTCGTGTAAGTTTTTTTCTACGCGATTTGCTCATTCGGATTACAAAAACAGCAATAATATTTCCTTAACAATAAATCATGATACGTGTGCGTATGAGTAATATTATTTTGTTATTGTTTTATTAAGCTTACCCGGTTGTCCAACTCGCCGTTGAAGACATTTTCATCAACGACTACTTAAGGAAATTTCGACATTTGTCATGCACTATATTTGTCGATTACAGTTTATTTTAAGATAATCTAACAGAAACCGTACTCAAGGAATGTGTAAAATATAAACTAGTCAACTGGTCATGCCAACTAGTTGGTATATATTGTCCACAAGCTAGTCATGCAACGTTCAATTTAAATTTTTTTTTAAATTTCGTTACAACAAAAAACATTATCCTTCGTATACCAGCAAATGATATTATCGCTCAGTCTGTCACCAGTTTGAATAATTTTGATGCATTCCTGCTGGCTAAAATTGAGCGAATTGAGCTGATGAAAACTTCTATTACAATATCTATTAAAACTTCTTGTATTGTAGAATATGTGTAAAATAGAAACAAACGAAAAAGTGTTATGAAGACATTTCTGATGATGTTGCAATTTCCATGGTCATTAATGAAAAGATGGGTGACAGTGTCGCTCTTGTTGTCATTTATTAATTTAACGGCCATTTATTCGAAAATGTCCTCACTGATCTGTTTGAGCTGTTACCACCAAGTCATCGACGCTTTAATATTGTCATTCATCCCTCTTGCAAGATACCGTTTTGGCCATGCCTTTCAAAATACTTATCAAGCATTATTGTGGTATTAGTGAAACATTTGTTTGTATATGTTGAATAGAAAACGATGCTGCAAACGTGCGCGACTTTGACATCAAGCATTTTGATCGTGTCTAAGGCCGATTTAGGGCCAGGCAAAACGTAATTACGATATTCTAATTGGAATACTTTATTGTCTTATTAATTTTCTTTTATATATAAAAAGAAAAGACTCATTTACTCGCAGCTCATTTTCATAAACTTCACTTTTGCTTTATTTCTTTTGGCATAGCAGTTTAATTATTTATTATTTTAATTTTCTTTCCATTCAATTAATTTGCTTATAAAATAAAGATTTTCATATAAATCATAGTTGAAGTTTCTTGATTGCTTTCTTACTTAAGCTTAAGTTAAACTTATGTAACCACTCAATTTATTGCAATGAACCATAAAAGTTCTATTATTTTTAAGTATTTTTTATTTCTTACACTATTTGGTCATCAATATATCTTTGAAGTTATTATATTTATTTCTGACCAGCCAGCAAACGTGAAGGCATTATCAGTAACTTTTTATCCACCACACAAGCAGGCTAGCCAAGATTCCATTCAGCAACGAGTAATAGTCATGATATTCAATAAAATTTTCAATATGACTTCAAGGATTTTGCTCGTTAATCAAATAATAATGATGACGAATCGTATACATTGCAATGCAATTTCTAAGTCATTATGCTGCAAATAGAAATGTTGAAAGAATAATGGGGAAAACATTAAGAAAATGTAAGGAAAATATTTCAATGTATTTAATAGGAGAGAAAATGAAAATACATACACATACATATAAAAGAAAAGTTTGGTTAAAAAGGTAATTTGTTTGAATTTGTTTACTTCTCCAGACCCCATTACAAATAATAATAACACTGAACAACAAAATCCTACTGATGACAAATTTTTAATACAAACTAGTGTTATTAAGTTCGTTTTTGTGAGATACTTTAGCACTATTTTTGAATAAATAAAGCAGAAAACTAAACCTTATATCCATTTTTATTTTTCATTTATTATTATTATTATTATTTATTAATTTCTTTGAAGACTTATAGTAGAATTTTATGCGAAATATATTTGTATCACATATTAGCTTTCAATGTTTCACAAAAATATTCCTCGTAGTGTTTTACATAAACATGTTGAACAAATCTTATACCAAAAATGAAAGGATTACAAGATTTCTTATGCCGATTCACTATAACTATGTGCAAAAGAGGGGAAATTCAACTTCCCTAGACTTAAACTTTGCAAACGCCGCCACACATATACTTTCTTATTGCCCTCTTCCAGAATCACTCAGTAGAACCTTTGAAATTTTTGTTTTGCTCTGTACAGTGTAATGTGGATTTGCATTAAAATGCAGAGCAGGAACCATTATGAAACTTTAATAAGAAAACAAGCATTTAAATTTTATTTCAAAAATATAATTAAATAAAAATTATATTTTTAATGCCTAAAAATATAAACAAAACATGCAACACTTAACTTTAATTGCACATTTTCTTCGCAATTTTCTTGTTATTAGAAATTGTTCATATTATTATTTCCCTGCTACTTAAAAACTCATTTTCAATTGTAATAAGAAATCTAAAATTAATTTTTCAACGAAATCAAAAGAAATTAAATTTCTTCACAATAGTACTTAAAGCGTTTTGCCATCATTATTGACTTAAATTTCAAACTAAAGCTGTGGTTACAGTTGGCAAATATTTGACGAAAAAAACGCGACCAACAGACAAACTAAAACTTTATTTCCTTTAATTTCAATATATTTTTTTAAATATGGGTTCGCATCTATTAAAAATTATATAAAAATTGCTTTTTGCAGCATAATTACTTTTCTTTTGTGATATAAAAACCAATTTAATTCACACTGACCCTGAACAAAAGTAATGTTTACGCTTATTTCGTGAAATATTTGCCAAGTGTTACCGTAGCCTAAACAAAGGCGAAAACAATGCCAGTAAAAGTTTGTTAATGGCTGTTTGTTTAGTGTACAACTTGATGCCATAGAAATAGAAATGGAGAAATGGCTGGCTGCGAATTCTAATACAATCAGTTTGTTTTTGTTAGTTGTTACACTTGCATTAACAAATAACACAAAAAAAAGTATGAAAAGCCAGTCAGCTGCAGCAAGTCAACAAAAATAATTGTAATAGTAACAACATTTCAAAAGCAGCGAAAAATTACAAAAATATGTCTGCTTATGTGGGTAACGAAATATAAAATAGCCGTGAACATGACAACTTTTCTTTGAATTATTTCGTACAAATTGTTTGTGAGTACAAAATGTAATTAAGTATTTACAATACATTTAAACAACACAGAATACAATACGGAACAATTGTTTTCTAATTGTATAAATAGCTCAATGTGCAGATAATCAACACCAAATGCCATCAAATCGGCAACAACAGCAAAAACAGTGTGTTCTTCAAGTCATGAAAAGCAGTTAATGACAGTGAAATGCAACCAACGACGTCTACGAATGCTGTTCTGGAGGTGGAATATTCAAACTTAAAATTAAGAAGAGAAAACTGACCATTTGCTAACCTTGGAAAGAAATGCAAATATTTGTCTGGAAAATATAATGCTTCTTGTTTGCTCTTTCCGAAAGTATCTATGGATTTTACAAGTTTTTTTTGTTTTATTGTATATTTTGTTAAAGTCTTTTCATGTTCCATTTATATGTCAACCAAGTGTCAATTAGTATTATTTTAGGTCATTTGGAATATGAATATTGAGGCAAAGTTGTGGCTGCTTTTCAGCCTGCTAGGCTTGTTAATGCAGCAAAATTTCGAAGACACAATTAGTTCAAAGATCACTGTGCTAGGAAAAATATATCTAAATTTTGAAAAGTAAAATTAATTTCAGTATTTTTCAATACGTGATAGGAAATGAATAAGAAAGAAAATAGACAAAATTGTTTAACAGTAAAATAACACTGTATAACATAAAAAAATTGACAAGGTTCTAACAACTGATTACACTGTGCAACATAAAAAATAACATCGTTCTACCGACTTATTCTGGCAGATTGCAGAAAAAATAAATACTTGTATCAAAGCTTTGAACGTTTACAACTGGGACTCATTTTAGGGTGGATTAAATTTCCCCCTTTTTTGCATATAGTTATAGTGGGTCGGCGTAGGAAATCTTGTTTGCCATCCGTTTAACGTTTAAGACCCTAAACACATCTTACATGAAGAACACCCACCTCAAGAAATAATTTTGTGGAACATTTTAACCCTTTAGCTATTCGCTGTGTGGGTATTTTTGTCCCTTCCTTAAAAAAGGTGCAAAAAAACTTGGCGGAAATGTTCTGCAAAAACATTTGTCATCATATTTCACTAACGTCTCCAAAGATACCCAAGCTCCAGACTCAACTTGAACGTCAGAAATCATTTAAGAATTATGTTTAAGGGTTAATATCGTACTTATTCACAAATGGCACTCAGCGTAAGAAATCTCTTAAGCCTTAGGTTTAAAGTATAAGATGCTTTTTTTATGTAAAACACGATTGGAAACATTTTTGTAAAACATTTATACAAATTCTAAACACAGAAAAGTAATTGATAAAAGAAACATTGGCAGTTAGATATGCAAATGGGTGAAATGACCCCTGCCCGTCTTTTTAGGTTAATGTGCTATTTAACTCCCCCTAAAATGAGTTGCAGATGTAAATTTTCAAAAACGCCGATACACATATGTTTTCTATTGGTGCCCTGTCCAGCATCAGTCATTAAACCCTTGTCAATTTTTTTTTCTGTTGTGAAGTATAATACATACATTAATGGAAAATGGAAAAATGGTTTCTCAAAAAAGAGATGAAGTACTGTAACAAAAATCCATTAGGAGATGCAAATAAACCAAAAACAAATGTATAAACAGGCAGCACACACAAACATAGAAAACTCATGCGAATTCATGCGAATTTTATACTTTATTTGAAACACCACATGGCCGCTTTAATGATAAGCCAAGGTGTAGACAATGACAGTACTGGTATTTTAGAACTTTTATTTAACTATATTCATAAACGCACAATGCTTTTACAATAATGTTCAAGCAATCATGACGGACAGATAGAAAAGGGGAAAATTCTGGTCCAAAGACCACCACTGCGACACCTAGTGGATCTTTTGTGCCATAGATCACAAGCGTGAACGAACTTGGTTACCTTTTCACAGAGGATACTTCAGTCCAAAGTGCCAATATGATAGTTCAGACGGTATATAATATAAAAATTGTTTCAAATTCATTGCAAAATAAAAGAATTCGCACAATGAAATCAACATTCAATTAAATATCTTACAGTTTTAATTAATTAAAGTCATTTTTGTTTTAAAGAATCGAAAATTTGCCATCCAAGCTAATACATTTTTTTTTTGGCTTTTTTGTTTTACGTGACTAAAAGCAAATTTAATTTTTCATTGGTAATATTGACCCAACTTGAATTATTTTTTCTTTCACTTTGTTAAAAAAATTTTATTTTTGTGTGTGCGGTTTGTTATTTTTAAGACAACAAGTCAGAAAAATTGTAAACAATTTTAAGAGGAGGAGACCATCTTCATGCTCCATTTAATCGTTTTATATTCAAGCAGAAACTCTGCCCCTCTCCACATGAATATTTGAAGTTGGTTGATGGAAAATAGTTAAAATAAATGGAATATTTGTTTGCTTAAAAAAATGCCCAATGGAGAAAAAAAAATATTAAGAGCAGTAAAAAATGTATTTGTGGTTCAACAAAAATATAACATCAAATTATTTTTTACTATTTCTGCTTTTAACTGCTCAGCTTAAAGTCAATATAAACACTTAGTACATGTTTATTTATTTGTTGCCACTTAAGCATGTTCTTATTTATTAAAGATAAATAAGTAAAAACTATATATTTGTTAGTTTTGTAATATGTTTAAATAAATATTTTGTTTCTTTATTTCTTAGATACATATAAATACATGGAACTTAAAATCGAGATATATGTCGAAGAGCTTTTTTGTTATATTTTTATAATATTACACTTTTATTCTAATATAAAAAAGGTTTTCTATATCACAAAATTTGATAAAATTGTCAATAATCTCTATGGAGTTAAGTTTGGTCTATTAAAAGAGTTATTTAAAAAAACACTGAGATGAATAGGTTTTTCTTTCCAATTTTTTCTTAGATAAAATTCATCCCCTATTGAGCTAAAAATGAAAACTAATAAATCTATACGATATGTTATAACTAAATATTTATACTCATCTCAAACTCTTGGCATAAAGTTGAACTAAGTCTTAACAAGTTTTTCCATATAATTGGACATTGAAAAATTTCGTAAAATATATTCGTGGATCACGATTGCCAGAAAATTTTAACAAGATGCCAAATTCATATCCGAAGGCAGCCAGAAAACGTATGGAAAGTTATATAAGTGGTTAACAGGAAAGCGGTCCTCTTTGTCTGAGGAAATTCTGAAAACTTTGCCGAAATTTCTACGAGAATTCTATACGAATTCTGCAGAATTTTTTAGGGAAATTCTACAGGAGTTTTAGACATGTGTCAGCAATGTCGCAAAAATGTCTGACAATTTTCTGAATGGTCTGATGCTTTTTACATCCTGTCGTATTAAAGTCGGAGATGAAGTTAGTGCTTAATCAGAAATGGCGTATAAGACTCATGCATGCATAGAATTAAATAGTTATCAGACTTTTGTGGCTCTTCTTGTGCCATGTATTTTTTATTCAATTTAGAAGTCTTAAAACTTCCACATTTATGCACAAACTCATTTAAATAAGAGTTACTACGAAATAAATCGTTGGTCATTCGTAAATCCATTGAATGTCTTAAAGGAAGTTAAATTGTCGCTAGATAATGTAATCTACAAATTATCTAGCATTGGCAGATATTAATACGAAAATGTTCAGAAACGTCGCTGCAAAAAATTACCGACTATTCTCCTAAAAGTCTTTGGGGAATTTTCAACTGATTCTCTCGTAAAGTTTTAGATGTTTTCTGGCTTTAGAAATGTTCACTGTGTATTTATATTTATATAGATATATAAATAACTATACATATAGTTTTTAATAAGAAATCTTTTAAATTTTGCTTTACAATAAAAGATATTCTGCAAACAAATTGGTTTAGGAAATTCATTTTCATTGTGGAATATCTTTTGTTAGCAAGGTTACTAAACTTTGTTTGTTAGTAAATTGATTGCTAGTTATTTCATAAGTTTAGTTTGTTCTTCCTTTCTTCCTTCCTTTCTTCCTTCCTTTCTTTTGTTTACTTTCGCTGCTCACAGTTTAACAATGAAATTTCCAGAGCTTACAATCTAAGAAAAAAGAAAGAAAAGCTTAAGTTAAACAAAATAATCAAAAAGAAATAAAGTTCTATATATAAAAATGATTGAAAAAGTTTAAACTAAAAATATTCGGCACAAACTGTTAATATTGAGTTTAGTTAATAAAAAAAAGTCTTGGAAAAATTATCTTAAGACTTTTGTACAATAAAAATATGTGAAAGGAAAGGTACAAAAAATCAAAAGGAAATTTTCAATATGTATGTGTTGATATTTTTTATATATATGGCAAAAATTCATTTAATATCGTACAAAAAATAACAGAAATATACCCTTTAATATTTTACAATTTTTAAATATGTATTGAACAAGCAATTGTCTCTAGATTGTGAAAACATAACGGTCTCCTAAACACAACATGTATTTTATATTTTGTTTTTTCTTTTGCCATAATAGTTTCTCATTACTTACTTCACTTTAGAACGATGTGATTTCTATATTATTTTACCTCATTTTAATTGCTTAGAACTCTTTTAAATCAAAGGCAAAGAATTAATCTATTAAATAAGTTTTTAAGAGTAGTTCTTTACTTTACTTTTCCCTTTATTTTTGCTTTTATTCAATTTATATGACTCAACATTTTATTGATTTATTGCATAATACTATATATAATATTAAAAAAAAGTCACGAATGATAAACAACTTGTAGACAGACATTTAAAGTAACAAAAAAACAAAGACAAAAAATATCAATTTGTTTTTAATCGAGCCCACATAGTATGTTAAGGTTTGATATAAAGAAAACTTGTAATAAATAAAATTATGGCTCATATAAGCATAAGCTCTCATCAACACTGTGGGACTGTGGCAAACATGTTATGGTTGTCTTGTAATATTTTAAGCATAACTAAAGTAACAAAAGGCAAGTACCTTTATACATTTGATCATTAAATAACCAACATGCAATAAAATTGCATCATGATGAGACTATAAACAAGGTTCTATAGTTGTATTCATAAAATATTTCCAAAGCAAAAGTATGGGGATTTGTGTTTTCTGCTTGCGAAGTATGTGTTCATCAAACAGTTATACAACTCTAATAAAAAGACTTTTTTCTCTTTACACCTTGCTATCTAGTTCGTCATTTATTATGATGAAAATATATGCATTAAACCAGATATTTTTTTTTTTTGTACAAACATCTTAAGCATAAAGACAAAATGTTTAGTAATATTCTATAACGAAATATGTATTCACTACAGAAAAATAAGAGATAAAACAAGTTACTGCCAAAAAAATAAGAACATTTTTTTTCATATACAAAAGTGCTTTAGTCAAATAAGTAAATAAATGAATAAACGTATTTCTTGTTAAGTAAACAAACAAAGCAAAAACCACTACATACAAAAATCTTTGCAAAAATCTCAACAATGTTTATAGATTTTTAAATTTAACTAATACACAGCAGTATTTATTTATAATATCTAAAAAAGAATTGAAGAGGATGGGTGGAATAAAACAAGAAAAATGAAAAATCTTCGCTATAACGTAAAGTTTTCTTTTTTGGATTTGCTATTTTTAACTTTTTAGATAAACCAAGTTTTCACATTTCAACTCAATCAATGGAAATTAAAAAGTTTTCACACTTTGCATTCAACTTGTAACTGTGCTTGTACCACAAACTTGTTTTTGGTTTGGCTGAAATGTTCTCTTATAACAACAAATCAATACAGGATTTGAAAAGGAATTTCGTTGCAATTTACTATAAAAAGCATTATAGTATTATGTTTTATTCTTTATGTTTGTTGTTAATAAGTTTATGAAAAATTCAATGGTATTAAAAAATATTTCGTTAGAGAAAACTCTAATAGAAATCATTTTATAGATAATGATGATGTTGATGCGTTTCACAAAGTTTAAAGTGACAAGATACAATTTTATATTAAATATTTTAAAGAAAATACTGATTAAACTAATCGGAAAGAAATTTTATTCAAACAGCTCAATCCCGAAAATATGTTAATCCTCTTTGTAATATATGAATATCATGTTTACAGTGGAAACCGCTGTTCTCTACATCCTTATATAATCTTTAATTTATTTTTTCCTTATATAGCGTATTCACGAGCTATTGATTTGTCTTGGTAAAAGTCAAATTCAATATGAAAAAATAAAACTAACATTTTCCCGGAATTTTTAAATAGAACGAAATTATGTCTCGTCAATACGCTATGTTAGGATTTGATTCTCATTCCGTCACTCTACGTCTTCACGAGCCATTGAACATGACATGAACATGACGCCGGCAGAGTAACTGTAAAAAATTCATCGACTTTTTTGTTGTGGTGAATACGTGCGATGTCCAGTTTTGCCTTGTCAATGTATTTTGTCGTAGTGCAATAGCGATGGAATATTTAGCAAATTTTGTTCTGTATCTTTTCATTTTACTGAAAATGGTTGTTGACGGCGAATCTCATGGCGAACATTGATGCTCAGCCATATGTTCGTCCATCAATGTCAGAGTATGGACGAAGCATGGACATGAGCTGTCTACATTAGCCATATGAGATGTCCGAAACGATGTTCATGCCAAGTTCATGTCTAATGTAGACCTCCAGTCAATTGTATGAGGAATAAAAACACAAAAACAAAAACTAAAAAATTTAAATTCAAAGCATACTTTACAGATAAATAGTACTGGCATGCGTAGTTTTTTATTTCTTGTGCTAGTGTACACTAAAGGTACATTAACTTAAATTTACGCAGCTAGAAAAGCAAAGAATGAGAACAAAATTGAAAAGTTTTAAGAAAATCTATTTGCAAACGTTTCCCGATTGATTTGCTCATCATAGTAGAGACTGTGTTATGTATTTATGCCAAATACAATTAACCATTCAACAAAATACATTTCTGCTTTTGTTTCGTCGTTTGCAGTTGTACGATTGAAACAGGATATTAAAACAAGCGGATGAGTGAAAAGCCAATTGTATTGTTTGCAATCTTTAACATTGCAAAAGTATTTGTTTTGGTTTTGTTCATGTGCGAAACGATTGAAAATATTTTAAAAGTTTGTGTCTTCGGGTGAAACGTTTGCGAAAAGTTTTGTTTCTTTGCACACTCTGATGCGTAGTGGATTTTATAATCCCTAAAGTGAAAAGAAACTATCATAAGACAAGTAACGTTACTAGTTCCCTATGACTAGCAACCGTTAAGAAATCTGGAGCTTTAAGTGAAAGAGGCACTTCACTTTTATATGGCATTGTCAAGCTTAAGGTGCTTGTGCTATGGTTGTTTCTTTTATATGTACCAGTCAAGTAACTGTACTTTAAACATATTAAATAGTTGAATTTGAAAAGATCTCTTTGTACCGTACATTTATTTTGTTACAATTTCTGCTCTCGGGAACATATTGTACCACTCCCATTTTCACCAGCCATATGACATGCACCTTGAAGACAATTGGTACTAAGTTTCCCGCAGGGTTATTATTTCTGCTATTTTCACAGCCACTATTCGGCACCTTCAAGTCGTATGAGCAATATTCTGTCTAACTTTAAAGTATTCCTCATACGTCACTTTGAACACATGTAAGAAACATATATTGCATGTTTTAGTCACTAGCCCAATAATAATTCTTAAGCGACCCACTCACTTGCAATATAATTGTGCAATTTTTCGTATTTTACAATAATATCGGCAATGTGCGTGCCATATTCGAAGGTGGCACAATATATTGGCAAAAATCAAAAGATTCTTGATTTTTATTGTACAATGCAGAAAATTGTGTTATGGGTGGCAACATTGTAGAGTGTTATGTTTACATTTTCATTGCCAGGAAAATTGGGCAATAATTTCATTAAAAATATTGGTGCACTTATTGCATAGTATAGGTAAAAACGATGATAATACATATACAATAACATATGCAATAATATTGTATAATGGATGGGCCGCTTTAGAGTAGGGGGCTAGGTTTGGCTTGTATTTTCAGTGCATTCATATATTAGATATATAACAAATATAATTCCTGTACTTAATTAGGCCAGCAAAATTTGTTAAAAGAAAAATGAAAGAAAAAAATGTTGAAGAAATAAATTTATAAATAAACATACTGAAAAACATACAGTTGAGTTTTAAACGTGCTATATATATTCAACATTTCGTTGTTGTACATACCTTAAATAAATATAAAATATTTAGATCAATTTACAGACTAAATACTAGCACATATCGCTCATATACTTCAATAATGTCATAACTCAACGTCATAACAAACAATAATAATGTGATAACTATAATCATAATATAATAATTATAATATGATAACATGATTATGATATTATCGTTCCTTATGCTGTGTAAACATTTTGTAAAAATATCTTGTATACTCACACCTTGAGAGAAGAATGTACTTTTATTTTTTCATTAAGTTGTATATAAAATGAAAACTATTTCTTTGTGTTATGACGCTAATGAAGTCAATGAGCTATATATCAAGTTTAAATATGCAGATGTGCTTGTAGGCAGTTTTGTGCAAATGCTTTCCATTACATTCATGTATTTGTATAATTTTTGTATTGCTTCACAGCAAACGGTGCAATGTTATTTTAACTTATCCATAAAAGTAGATAGATAAATAGACAAATATGTACTATAATTTCTTTTGTATGAGTACTGAATACCCTGCAGTTTTCTAATGAAATAGAATAGAGATATGTATCATATACAAGAATTTTTAAATTTTTAGGTCTACGGTCCCACGTTTATAATTGCTACTTCATGGTGATTGCTACAGTCCCTTATTTTAGTATACAAAGTATTAGATTGCTCTGAAAATATATCTACATCGATTTTAAAAATTTCAGGCAATATTTGTTTTGAAAATGATTGCCTTTTTGAAATGCACATGTGTCGTATTATTTAGAGTTACATTCGTGGTATTTATGCTGAATGGGAGCATAATTGCAATAATGAATTAATAAACAAAACTTTTTAGTTCTCTGTTTATGGGTATTCAAATGAAAAATTGTAAATCATAAAACTATGTACATACATTTGAAAACGTATGTAAATTACATAAATAGGGTAATACTTATATCTTTCTTAAATTGGTTGTTCTGTCTTATTTTTAGTGGCCTACAAATGCAATTCTATGAGTTTGTACCTCCTAGTGTCCACTAGCTTAATAGTTATGGCTTTAATAGATCAAATTCAAATGTAATACGTTGAAAGTATATGTGATCTAACCAGTGCATCTAGTAAAGTATAGATTTATTTTATGTTCAATGTATTTCGTTGATACAATAAGTGTACTGAGTGTGAATTCCGTATTAAAATATTACACTTTCAATTGATTCTCTATAATTTGTAGCATTGTATATTTAATCAGGCGAGGATCCAGCTTGAGCTTTTGGGGGTGGGGGGAGGAACTTCTAAGTAAAACATACTATTGTTCCAAAATTCCTTTAGAAACTCTATAGAAATTTACTCGTTTTGGTGGCGGGGGGGAATATTCCCTTCCCTTCCCCCACCCCTTGTAAAAGCGCTGATTTAATTATATAAGACAAGTAAAACATAATAATAAAATATTTTAAAGATAACAGCAACCAAAAATCCCTCAACAAGATGAGTTTTTGAAAGGTAACTTGATCTAAAATCTTCTAGCCTATTTTTAAAGAAAATGGATCCATCCGTCTGAAAGTTATCCACCACTTTGGCGGATTTTAAAATGTAAAGAATTGGGATCACGTTCAACAGAGCCACTTAATACATGGTGATAAGGAAGATACACTTGAGCTTTGACAATGGAGTCGTAGCGGCCTCTGAAACCACATGACAGGCTTTTCTATGAGTGACGTTTACTTTCTATGTGTATTTTATGTATATTAGTGTATATATATATATATATATATATATATATATATATATATATATATATATATATATATATATATATATATATATATATATATATATATATATATATATATATATATATATATATATATATATATATATATATATATATATATATATATATATATATATATATATATATATATATATATATATATATATATATATATATATATATATATATATATATATATATATATATATATATATATATATATATATATTCCTACAAACAAAACAATATGAAAGTGAAACATATCACATTTATCTTCAACAATTTTTTACACTAATAAATATAAAATATTTTATTATGTAGCCAAGTAAATTTATTATACATTTTATTAAGTAATTTCAATTTTATATATAAAATTACAAAAATTTTTTTGCAGGTAATTTGCAATTTTTCAATTTAAAATTGTTTAAACAACATTTATTTAATTTTGGAGAAAAATACTCTTAGAAAAATAAAGATTATAAAAAATGCTGAAAATGCTTTGTAATAGATTTATGCTTAATAAGCAATTTAGAAAAGTTGCCATACAAACATACAAAGATTATGACAACAAAATGAAATGCAGTTCATGTAACAGAGATAACGACGTTAATTTTGTAGAAAATGTTACTACAAATGATTTGCTTCAACGGAATATGTTGCAACCCCGTAGGCCAAATCTTCGAGACAAGTATCTATCACCGAAACAAGTATCTATCACCGACGGCGAATTGACGACAGTCCAAGCCAACTATTGACGATATTTTCGAACAAAGGCCACATTGGTAGCATGCTACTAAAGTTGTCGTCAATGAATGTATAATCAAATTTAAAAATATAATAACCGACTCGAACCCAGACCCTCCACACTGATAAGCTAGCATGTTACCTACCGAGGTTTTCAAAAAACTTTAACCAAAATCAAATTTTGTGGACAAATTAAAACCTTTACTGTACAAAAATGAAAGCACGCCAACTTCGATGCAGTTGTTACTCTTGTTGTCGGTAATAAAACTATACAGATATCATATTGCATGCAACTGGTCTTCGCCTGCCGTCGATAAGAGTTTGCAGCAAAAATATTTATAATCGTGTCAGAATAAATTCGTTTTACATGACAACGTATACCATCTTGCCGCGAAACTTATTTTTAACCGACTGCATGTTGGTTCCATAATTTTTTTACGAAAATCGGAGGGGGAAATTTGATCAAGCCACCCCCCCTGACCATGCATAACTATGTCATTTGTCAACAGATTTTGAACATTATTTTTCTGTATGAAAGGGTTTGCTTGAAGTTTGCTTTAATAGAAGTAATTATCGGGCGGACTAAGTGGTAGCTCGAAATACTAAGTATCGTCATTTCTTGATCGATTTGCAAAATATCTCATTTGAAAGGACATGAAAGTTTAGGTGCTATAAAAAATTGCGCACACCCGTTTTGTAATCTGTTCAAGATCTTTGGATTGAAGTCGGTTTTTTGCAGAATTATTAAATGTGTTTTTAGGCGACAAATCATTGATTGTATTGCAGACATCATCGATGAAAAAGTCGTCGGTAAGAACTGTGCTTACAGGGAATTTAAAGAACTTGTGTGTGGATCTGTTAGT
Organism: Panzeria rudis; assembly: GCA_956483635.1. Lineage (NCBI taxonomy): Eukaryota > Metazoa > Arthropoda > Insecta > Diptera > Tachinidae > Panzeria > Panzeria rudis. The sequence continues at coordinate 2,578,070 of OY101449.1, forward strand.
ATTGAAGATAAGTATGTATGACTATAATTTGATGAGATACGAATCAGTTCTCAGATGACAGTTGCCAACTAAGCTAGTTAACAATCTAGTACATAGTTTTTTCCAACTTTAGCCCATATTATATTAAAAGGAAAAATATAAGACTCAATATAGGATTTTTCCATTTTTTGTCATGATTAAAACAAATTTTGTTTGCATTACATGCAATTCAAATGAAAATAGCAAGAATAAATTTTCTTCTTTAAAAAACTATCAAATTACTAAAATTTAATTATACTCTTTAAATATAGAACGTATTAGGAGAACACGAGACTCAATACAATAAAGACTAAATAATAAAATAAAAAAAATTTTTAACAAAGTACTCGTACTTCAAGAGAAATTCCCAAACAAATGTTAGTCGTAGTATTCGCAATGCAACAATGGCTATACTTGACAACAAAATTGTTTATAAAGCAAACATTTAAGAACGAGGAAAATTGTTAAATAAAAAACCAAGCTCAGATAGAAGAATTGAGGTTCATAAAGAAGACTTTATGAGTATAATCATCATCAACATCCTTCTCATCATTCACAAGAAAAATATAAACAAAAATTGCAACATGAGAAAAAATACCACAAACTATTTTATGTGCATACATGCCTATCTCTGTTGGTAAGGATGTGTGGATGGATATATGTGGGGTGTGTGCTTAAATACATCAAATAAAGATTTTATCCGTTATGTTCGCTTTACAAGCATTCCAAGTTGTAAATATCTCTGTTTGTGCAAGCATTTGCAACGCAACTCGGACGATGATTGTATTCTCTAGCAGTTTTGTTGAAATAGAAATAAAAATATTTTTTCAATATTACGTATAAACATGCAATTGAAAAATACTTAAACGGAAAAAAGTTTAAATAAAAATAAATAACTTTGATTATACTATAAACGACTGGCAAATATGCTTCAAAATTTGGAATTTCGTACACAAAATTAAATCCTAAAATTAGAATATAGAGTTCCAATTGAAATTTGATCAAAATGTAATGTTGCAATTTGTAAACCTTACTTCTATAGAGTCTTTAGTATTTTCATCCACAATATGAGGCATTTTTAGTGAAATTGAAATGAAAGTGAGTAACGGTTTCAAAATTAACCGGACCACAGTGCTTATGAAATTATTGTTAGAGTAAGTTCGGGTAATGTGGTATACTTACAAGTCTTAGGCTTAGATTCAGAAATAGGAAAAAAAAGTAAAAAGCCAGTACAGAGGCCAGATAAAAATTTAGCGGGTGATGTGGTATACACTTTGGTCTAATAGTGTGGTATATCATACCGACCACAGTGCTTACGAAATTATTGTTAGAGTAAGTTCGAGTAATGTGGTATACTACAAATCTTAGGCTTAGAGTCAGAAATAGGAAAAACGTAAAAAGCCAATAAACAAGCCAGCTAAAAGCTTGGCGGGTAATGTGGTATACATTTTGGTCTAATAGTGTGGTATATCATACCGACCACAGTGCTTACGAAATTATTGTTAGACTAAGTTCGAGTAATATGGTATACTACTAAAGTAAAAAGCCAATAAACAAGCCAGCTAAAAGTTTATCGGGTAATGTGGTATACATTTTGGTCTAATAGTGTGGTATATCATACCTTCATATATTCCGCTGCCCATTTTCTTACGTCATCTCTTTTTAAAATGTTTGTTGTCTTGAAAAGATAATGTGATACAGTAAACCACTTTAGCCGTCTTTAACTGTACCACACTAACCAAACACGCGATTTGTTCATATAATTATTGAAATAAAAATATAAACTAAATATGCAATATTGTTGCACGTGTTCTTCGCTAATAAAATACTCACCTTTGACTTTAAAATTAAAATATTAAAGTTTAAAACAGGTGTCTAAAAACAACATAACTAAATTTTTTACAAAGCAAAAAACAAGTCAACCAAGCGAATAATTATATTTTTTACGATTGAGCAATTTTATGGCATGCAAAAATATAATACAATAACCCAATCCCTAATTTTGAGAGTATCAAACTACTAAGATTGCTACCGTTATTCCTATGCTCTTACTTTTAGAGAAAAGATGCTATACCACCTTACCCGGCTATACCACATTACCGGAACTTACTCTAATAAACTATCAAATTCAAAAAGATGTTATGAACACTTGAAAATACTTTTCTAGATGCTTCTAAAACAATTCAGATAAAAACTTATTTTAGTTTTCAAAAATAAAAACTTTTTTAATAAGGCGTTATTTTTTGTGGGTTAAGTTTGGCTACATGTCTGCATTTCATTGGTTTGTATACCAAATTATCAGTAGACTTTAACGATTTTTGAAAAATTTAAATATATCTTAGTTCCACAACAAATGAAAACTTTTTTAAAATTAAATTGGGAGATTATTCAAAATGATAAATTTATTGAATGCTTTATAAATAAACCAAATCTTTTCATTTAATTTTATGGGAAACCCTTAAAAACACATACAATCCTAATATATTGCAAAGCTGTGCACTTACGTGAAAAGGAGTAGATATTTCTTCATACTGAAGTGCACTAACAATGAACCAAAGTTAAGTTGTCTGTCTGTTAAATCATTGCTCTATTCGTTGCAAAGTGGTCATTTAACACAATCTAGTTTCAATACACACATATACACATAAATACCGATAAAAATTTTAAAAAGCTGCTCAATCTCATATAACAAACTTCTTGTGCATTCAGATATGAAGGTAAAATTGAAATACCAATATACTTACGTACATATATGCGAAAGCATATACAAAACTTTATCCTTTCGAGTTTTGTTTAACTAAATATATCTCATCGAGTTTTATAACTTCAGAGTGTTGATTTATGTTTATTTACAATTATTTTGTGCTAAATATGTTCAAAATTTTGTTTTGAATATTCAGCCTGAGGTGGAAAAAAATGTCGTTGTAAATAAAAACAAGAATATTGGCAAGAAATGTTGATTTAGAAAGAATATAGATAGGGCTTTTTTACAATGAAAAAGTTAATGAAAATAAACTAAATTTATCGGAATTCAAGAAGGGACGTGAATTTTCCCTACGGCATTATAAATGATAACTTTAATGTTTTTCCATGCGGACAGTTCAATTTTTGGGAGCATTTTGTAATAAAAAAATTTTATTTTAATATTTTATTTTGCATGAGAAACTTATACTTTGAAGCATTTATTACTTCCTTCACCTTTTCTCTGCCAAGTTTAGGAAAATTTATTTTTGAAAAACTATGGAAAATTTGTTTCAGTAAATATATTTTTATAATGTTAAAATTCATTTAACATCGTACAAAAAAGAAAAATTGAAAAATTATTTTATTATTTTAAAATTAGTAATGAATGAGCAATTATTTGTAGATTGTAGCAATGCATCAATCAGTCTCCTAAAAATAACATGCATTTTTATTTTTCTTTTACCATCATATTTTTGTCATTCGTTACCTGACTTTAGGAAGATATTATTTCTACGCTATTTTCCCTCGTTTTAATTGCTCAGAATTCTTTTAAATCAAAGTCAAACAATTAATAAATAAAATAAGTTGTTCAATAGTAATTAATTTAACCTTCGTTTTTTTTTTTGTTTATATTCTGCATAGTTTTTCTTTTAGTTGTAATTTTTTGTTAATTTTTTTAGCCTCTGCTCTGGATGAATTTAGTTATCTTCTTCTTTAAAGCCCAAAGCAATAACAAAAATACCAATTTCAGATGTTAAGAACTGCCACAACAAAATCCATACAATTAGGACAAGTCACGAAATACAATTTTTTTACATATTTATTTTTCTTCACAAACAAAATTTTTAAAAACTATATAATATTATTGAATTATTTACGACTAAAGCTATAATGATTGAAATATGATTTCTTCTATTCGAAGAATTTTTGCTTTTATTAAAAACTCGCCTCAATTTTTGGAATAAATATTCAAGTAATGAATGATGAGTTCTTAGCAAATCGATGAAGATTATGCTACAAATTTTTCAATAAAACCTTCAATTCTCATGTTTTCAATAACTTTTTTGCACTGAAATTATAACTCATAGAATTCTAATTAATTTATACCACTCACTATTTTATTGATTTATTTCATAATAATATTTAATATGAAGAAGAAAAGTCACGAATGATAAACAATTTATAGAGATAACCACTTCAAGTTCACATGCTTTTAATAATTTTCTTTTGCATTGAAATTATAACTCATAGAACTCTAATTAATTTATACCACTCACTATTTTTTTGACTTATTTGATAATAATATTTACAATTGCTTATCACCAATGATAAACAATTTGTAGACATGCTTTTAAAATAAAAAAGGAAGCATTTTGTTTTGATTTTGTTCTATTTTGTGGGAACGAGGAGGGCCTCTGCTGCTCCTCTTATGGGCCCAGAGCCCTTTTGTGAGGTAAACTGGTCGACTGTCAAGTCCTTAATGAAAGAAAATTATATATCGACCGCAAAGGAAGTGTGGCTGCCTTCTTCTGATTTAAGGCAAGCCATAGAACTTATGCAGCCATTTTCATATAGTGGCATCATGAATTTCTACAGGAATGATTTACGGCTAGTTACTGGCTTTCTCTCTGGTCACGTTGGACTGAACTATGCTCTGTGGAAAAGTAACCAAGTTCTTTCACCCTTGTGTCGTTTATGCTTGGAAGAGGATGAGACAAACGCACACATTCTCTGTGAGTGTATTTTCTTATGTAATAGTAGAAGTCGTGTTTTTCATTCTAAGTTTCTGTGTTCGGATGATATTAAGTGGGCTTCTTAAAACTCTGCGCTAACTTTCGCAAGGAGAGTCATGCAGAGCGTGATTTAATTTATAGATCTATGTCACAAAAGATCCACTAGGTATCGCAGTGCCGGTCTTTCGACCAGATCTTTCCCCTGTTCGATCTAATGGCCGCATATCCACTCCTTCACCCCTGCCCAAACAAATAAATAAATTTCAGTTACCATTTAGAAAACCCTTATTAAAATAAGGAAATCATTTTTAATACCATTATTAAAAAGCAAAGCGGCAAAGCATTAAAAATCCCTCTATTAAATTTAATTAATTATAAAAAAAAATCATATCAGAAAAGTAAAAAATTCTGTTTTAACTTAGCTGATAATTGATTTTAGTTACTTTATTTGCTAAGCTTCAATTATAGTTAGCCGTTAACCTGCTTTCAAACACTAAATTACATTTTATAGTTTTAAAACCAGCAACATGACAACCTAGAGAAAAAGGCAATAACGCCATCACGGCAAAAGAAAACTATGTTCAGCAACAGTAACACAGAACTTTTGAAAGTTATATAATTTTTCGTCTATATGAAACTACTCACACTCTTACACTTAAATGTTTGGAAAAACCACAAATCTTAAAAAGCACTTTCAGATACAGACATTAACGCACGGTTGGTCTTTCTTTTCAGTCTGGTTATAGTATACTCGTATAACAGTGCTGAAAGTAAGGATAATTGATTTACTTACTACTTCCACTTGTCGATTTCAAATATATGTAGATCTTCCTCCGTGGGCATTCAAACGAACAGTAGCTCGAGAGTGCGATTTCAAGGTAATATTTTGTATACTAACACAGTTGTGAGTGTTGCACGGGTTCACAAATAGCTTTAGACGATTAGCTACATTACAGAAATAATAAAGAAAAATAATGACTGAAATAGTTAAAAAAGCTGATGACAGAAACATTTTGCTATGACAAGTGAAGAAAAATAAAGATGATAAAATATATTTTAATCGAACCAACCTTTGACCCTGAATGGCGCTTTAAAAAATATATATACCGAGAAGCACAAACGCACTTTTGTCTGGGTCCAAGGCCGAAATGAATACAAAATAAATTTTTTTCGTGTTAGCGTAACCTAATAACCACACCAGACTCAGATACTTCAATTCCAATGTGAAGTCTAGATTTCGTTGGCAGTGAAACTTGCTCCTTCCAAACACATCAGTAGCATCCAAGTGTTTGTAAGCAGCTCTCTTCGTAAAATCATACGTTCATTCTAACCTGAAAGAATAAGAAACATCAAACTTTGGCACACCTCCTAGCGGCTACCCATCCACACGGAGCTACGCAAACAAAAATTGCGCTATATTGCCCACACGCTCAGAAAGCCATCTGATGACATTAGCAGAATGGCCATTGACAATAACAAAAACACTGAAATAAAATATTAGAAACTATCACAGCAAAATCTATACATATAGGCAAGTCACGAATTACAATTTTTTCGTGTTTCCTTTTTCATCGCAATCAATTTTTTAAGCGATTGGTTTTATATAATTGAAATATTTACTACTCAAATTATTACGATTGGAATACAGTTTGTTCTATTCGACAAAAATTTGTTTTTATTCAACAATCGCCTTAATTTGTCGAATGAAAATTCAAGTAACGTATGACGAATTCTTAGCAAATTGATGAAGCTCGTGCTAAAAATTTTTCAATAAAAAATTAAATTTCGCATGTTTTTAATAACTTTAATTTGCATTTTAATTATTATTACTCATAGAGCTTTAATTAATTTATACGACATATCATTTTATTGATTTATTTGCTAATAATAAAAAATATTAAAAAGAAAAATCACGAATGACAAGCAACTTGTAGACATTCATATATGTTCTTATATGCATAGATATTTTTGAAAATATCAAAAAAAAAATTATAATTTACTTTAATAACGTCCTTAAGAGTCCTACTTGCGGAAATAATTAAGCCAATAACAAAGTTAATGATATTCAGTGTTACTTTATAAACTTATCAAAAAAAAAACATTTTACATATTTCCTTTCAAGCAGCCAAATGAATTGCAAGACCGGATATGAAAAATGTCTTCCTGCTTTATATGCGAAAGTATCCTATATTTGTTTTTTGGTCTGACTGCCATAAATTAATTAATTCGACCATTTTCAGCAAAAAGCTATAAAAATAATTTTTTTTTACACTAAAAGTAGAGGAAGGAAAGAAAGAAGTGATAAATTAATTTGGTAATGTACACTAAAAAGAAGACCTTTTAATTTCTAAATAAAAGCTGCAGAAAAAAGTAACACAGAAGTTCAACCAAGGAATTAAATATAAACAAAATACGAATATATGAATAAATAAATGAGTGAACGAAAAAAATTTTTGTAATTTATTAATTCGTGGATTTTTATTTCGCTGTACTGCTGGCCAAATAATAAATACACAAAGTTTTTATTGAAGCAAAAATTTTTTACTTATATTTTTTTAAAGAACATTTTAATAAACCGACCAACCAACGATTTACAATCTAAATGGTTGGTGCGTGATTTGAAAGACTCTACAGTAATGAGTACAAAAGAATTCATGGTGTGGCACTTTTATTGGCAGTGTTGAAAGTAATTACAATTGTAAATGGCTAAAGAAAATAATATTAAGGGATTTATTTGCAAAAAATCACAAATGGCTTTTTGCTTCGGGTTGTATTTTCTATAAAGCTCAAAAAAAGCGAAATAAAAAAATCAATTTAAAGAAGTCATTTAACATTCTGATGGGGTTTGGGCTTTGTAAACTTTTAGCAAAAATTAATTGTATTAAAGGAATTAATTATCCCTTATGGTTTGTTTAACTTATTTCTTGAATTTATTACGATGTTTTAAGGGAGTCAAAACCCGAAAAGATTTCTTTAGATTTTTTTCTAAATTTCAGTCGAAAACTTCCTTCCGTTAAAAAAAATGTTTTTCCCAACTATATGATTCAATTATATGGTTTTTGTGATTATGTCATTGAACTGCGTGGTTGTAGTTTAGTCATTCATATTATCAAACTACTCAGTTATATTTATTGTATTGTTTAACTTAAGAATATTTGATAAAAATCTATATAATTAATAGGCAAGACGATTTTTTGTCATTTAACAAAACTTATACCATTTTAAAGAAATTTATTAAGATATGGGCAGAATCTATGTTTTGATAAAATCGTTTCACACTTAGTACACATGCATGAATTAGCATAAAGCTAAAAAAATAAACAAAATAAGCATTTATTGTTGTAAATTTGGGTTTTACAAAAAGAAGAAAAATACCTCTGCTTTGAATTGGTATTGTTGTAGGAAAGGCATAAGACTAAAAGGGAAAGAGTTCAATATATTTAATTTGCGTGCTTGGAGGTATATATATATATTTTTTTTATTTTTAGTATAAGCAAGTTACTTTAAATGAAATTTAATTGCTGGAGTTTAAGCAATTTTCTATATGCAGCATTTCGTTGGTGTTTTGCCAACTCATCAGCAGACTTCAAACACAATTTTGAACAGTTACAAAACCTTTATCTTATGTACAAACTTTTAAAAAACCATTTGAGAATTTACAAATATATAAATAATTTTTAAGAAAAATAAGCATAGTAAGCTTTGAAACTTATGCAAAACCCAGCCAATAATTTTTTATTCGATATGAATCTATTTTATTTTTCTACACCTTCATACAATTAGAAATCCATTGGATAACAATAAAAATATTTATAAGGCAAAATGAAAAATAAAACCTAAATTAAACCTTTAAGGAATTTATTATTTGACATATTGCCATAATTGTATTTTAAAAAAATTTGATGAGTTGGTAAAGCACCAACGAAATGCTGCATATAGACAATTGCTTAAACTCCAGCAATTAAATTTCATTCAAAATAAAATTATGACAATATGCCAAATAATAAAGTGCTTATAAGCAAGTTACTATATATTATTAAAATTAATTATAGTTTGATTATATATTGCGGGGCTGTTCTTTTAAAGAGACTTTTTGTGACGTTTGGATAACTAATTTTTCTATAAATCTTAATAAAATTATACACCTCTAGAATGCGGACGATTATATCGTGGTTGCACAAGTATTATATAAGATATGATATAATATATGAACATAATATTTTTAATTTCGCATAATAGTTTTATACATTATAATAATATAATAAAAACAATATTGTATTATGATAAAATATAACTAAACTATAACTCGATAAATAGACTTTATATGTAAACCATTAATATTTGTTCCGACTGAACGTATCTTAATTAAAAGTTTTTAAAAACTTTGTTTTTTTACCTCAATTATTATTTTGTTGTGTCTACCAAAAAAAAATTTGCTCCCAAATTTATTTTTACTTAAAAAAAGGTAAAACCTAAAAGGAAATACTAACTTGTAATTAATGACTACGTAACTCCATCCCTTTTAATCGCTAAATATTAGCTACGCTACAAAATCAAAAGAAACCAAGAAATGACAAATACAGCAAAAAAATTATTTTAAAATTGTGTAAAATTTTTAATGTTACTTAAATGTCAAAAGTGTCGCATGCAACCAGAAGCAAAAGTAAATAAAATGATACTTGAAATTAATAAGCCAAGTGTCTCAGCATATATGGCACATTTCTGTGAACGGCCCTTTAAATATTAGATAATCATAGGGAAAGGAATATTTGTCACATACCAATTTGTATATCTTTATGTGAAAAGGACTCAAACATAAAAATATACCAATGTAAAATCAACATGTCGCAATGCTGATTGTAAATCATATAAATTTTTGCGAAATACAGACTTTATTTAAAACTTTCTTTTATTTTAATTTGTCTTTGTTTCTGAAAGGGACAAAAAACCATACAACGAAGAGTTAGGGGGTTAAAAGGTTCTACAGAAATGTTTTTTGTGGTATTTAACATAAAAGTCCAGAGCACATCTTATACCTTAAACGTAAGGCTTACAAGAATTCCTATACCTACTCTGAAAAAAAATAGACAAGAATTATGTTCAATAACACCATGTTATTGAAAAAAATAAGAATTTCAATAACATTTGTCATTAACTTAATACAATATTTCGTTATACGTATTTCTTATATTGAGTATGCTTTACGTCCGTGAAGCCCAGGTTCGTATCCCAGCCATGTCAACTTTATTTTTAATTTATATTTTTTTTTCTTTTGAAATAATTTTGTTATCAATATAGCGGAATTCCTTATCACACGAAATTTGAAAAAAAATTATTGAATACCGGGATTTTTGTTATCAAAAACGAAACTTATTTTTTCTGTATAGTCATTATAACTTTGTGCAAAAAGGCGGTACTTTAAATCTCTTTAAAATGAATCCCAAATGTAGACAATCAAGATGCCGACACGTATATGTTTTTTAGTGCCCTCTCAATCTTTATAACAATTATATTTTTTGTACCATAAATTTTTTTATACACAAGATTTTCCGCTCTCAAAAATTCAAATTGTTACTTTTATTTAGTTTAATTTTTATTGTGCTGGGTAATATTTTACTATGAATTAATAATCTTTACTTGCTTCGATTTGTCTTTATATTGCAATTATATTTAAATTTATGTAGTACAAAATACTCTTGTATATATCAAGTATTATTTAATATTATTGTCCTTGCTGATGATTTATGCTGAAATGTTTCATAAAACAAAAACTCAATAAAAATACAAACCACTTGTTTTCACAATCAATACAAATTTTAAAAACCGATAATGACTCGTCAACACGCAAGTGTCCTTTACAACGAAAGAACTCGAATTATATTTAAATAAATACAATAGTTTTAGGAAAAGGAAATGAGAAAAAAAATATAAGTGCAATTTTTTAATGGACAAAATTGAGAGTCTATTCTTTCAAGTTATCTAAAAAATCTACCAACTTTTACCAATCGATAAATAAACTTATAAAAATAAAAAAATTTATAAAAAGAAAATTGTTTATAAAAATTATTGTTTTTGAAGAATTAAAGATAATAAAAACACAACAAAAAATCCATTATTTTTCTAAAAACATATAGGCTAATATGTTTTAAATAAAATGAGCCATATTTTTATTAAAATCTATCCACAACTTTTGATTTTATTTACAATTAAGTGAAAGAACTCAATAGTTAAAATTCACGATTTCGTACTAGAGCAATATTTTAGAGCAAAATGTATCCTTGCTTCCAATTAGACGAAATTTAGTCCTACCATTATGGATGTTATAAGTAGCGATACCATTATACAGCGCACAATTTCCATTTCTGATAAAGTAAACTCAAAAAATATCTAAATTGGTAATAATTAATTATTTATTGAGTTAACATAAAATCAAAGTTCATTCGATGTAAAGTAAATGTAAAGGTTTTCTCATAAAAAATTCAGTTGAATCTTTGTTTTTATTACAAAGTAGACACGTCAATATATTTTATGTCCTTCAATGTACACATTTACTTAATAATTTATGTACAATTCATATTTGATAGATTTATACTTCGGTCTCTACTTGTCATTTGCCAAATACAATTGAATGTATAACATATGACACATTCTGAGTGTCTGGTTAGTTTTATTGATTTTATAAACTATCAGATTATCTAGCTGTAGTCGTAAAATCAACAGAATTAACAACATAAAATATATACGAGTGCCACAGCAGCTAACACACTTACTTGTAAGTACAACAGTGCGTGAGCACGCGATTGGTTTGATACTCAAAAAAATTCTTTACTGGGGGTCCACATTAGCCATGAACTTGGTATGAACATCATGTCAGACATCGCATATGGCTAATGTAGACCGCTCATGTCCATGTTTCGTCCATGCTCTGACATCGATGCTCGAAGATATGGCTGAGCATCAATGTTCGCCATGAGATTTGCCGTCAACAACCATTTTTAATAGGAAGAAAAAGGACAGAAATAAATTGTTAAATATTCCATTTCTATTGCACTACCACCAAATACATTGATAAGGCAGAACATGGACATCGCACGTATTCACCACAACAAAGAAGTTGATGAATTTTTTGCAGTTGCTCTGCCGGCGTCATGTTCATGTTATGTCCAAGTCGATGGCTCGTGAATACGTAGGGTTATATTATACGAAATGGAACTTTTTTTAGTACAGGGTGGGCCAAAAGTCACCATGGGTTTTAAACATTTAATAACGTTTTCGTTTATATATATTTCTTTTATATTTGACTACGACGGCAGACTTGAAAGCCTATATCTGAAAGCCTATATTTTCTCCAGTTACTCTCTTTTACCTATAGTACACGACATGGTGCGGGCCTTATATTTTTTCGAGCCGTGGTTCCTATAGGGTTAATCAATCGCGAAATATGCAAAATTTTACTAAAATTTATTTGCCACTTAAATTTTACGAAATACTTAATTGTTGTTATCTCAAAAATAGAATACAGCTATCTACGGCGGTATTAAGGGTGTGACAGACGCCTTTGATAATCCCTTAATGTACTGAGAAGTTAATAATTAATTTATATCTGGAATACTGTAAAAGTAAGAGTGCTAAAACTTGGTGTGAATTAATTTATAGTCTGTTTGCTAGGCCACAAAAAAAAATTTGTGGGATAGGAGTGGAGAAAGTGTTACCTTCCATACAAAGTATTACCTAATTATTTCATTTCTGGAGAGCAATTTTAGTCAGAATCTTCCAAATCGGCGTGAATTACTTTGTAGATAGTGTTCATAGTCAAAAGAAAAATTGGCTGGATGGCAGCAAAGAGAAGGGTATCTCCCATGCAAATTATATATTGGTCCTATATTTAGCTGTAACTAAGATTAATATTAAATAAATTTAAGTCTTTACTACAAAAATGTTGTCTACTAATTTATTTTCTTTTTTTTCACTGAAACTTTCTTTTCTTTTTTTCTGTTTAACTTGGTTAGTATGACTGCATTAGTAATGAGATTTTCTCCTCATATTTTCCTATTTTACTTTTACCTCAATTGTTTATATATCAAGCAAAAAAATACGTTTTTCTTTCAATTATTTCGGTTTTTTTTTGGTTCTTTAAGTCTGACGTAAAACAATGTTTTTTTTAATAGAGAGTGATAGTAAGAGAAAAATATAAAGAGAAAGAAGTTTTCATAAAATATAATGCAATTCATTCATTATTTCCTTCATTATCATAATAATATGTATGCAAGAGCATTTATGCTGTTGCATCTTCTGCTATGCGATTTTTTCAGCTTTTAGTGGAGTTGTAAAATATGAATTATGAAAAACATATGCTTTAAGTGTAGGAAAATAAAAATGCAATAAGAATAAATTTTGAAGATATTAAAAAAAATGAGACAAAATAACTATTATAGGAGAAAAACTTTTGTCTTGCGAGTAGGGCGCCATCATTAAGGTTGTAGTTTGCGTTTTTTTCAGCTTTCTGCTTTCATTTTTTAACTAATTTGTTATTTAAATAAATAAATAGTTCACAAGCTATTTTGCATTCATTTTTGTCTTTTCTTTTACTGCTTTCCAAGTGAGCATAGCAAGGCTGTGAAGCAATAGACATTAATTGGTTTAAACACTTTATATTTAAACGACTTCTTGGAGATTGAAAATGAATGCTACAAAGAAATAAATATTCATTAACTAATTGAATTTTTATTGAAAGAGGACTGCTAAAAGAATTTTTAAATTCCAGCAAAACATTGCAGCAAACAACTAGTTTTATTGAAAAGAAAAACTATAAGCGAATTCCAACCAAATCAATTACTGAATCTTGTTAATTAACACTGTACAATATAGTACAAGAAAATTTACAAGGTTCTAATGCCTGATTTAAGCAGAGGGTACCAAAAAATATATACACGTTTACATCTCGGACTCATTTTAGAGGGAGTTAAAGTTTCCGCACATGTGTAGTTTCTAGTAACTCGGCATAGGAAAGCTTATAAGCCTCATGCTTAAGTTATAACATCTGCTCTAGAATTTTATGAAAAACACCACGAAAAGCATTTTTGTAGATCATTTGTACCCTCCAACTCTTTGTTATATGGGTTCCCATTGAATTTTTCATATAATTCTTTTCTGTACGAATTCTAACAAATTTTCTATGGAAATTCTGAAGGAATTTTCGAGATATCTGAACAATATCGTAAAAATGTCTGACAAAACTTCAGAAAATTTTCCGATTAATGTGATACTTTTTAGAAATTTATCAGAAATATCGTTTAAAATTCTCCATGCATTGTTCTTCTACTTATGGCAAATCATCAGAAAACATTTGTCCATATTTTATTAGTTTAAAAACTCAAATATTTGTGCATAAAATCTAAAGAGATAAATGAGAACTATTACGAAAATTAAAATCAGACAATGTGCAGAAAGGACAGCTAGAAGTAGTAAGAGGTAGATCGGAATATGTAAAGACTATTCTGTTAAATGTCTCAAAAGGAAATTAAATTGTCTTCGGATAATATGCAAACTATTCTGGTATTAATCGTATAATATTTCAGAAAATATACAGAAACATCGTTCCAGAAAACTGGTGATTAGTCCGCCAAATGGCTGAGGGACTTTTAGACAACTCGGTTGATTATCTAGTAAAGTCTCTGAAATTTCCTGACGTTAGACATATCGGCATAAAATGTTTCCTAGGATGCTAAAAAGTTGATGTTATAAAAAAAATTAACAAGACCCTTTTTATATAGTTTTGTTAGAACGAGTATGCACAAGAATTCGGTTTTTCCATTTGTTAAAAATTTTACAGAATAAAATAAATAATAAATATATAGAAAATTTTATATGTATTTTAATGCTTTTAAACCAGAGATGATGCACAGTCAAACAAGATTGTGCCTCTTCCTTTACTGGCTCATGCTCACGATATAATCACGCAAAGTTTCATAAATAAACAACACCATTACCTTCGTTTTAAAGTTTGTATCTAAACATGAATATCTCTATACACAATTTTACAGTGTTTTCATTCAAATTTCATAATTTCAAATTGTTTCTTTAAAATATCTAATTAATAAAGTCAATAAAAATTATTTAAAATTTATCAATAGTACTTCAAAACTTAACAATTAAGCTTCTGATTTTGTTAACTTAATCACAGAACATTCAATACTTTTAGAAAAGACATGATACTTAAATAACTTTTTATTTCTCTCTTCTCTTTAAAACAAAGTAGCCACAATTTGAACAAACTTTCCAACAAATTCCAACAAACTACTCCAAATGAAAACTTAAGAAATAATACAACTATGAAAATGTAAAGATTGAAAAAGAACAACAAGAAAGAAAATATTAAGCAGCAGTTAGTTATAACATACACATTGTTGCCTCGGAATACAGATATTTAAATTTAAAAATAAAATTCAAACATTCGTATACCTCTTCCTAAAAGTATCTTTGCCAAAAATTTTGCTATTTTTATTATATTGTAAGAAAACACATAAACATATTCAGAAAGAAAAACTGAACCAATTCTCTAGCATACTTTTGGTTGCAAGAAAGTTTTGCAGTCCCAGTTGTTGAAAACTCCAGATTCTTAGTTTACACACTTGCACGTAAAGGCTGCAAGAGAAAATGCCATTTTTCTGATGTAACAGAAGGTAAATATAATACTTACGACACACAGTTGTTTGCACAATCCCACACACACCTCCATTCATTCATTCATTCACACATACACAAGTATGTTTATTAATATAAGTTTGTAATAAATACATCTTTATATGTGGTTATTTTTATAAGAAAATAATGGCTATGCTTCTTGTTCTTTATTACTTCCTTCTCTTAAAATATTTTTTAAGACATATCTTATTACATTTATTTTTGCTTGGTATTTTACTAGAGTAACAAAATGCTACTTTAACTTGTAAAAAATTTATAGCAAAAGAAAAATTGTCAACTGATGGAGTTTAAGAAAAAAGTTTAAATTCTTTTTCGTAGTATTTTGAGCCTGAAGTTTGAATACAACTTTATTTTTAAGCTCAAACTGAATCTTTTTGTATGTATGCAAGAGTAAAATCAACGTTTACCAACTAACAGCTGCCAGACATTGAAAGATGTAAAAATGTTTATAAAAACATCTCCCAAAAACTTAGTTAGATCGTTAGAGTTTAAGAAAAAAAAACACAAATTGTTTAAACTCATTTTTTATTGCAATTTCATGTTTAAAACGAAAGAAAGCTGCAGTTCAGTCAAAGGGAGTCAAAATATGGTTATGGGTTAAATTAAAAAACAAATATATTTACTTTATAATAAATACATCATGTAATACTCTTAAAACATCGTACATATTTTATTTATTAATTCGTTGGCTTTTATTTAAAGGAGTTTTCAGCAATTAACATGAGTACAAATAATATAGAAATCATATCGTTCTAATGTGAGGTAACGAATGACAAAACTATTATTGTATAACAAAAAATTAACAATATATAATTTTTTCTTAGGAGGCTGCTATGTTTGCATAATCTACAAACAAAGTTCGTATATACCTTTTTTGTGCGATGTTAAATGATATTTAACCATATGCAATGACATTTAACCATTTTCATGCGACCTTTTACCAAAAATTTAATATTTTGTTTCTGAAATAACTATGTACCTACATTTAAGAAACTCACTGCCTGTTACAAGCACATGTCTACTTAAATGGCTATTAAGTATTAGTGGCATATACGATTGTGGTTTATTAAGCAACTTAAGTAATTAATGATATTCAATAATTATTTATCAATGCACAATGGGCAATACAGGCACTAACAAACATCAAATTAATAGAATTAAGTGTGTCTGTAACTGAAATTATTTAAATTAACGAATACAAATATAAATATATAATTTAAATATAACAAATACAAATAATAAGTAGTTTTTTGCTAAAAAAAAGAGTGCCATTAATATCAATATCATTAACATAACGAACAAACCATAATATCAATATCATTAACATAAAGAACAAACCAAATATAAAACTTTATGGTTGTGTACCCCTTGAAACTGTCATCAGAGTATTTAAATAAAAATGATTTCCATTTCAAAAGGATGCCTAAGTGATTTCTGCTAGCCTTTATATACAAGTAAAGAGGACATCAAACAAATGGTGAATGCAAGTGAATCAAAGAGCCAACAATTCAAACAATTCAATGCTAATTTTTCAATATTGTGGTTGGAATTTGCGTGAGAAATAAAACAAATGTACTAAATTTTTTTAAAAATGTTAGCTTTTGAACATGTCATGAAATAAGATTTCTTTGATTATGCCCTGCTCGTGCCACTCGAAAAATATGAATAAAAGAAATCAAATCATACGAACAAAAACCATACATTACAAAACATTTAAAAAACTTTCGAAAATTCGTTTCTTCTTAATATTTTGAACATGACTTCAGCTCCAATGATTAGGAATCAAAAACCTGAGCTGCTTCTTGCACTGACAAGCCTCAAAGAGCATAGGAAATGATCTTGGCTTTTTACAGATTTTGGATCACAATTTTTTGATATCATAAGATTATTTGGAAGCTTATTTTTCATTGGGAATGACATTTTTCTAACGAAGGCAAAACGTTTACAATTTTCGCAAGATTCAACTAACTTTTTTCTGTTTTACCGCAAACATTTCTTTACATGTCTAGTATTTATAGTACATGTTGTCTGTTAAACTAAAAAAGTGAGCAGCAAAACAGACGAAATAATTTCATTTTCACATAAATTTAATTGAAAAACTTTTACTATAAACACCATAATTGCACACACAAGCATTTCCACTTTACAGATGCTGTTACTCATTTAGGCGAACATCCTTCACAAACACCCAACATCTTAATCAGTATGAAAAATACTCATTATATGTAAAACAACAGGGTAACTCTTAAACAATAAAAAATTTCAAAGAGAAGGTGGATATTAACTAATGGCGTTTTCTTTTCTACAAAAAAATGTTGCATTGTTTGCACATTTTACTGAAAATTTGCAATATTATCATTTTTCTAGGAAGTGAGTTTATTAGAAATTCTTGTATCATCCCTTACGAAGTTAAATTTTTGCTTTAAATGAATGCTAAATTGCGATTTTGTTTTGATAAAAAGTAAAAAAATTTAAATTTTTTCTAGAAAAGAAAAAGAAATAAAGGAAAGCGTTATATAATCCAATAAAATATAATATGAAATTTGGAAAATCACATCACATGTTAATAACAAAATTTATTTTTAATTTACTCCCTGTTATAGAACTCAAGCAATCGACTTAAGTAGAAAATTTTTATGGAAACCACTCAAAAAATTTAGTACTTTTTATATATATTTTCTACTTAAGTGGATTGTTTGGATTATATAAAGAGAGGGTTAGTGTTTTCTTTTAATCAATTTTTAGTTTCAAACTAAAACAAAATCTATATTATACCTTAAAATGAAGGATTACAAGATTTCCTATGCCGAATTTTAGCACCTCCTTAAAATGATTTAACACCCTCTATACTGTCAGCTTTCTAAAACTAATAAAACACAAGGTTGGTGTAATGCAGCAGGCAAAAACAGGGATCAAACAGCTTCATGTATTTTTTTATATAAAAATGAAAACATATGTTTGAATCATTGCAAAAATATATTCTCTGCATAGATTTTCTTTTGCTATTGTGTTACAACAAAACAAATATTTAGCTGAACATGGCTTCATACTTGGCATTTGTGTCAATGTTTAAATTGCTTTGAAAATTCATAAATAAAAATATGATATGGGTACTAAATTAAGAAAACAAATATTAAATAGAATGATTTTATTTTTATAAAATTTCAATAAACTTTTGACTCTTGATAGTTCAAGTTAAATAGCATAAAGTAAAAACTAAATTCAGCTTCTTAGAAACAAAATAAAAATAGATCAACAGACCTCGATTGAATAAAAATAAATTTTTTCTTTTCTTGCAAAAACTATCTCTAACATATTTAAATGCGAGCACATTTGTATCTTTATCATATCTTTTGGAACAGGCTTCTAAAAGATTGTATAAAAATAAGAGTATACAGTATATGTATATGTGTAGGTGTGCTCACACACTCACACTTACATCTGCTTTTGTTTGCCTTTTACAAGTGTTAGGTTAAGAATACTTGAACCGAATCATGGCCTAAACTTTTGAGTGTTTTAATAGATGTCAAAACAACAATTTGACCCCATAGAAAAGGCACATAATAAAAGAAAACACAACTCAATCATATTCATTGTATATTGTTGCAAATTTTGCAAGAAGAAAAAAAATATCGTAAGAAACCTATAAAAGAATTTATAATAAATTATTGAAATTTTTTTTACTCATTTTAATGAAAGAAATACTTCTCGTCGACTTAATAAAAAAAGGCTTGTTTAAGTATATTTCCAAATTTTGCTAATTTTGCTGTACAATAAAATCAATTTATTTTAATCAAAAAGTTCTCAAGACTGACTGTGGTACAGCCCACCAACGAAATATATACATGTATCGGCATCTTGTTCTAAAGCTTTCCCACTTTTGCACATCATTATAGTGAATCGGCATATGAAATCTTGTAAAAACAAGTACAATAGAAAATCAATATGACTATTTCATTAAAAATCGACTACTTCTTTAGAAATACTTATGGGTTTGTATTAGTTTTATACAAATCTTAATGATTAATGTTAACTTTTCCAATGAAGAAACCTTCATTTTCAATTATATTTTGCTCTTGTCAAAGCTTTGCTATTAAAGCAGATTGGAAATTTTGCCATTGAAAAAATCTTTTACGAATAAAATAAAAAGCAATAAAATTTTTTCCTGAAATCTATTTCTAAAGAATTTTTTCGCTCTTGAAATATTTAGACAAATAAAAATTTGGAAGATAATTTGAAAAGAAATTGCAACAGCATCATTAAATGCAGCATAGTCAAATAAACACAAAATTTTTTGAGACAACTTAGTCTTAAAATTTGCAAGGCAAAATGGATTGTTATGCGAAAAAAACAAATAAAAAAGATATTAGCTTTGGATTATGAATCATAAAAAATACAACTAAAACACAGGCTTCTATTTTCAGAAATTGTTATGTTCTTTTGTCGGCTGGTTGTAGATTCTCAATGTAAAAATAAGTGGGCGTATAATTGTTGTAATTATAACACGTATACGCCTTTTAATAAATGATGTTGTAAACGATATAATTATGTGCGTGTGTTGCCTATCTTCCATCAGGGTTGTCAGATATGCTGATTTCTCGCCAAACGTGGCGATTTTCAACTCCTTTGGCGTCTAAATTTTTTATTTGGCGACATGGCGATTTTTCTGGCGATAAATAAATTTGTTGGTGATTTTTATGGCTATTTTTTAATAAAATTGAACTTAAAAATTTTTGTAATTCAGAAATTTTTGTTTGTTGAAGGAGTAGTTTCAAAAATAAATCCTACCAAAACTCGTCTTCAAGAAATCAAAACAAATTGATTTTGATGATTTTTCTTATAATAATTATACAGGCTGTTCACAGAATCCAATACGGATTGCTTTGGCTTGGTATCGATTTCTCTACAAAACCGATTGAATGCGTTCATGAAATCCGTTTGTACTTGGATTTGCCAAATTTCCGTTGAGAAACGGAATTAACTGTTCATGAATTGGAGTTCAGAATCCCTTTAATTTATAGAACAAATTTGTTCAAGCCTCCAATTACTAAATACGCAACTTACTAAACGATATTTTGAATTTTAAACAAAAATAAACACTTTTTGAACAAAGAAATTTCGTTACGTTTTCATGAACGCATTCAAAATTATAATTGGACTGAAATTCCGTTTCCAATCCAATTCCGTATCGGGTCCTGTGAACAGGCACATAGTCATTAATGCGTTTTGAATTTGGATGAGAAAAATTTGCAAGAAATAGTTTTTGGCGATTTTATTTGTGCTTTTGGCAAGTGGAAAAGTGTTATATAAAAACAAATTTATTAACAAATATATATATTAAGAAAAACTACATAAAATTGATTTTGGCGACTTTTTTGCGATTTTTAAAATTAATTTGGCGAAATAGGTCGAAAAAATCTGACAACCCTGTCTTCCATTTATATTTTATTCATCCACTTTCAAACAATAGCAAATAAAGATGAGCGAAAAAAGTTTGTGTTAACATCGGTTAGACTTTTAGACACACGATATAAATGAACAATACTAAATCATAAAATATTTGTACCCGCTGTTACATACAAATGCAGACACAGGAGAAGTCATAAAATTTAATATATTCATATGCAACAATAACAAAGAAGAATGAAAATAGTAAAAAGAAACGCACAGCTTTCATTTTCTTATTGTAATTGCTGTAAATAATAAATAATAAATTTTGATGTATTAAAAATAAATACTGGTTTAACTTGTTTACTTATGGCGTACACATAGCGTAGCTAGACCCTTCTGGGGGTGCTAAGCCATCCCCAGAAACGTCCCCCTTGAAATTCTAAATATTAGAGTAATTTTGATAATATAAGCGAAATTTAGGATCAAATATGGGCTTTCAAAAGCTCATCATACAATAAAGAGGGGTAAAATTATATATTTTTATCAATAATATGAAAGCTGTGTGTATTTGGAATGAAATAAGCCATAAATCATTAAAATCGCTCCATAAATGTCGATTTTATTAAAAATAAAGTGAAGTAACTCAATTGACAAAAATTGGCACATTCATACAACACCCATACACATAGACACACACACACACACACATATTCAAATTGTTTCTGTTATATGGAAACCAAATAGAATTGATGCATGAGAGCCCCTGAATAATTTTTTTTCTCAACTTTTGTAGCATAGTGTAATTAATGAAAATATGATACTAAAATGCTTTTTAGTACAATCGAGCTCAAAAAATATTGATTTCCTAAATATTTTTTTGCAATTTTTGTATTTGGTGCTAAAAATTTGTATCCGAAATAGGAAAAAATACAATATTGCTCATGAAAAAATTATTAAACAAACAAATGTCAAAAAAAGTAATAATATATTTTATTAATGCAATGAAAAGGACATACAAAGTTTGTTGCAAATATGCAAATAGTGGCAAAAAATTAATTAAAACTAAAAAGTAGTTGTGCATGTAAAAAAATCTGCAAATCAATTGATATTCAAGTGCAAAATTTATGCTCTCAAGTGTTTTGAAAAGAAATATATATTCCCGCTCATTAAGTTGAATTCACAGTACTCGTATGTGTTAAGAGAGTTGTCATTATTTTATTGACAGTACGAGGCTTTGCTATCTATGTTATCAATGATATATGTAAGAGAAGAGTTGAAGGATTCAAAAGTAAATAAAACAGAAGTTTGAAGATCTTTAACATTTGGTTGGTGGAACTAAGTTCGCGTTAGCATAATATAATACAAAATTCTCATATTCTATTTGCAGTCATGAATTGTATAAATAAGATTTAAATTCACACACAATGTAGCCACCTGAACAGAGAGGACACTTGAAATTCACTTGAACACTAATGAGGAACTGCTGCGGCATCCAAAAACACCATTGTTATGTTCTTCAGTATTCTGAGTATTATAGTTACAGATTTCTCATAAGAAAACAAAAAATCTTGAAAACAAAAATATTACAATTGTTTTTTTTTTTTTTTTTTGCAAAAAAATACTAATTAAAAATTAAAAAGCGTACGTCTTTAAAAAATCTAGCGGAAGAAGATAAAAATATTAAGCCTGACCTGGTTACCTGATATTCTATTGGGCTTGCTTTTTTCTTTTGTAAAAAATGTTTGCTTTGACTAAAATGTTTGGCTTTTATATAATTTCCTCTAACACTGTAATTCAGAAGGAGTTTTCTGTCTTGTTGTGTTAGAATTTATAACGAACAAATAAATAAATTCAAAAATAATGAATATTTGCAGTCGTCTCTGGTTATAGGTTTTACTACAAAAAATTTCATTAATAGCAAATCACATGCGTTTGTATAAATTAAAATTGGTTTCCTAAAATGTATGTGGCATACAAATATAAAACCTTTGTTTTAATCTCTATATAAAAGTGTTACTATTTATGTTACTTAAGCAAAGTAATCAAAAACTTGTACAATTGAATTAATGCCACACTTAACTTGACTTTACCTCACATACATTTACCGTAAGAAGAATAGAGATTAATTTGTTTTCTTCCTCACTTCTATAGACAAACTTTTAGATATTTAACATTCATGCCACATACAAAGAGACACTCTTAAACACTCAATACATGGATAAACGAACAAGTGAGTATCTGATTTGGCTACAATAATTAGCAACAAGTGTAATTAGTTTCCAAACACGTAGTGACCAAGTCCACATACATTTGTCGTCCAAACTACAATCATTTATACACGCATATCTAACCACAACACAAACTAAAGTGTGTTTGAGAAGAGAAAGAGTGAAAGACAACCTTAATTAAGATGCGTTTCAATAGGTCTTGCTAAAGGCTACAAATGAACAAGAATAGATACACACACATACTGATTAAAGAACTATAAGATATCCTTGAAGGAAATGTCGATAGTAAAACTGTACTGATTCACTATTGACTTTGTCCCCAGTACTACTGGCTAACTGTACACCAGGCAATGTTCTGTGCTATATATATTTAGCATGTGCTTGTCATTGAGATTCCACTAGTCTCCTCAGAATTATTGACTTTCGATAGACTAGGTGGTTCTTATGGTACCACATTGAGACACTGGCACCAGAGATTCACTAGTGCATTTTAATGATTCTAGTCAACACATTTGAAACTTTTTACTTGGTAAGTCAATTAAATTAGATATTTTATGAAAATTTTTATTTTCAGTGCAACCCCATTTATTTTCAACACAACAAAATGTAGCTGTCAAAAACTTCTTTTCCCATTAACAGGAAAATAAAAAGTTGACAATCTCACCAAAAAGACACCAAACTTGTCGACAAAAGTGGTGACTTGGAGACCCTTGGCATCTGGCTTCCTTCAGGGATTCCTTACTTACTAATAAGGTGTTTTGTATAGTAAATTCATTAGCACATACAAACACATTGAAATAAACACCCAGTAGTAAAATAAATTGCAGGCTTTCTTGAAGGCCTGCAAGACCGATACACATGCAGACTGTCTGTTTGTAGATGGGAAGGTGGAAGTAGCACTTTATTTTAATATTTTTCGTTCGATGCACATTCCTCATTCTCTTCTTTAAGCAGGGAAGAAGGAAGAAGTATTGTATTTTTAGATTCAAAAAAAAGCTTTGGAAATAACAAGCATTTTCGTATTCTTTTTTTCGCATGTAATTTGTATATAAGACTAAAATTTACATACAAAAAACATTACAGGAGCTGATTAATTCACATTATTCCGCCGGAACTACATTATGCTCAAATAAATGTATAAAAAATTACTTGGGATGAAAAGAAATAGTTCGAAATAAAAAATCACATTAATCAACTTGAAAGAAGCCCCCCCAAGAAAATACATTCTGAAATAGGAAAACAATATGTACCTACATTTGGTTTTTAACAGACCTTCCTTAGATAGCCTTCAAAATGGCATGCCAGAAGAGGCCTGTTAGAGTCTACATTGGCGAGCGACTCTGGAAGGCCTGCGCCGCAATGACAGCATGGGTAAACATGAAATGAATATAGAATGCGGATTGACAGCCCTTATTACTGCTAAACAGGCCTTCTAGAAGGCCTCTTTACTCCTGCAAGCTACTGCTGGGTAAGTATTTTCTCTCACACACACACACACACACACACACGTTTATGGAAATAAGTAAAAATGTAGTTTAAAACAAAAAATTTAATAGTTTAGGAGTATAGACTTTAATAACATCCTTGTTCATGATTAATAGATTATTTGAAACATGGGAGTTCCTTCAACATAGAATATAAAAGCTCAAGGCAATGACCCAGATACTTGGGAACTTTTTATATGATTAATAATTGTTACTAGCAACCAACTGGCTTCAAAACAATTTTTAGCAATTAAAAGTTCACTATTTAAAATTAATTCTTACATTAATACCTACTAAAAGAGACAGAAGATAATTATGAAGATTAGATTAGGTCTGCTGGGGATCCAGCTAAAGCATTTGGGAGGGGAGCTTTTAATTGAAATATACGATTTTTAAAAATTTATTTTAGTAACTTAATAGAAATGAGGTATGTATTATGAGTTTTGGGAAGGGAAATGTCCCTTTTGCCCTCCCCTGGCTACGTGCCTGGATTAGGTACAATTAGTACAAATGTTTACTTCATCATGCTACAAATAGTAGGCAAAATCAATACTCTTCTTCTCTAATGAATAAATTTATCTTCTGTGTATGTATAAGTTTGTTCTACAAAAGTGTTTGTATAAATGACTACAGTCTTGCTAAGAGATTTCCTTTGAAAAAATTAGTAGTTAGTCTGTCTACTAATACTGAACTTTGGTATTAATCTGAAATACACTCGAACTTTATATCAATATCAGTTTTATAAGTATGTTTGTATAGTCATTAAAATGTACAAGTTTTCATATGTATAAAAGGTTCATGAATTCAAAGTTACGTTTACTTGTCCTTCAAATTCACCAACATCTATTTTAATAGAACAATCAAAATATCCATGTAGGATTGTTTATAAAGGTCTCGTTGGCACAGCAACTAAACAATAAAATCCCACATGCAAAGAAATTAGGTGGAAAGGGTCAGCAAATAAGAATACATAAACACAGGAAAAAAATCCAATGTAAAATCAATATGTTGTAATATTGATTGCGAATCACATTGAATTTCTGCAAAATTGCAGACTTTATTTAAAATAACTATTGTTTCATATTAATGTTAAACTAAAAATTATTAATCTAGCTTTAAATCTCATTGATTAAATATTTTTCACTATTAAAATAACAATAAATAAAATAATATTGCCATATTAACAATTTTTTACTCTAAGAACTTATAAAAAATTAAAAGCTACATATACTTTAAACATAAGCAATTGTTTTAAAAAATATGTATATTACAAACAAAATAAGCCATATATCATGAAAATCGATGGGCAAATGTTGATTTTATTAGCAATTAAGTGAATACAGTTTCTAGGTATATGCACTTAATTGCCAACAAAATCATTGCCCATAAATTTTCATAAAAGAAACATATTTTGTTCGTAATATACCGATCTTTAAGAAGAATGGTTTAAAAATTTAATTGTTTGCCATTGAGTTATAAATTTTAGCTTTCGATTAAATTATTTTTATTTAAGAAAGAAATTCAAAATTTTTACGAGCTCTTAGAACGAAAACATTTGTGAATAACTCAGAAAGAGATGATCAAATAAAAAACCCATTTCAAGACAGTTTATAGGTAATTTTGGTAGTGGAAATATTAGACATGGCCATAAAAAAATCTGTAGGTAATAGGGAAAGCTAAGGACACAGTACTTTTAAGCACATCAAACTGGTTGAAAGGTTGTAGGCTAGGTTAGGTTGCGTTGAACAGGCTGCCAGTTTCTAAAACCCGGACTACGTGGGTTTTTTGGTACCTTTGCTATGCCTGAGATGGATAAGAAAGAAATTCAAGAATATACCTTGCCTATCGTTCATACGGGTTGGTTCGACACTAACCCGTATGAATGAATTTATTCCTCTAAAGTCGCATTTCGCCAGGTCTGATAGTTCTGGTAGTGACGAGCTTCCCAAGTGTAACGCCCTATTCCTAGATAGTGCTGGACATCGACAGAGGAAGTCTTTAAGAGTATCTCCTCCTCCTCGTTATGATACGCAGCTGTTGACGAGGAAGCCCCAGTATGGTTGCAGATCTTGCGAAATTATACTGGGGCCAGATGGATCTGGAAACCTCATATATGACTTTTTTTGCTCATCTGGTTTGTGCTGAATTTGTATTTTGCAGCTTTTTAGTGGGTCACCTACTAACCAGTCGATGTCCCTTTCCTGCAAGCGGACGCCAGCCTTGGCTAGGTCGTCTGCAAGTGTGTTACCGGTCACATCAACGTGGCTCAGTACCCAGAATAGCCCTAGGTTAGAATATCTCGAGATCTCGGTCAGGGATGTCCGGCATTCTTTAACCAAATCCAATATTGTGTAGACACCAGATAGAGCATGTACTGCAGCCTAACTATCGTTACATATTCGGATGTCCTAATTGAATACTAAAAAATATTATGAAATCCTTTCTACCGATTAAATAGGAAGAGATAGAGATATTTCAGCTTGAAGTAATTTCTTTACTGCATTTCTCAAGCAACTCACTACTTTCATTAATTAATCAAATATCTTCTGAAAATATATCACATTGACTTCAATCTTCCGCCAGCTAAGGAGGAGAATAGCATGCAACAAATACAACAATTACTACACCTTATTAACACCATTTCCATAATAAAATTCAAAATGTGGTCACCTTTTATATTGGCTTCTCAAAACTCTCAAAACTTGGTAAATTTCCTGAAATTAACCATGATAAAAATATACGATAAAATACTCATTCCAATTTCCAAAACTTATCACTTTACAGCCGATGCAAAAGTTAGCACAAGTTTTGTCAATTTCTTTAATATTTTTTTTAAATAAAATACAACAATTTAAATTAAGTTAACTAACTCGAATTTTTCTAAACCCAACTAAAATATGTTATTAGAAATGCATTTACATAATTTTATGGCAACTGAAAATGAACACAACTAAGCCAAAAAATAAATTTTGTTCACAAAAAAAAACGAGCGGGAAGAAGAAGTATAAATCAATATAATGTGTTCATAAGCAAAACTTTACCTTTCTTCTCTTAGCTTTTAGTCTGCAATATTTATTTTACCACAATCTTTTTAACGACACATATTCTTCTTCATTGAATTTGAGATGTTGATGGCGATGACATAAGTTGCAAATTACAAGTTTGCCATGCATAGTAAAATTCAATTATTCATTCATTTTCATATGCAAATTAATTTTATTGAATAAATTTTTTTATGTATGTTAAGAAAATCAAGTCACAGCAACATTATAGATGACAGGAATGTAAAATTAAAGTAAATTCTTTAAAAATATAATACTTTATATTTAAAATTATTTATTAAGTTATAACAAAGGGCTGCGAACAAAAAAACAAAGCAATTTTTCTGCTAACCAGGGCATCGAATAAATAACGATTGATTTCAAAATAGACAAATAATTAATTTTTCCGTCAATAACATACTTTGAAACTATGTATGTTCACAAAAAATCTGAAAAATTCAAGGGATCCTCTTCAATCTTTTTAAATTATTATATCATATCGTGCCACAACTGCCAAACAACCTTAAGCGCCAAAAAGTAAATTTTATAGGAGAATTATGTTTTAATCATTTTTCGTTTCAATCGAAGTAG
The DNA here is from genome assembly GCA_956483635.1 of Panzeria rudis. Taxonomy (NCBI): domain Eukaryota; kingdom Metazoa; phylum Arthropoda; class Insecta; order Diptera; family Tachinidae; genus Panzeria; species Panzeria rudis. The sequence continues at coordinate 2,606,224 of OY101449.1, forward strand.
AGTCTTAATATTGGCTACATATGATTGTACTGAACTGCTATACGTAATGTTAATAGTTTTTATAGATTTCCACTAAAGCAACGCATTTTTGTGGGGGAGAAGATACTTTAAGATATTCTTGATATCAAGAAAAATCTGTTAATTTCGTCAAATTATTTTAAAACTAGTAAATAGTATCCTTAGCAACCTGGTTTTTAACTGTTTCATTGATATCCTTACAGTTTTTGACACTGGTTTTGCTCTACTTAAAAATTAGAATTTTAGCTTAACCGACACCTTGCACTTACAAGCAAATATATACAAATTAAAAATTTAAAGAGCAAATGCACTTAAGCTAAAATTTCTCTTGCTGTATTTCCGTAACGATATTTGAAATGACTTTGAAACTTTGTCAGATACTCAAAATTCTCGTAAATAATCGATTTTCATAAACAACGAACTTTGGAAAGCATGTCGCTTACAGCTCAACCTAAATCAGAGCTTTGAGCGTCGCGTAAGCAACAGGGTACGTAAATATAGTACAATTTACCACGCTTGACGCTCTGATTTAGGTTGTGTCATTAAGGTTTTTTGAGGGTTATGACTCGATATGCTTATATGTATTTCAAAATTAGATTATAATTGAACATTTTTAGCTCTTGGGTCGCTATTTAATTGAACAAGACAAAGAAAATGGTGAATTTTCAAAGCATCAAATGAAACCTAACAAAAGAACGCACGATGTCATGGGTTACTAGGTAGGAACTAAGTTCCTGTCGCCTTCGGCCTACCGCCTGTCGGTATGGCATTACTATTTTCGGCAATATGTCTTCCTCGGTGGGCCACCTTCGTCCAGCAGCATTCGATCGGTTGCCTCCATCTGGCCACGTTGGGTCACTATGTCAAATCCACATTTTTATTCCTCTTCGCCACAATCCGCCTAGTCACCTGGACCCGGCGCCACGACCGCCACCAAAACTAAAAATTATAATTTAAAATCAAAAATTTCACTTACCTTGATGATACCAAATAAATAAAGATAGAAATTTCAACCTCTAAATTAAAAAGTAAAACAATTTGTCAAAATACAACCATTATCACTTGGATGATACTTAGGAGATATCTGGAGATATCTGGTGTTTAGCCAAACCAGTAATATTTGGCAAAAACACAAACTTTGTCTAATCATTCCCAAAAACTGGTACAAAAATCTCCCCAAAATCCCAGAAGTTCCCCGGAAAATAACGCCAACATTGAAAAACGCGATAATACCAAGCGGCAACACTGACTTTTTAAGGAATTTACACTTCATGCCAGCCTAATGCCTTCGCTACCAGTATTTGTTACACGTATTTGTTACCAGTACTCGTTACACGTATTTGCAACAACTAATTTTTAATTTAAAGAAAATGTATATGCTGCATGTCATATGTACAACGTGCCATAAGGAACTTCGTTCCAATAAGATATCTAAATTGATCATTAGCCTACCGTTCGTAGCGTTATATTCAGCAAGAGTCAGGCATGATTAATATTCCAAGTAATTAGGGAAATATAACATCAAGTTAATTTCCAACATACACAGCAGATCATAGCAACGCTTACAGGTCAGTCAAATTAGAGAAATCGAATGAAGTAATTACAGAAGTTTTCAAAATTGGCACAGTTGGTCCTTTCAAGAAACGAGAGGTTCCCCGTGTTTGGCGGGCGAGCTAGAGGTAGGAGATCCTCTTAACGTGACATTTTATACTTTTTTGCTCATAGGTCTGAAACTATAACTTTTATCAAGAATTTCTACATAAGAAAGTTAAAGCTGACAAAATTTCCTACAAAAATATTTTTGAAAAATTTTAGTTATAACCAAATTTTTGCAATTCTAAAGCCAAGAGCAATAAGAAAATGAAAAAAAATGCTTGACAATTATTCATAGTACTCCTTTACATGTTTTAAATTTTAGAAAGTTAACATTTTCTAATGAATTTTTTAAGGGTAATTAGGATGTGCTAAGCACGAAAATAATTATAAAAAAAAGGTTAATTTCGGCCATTGTCGATATATACTAACTACTCTTTAAAGCACCATCCATCCATCACAGGTTGGTTCGATTAAAAAAATTTACATCTTGTTTGAATAGCAACTAAACTACGCACCGAATACTGGATAACTCGATCAAACGAAGGAACTGTCATTTAAATTTTTTACCTGCATTGGAACATACAGAACTTAAAATTATTTTCTTTTAGTTGATCAAACAGTAGAAAACATAGAGAACACAAATAATCACTGATGATGGATTTAAGGGGTTAACTTAAAAATGTCTTGAAATATTTGTTCATTCTAAGAGTATAAAGCTCGTAAAAGTTTTTAGCCTTCTAAATCAAAGCGTTAGTTATTTAATAAAAGTTAAGAGATTTGTGATAAGTATAACTAAGGTTACCACTGCAATTGCATTCTTAGAATTTTTACTAATGAAAGAGTTGGTACTTTGTTTGGTTTGTTATAACTTTTTAATGCCTTTGCCTTACGTGGATTTTATATATTAAATTTTCATTAGATTTATATCAACAGCATACATTTTAAGGGATTTCTGTTATTAATAAACAACATTGCCTATTTATTGAAACGTGTTTTGAAAATTATTTTAAATCGTTGGCTATTGTGTCATCAATCTATTCTATTATATTTCTTTAGATTTGACGCATTTAAAATCATCTGATTTTTCTATCGAGAATTAAGTAGATTTTAAGAAAATTTCAGTGGCAAGAAAATTGGTTTGGCATCTCTGCTTATAATTTGATTTTAAGCTTAATTTTATTTCTAAAACATATGTATGGCAAAACTGCTAAAACAAAGATAATATTTAACTTCTTATCAAATAGACCAATTGCATAAATTAATAAACATTTATTTTGACAGTTATTCTGATTCTTAAAGCCATAAAACTTAATTTACTGACAAGATAGTATACATAAATAGTACACATAAAGCCATAAATATTTATATTAAAAAGTAATTTTCATTACTATTATACTTTTAACTTTTAACAAATTATATCAAGGAAACCCAATTGAAAAGTTACCAAGAATTCTCACAAAGTTTGCAGATGTGAAAAAAATGTTGATTAAATTTAGCATATTTGTAAGAAAATTTTACATAATTTGCTCTGGATTTACCAGATAGTGGCCACTAGAGCAATTAAAACGATGCTAAAAGAAAGGGAACCGACACAAAACTACTCACCAAACTAATTCCGAAGTGCTAGAGATCGATTTAATTTAATTGATACATCCGGAGAAAAAATCAATAAATATCAGATTGATTCAATACGAAACATTAACGAAAGTCTAGCCATGTTGAAAATATTTTTTTCAATACTGCACCATATTTGTTTCAAAGTTGAAAATTATCGATTTAATGTATTTAAAATTGAAATGCTCAATAAATGTTTTCTTTTGAATTGAAAATTATTGAATTAATATGACAAATTTTTATTTTTAAATTGCCGTTTTTCCCTTAGTGTATAATGAAATAAAAAAATTTTAAAGAGTTTTCAGGCAATATATCTCATTTAATTTTTAAATTAATTTGTTGAAATATTAACCAAGGACCCAAAACGGTAAAGATATCAAGACACTTGTGTGATTAATACAAACATAGTTTTGAAAAATACAAATACAAGCAATCGTATCTAATTTTAAAACTTGTCATTGCTGTAGCAACACTATAAAAAGCGTGAGATAATTTAGCACAAGAATACAGTTTAATTTTGAACTTCCACAAGCGAACATTTAAAAACATAATCATAGAATGAAATACTTAATAATTGTATCTCTTATTACTTTGTATTCTTTAGCACTTGCCGAATTAGCTATTCAGAAGTGCAAGGAAGATTTTGGTAAAAATCTTAAAAAAGTGGCCAAACCTCATGGTTTAGAGTACAGGTAAATAAAAATAAAAATGAACTGAGATTTTTTCTTCTTATGTGATAAAAAGTTTATTAATTGTGATGCTCTTTCAGACTTATTGACTTCATTAATTGTAAAGCTTCTGTGGTGACTGGATTTGTGATCAAAGTAAATGCTACTCTTACAGTTCCAAATGGCTCTAAAAACAATGTATTGTTAAGATTTGGGATCAGTGGTGGTTTGAAAAAATACCACTCAGGTTACATTTAAGTGTGATCGTGAGGAAGTAATTAAAGCTGGAAATGGGCTTAGATTTATATTAAGTTCTTGACTATCATAGTAAATACGATTTAAGGAAACAGAATAGTTTAATACACAAAAGCATTGTTTAAATTTATTACGACAATGCCTTCATATCTTTTTCTCTACAAACATCTTTATTGTATGATGATTTCCATCACAGAGACCCAATACCGTATCGCTTTTGGCCCGAAGTGCTTCAAAGCACTAAAGAACTATATAAACACAGCATCTGTGAAAATGTAAATCGGAAGGCCAATCATCAGTCAACGCTAAAAATTTCATAAAATTTTAACTCTTATCCCCTATAACTTGGTAATTTTTCATCCGATCAAAGCGTAATTTTGTTGCCTTTCAAACAAGATATGGACTACTTTAATCGGATTAGTCTTTGACTCTGGGTAGCGCTACAAAGAGAGTTGCCGTTATCTGGATCATGACCGAAATTAATTTTTTATTAGTCTCTTGTTGAGAACATCCTAATTATCCTAAGAAAAATAAATTAGAAACGTTATTACTTTTTTCTTGTAAACCAGTTTAATTTAAAAGCTATAAATTAGGCAAATCTAATGACAACTTAAAGATGTTATTAGCCTTTGTACCTACCAAGAATAGGCTATTTATTATACATGCATTCTATGCTATTTATTACATGCATTCATATGTATTACATGCATTCATATAAATACTGTTAAACGAAATTTCAATAAAAAAATTGCAAAACTTTTATTTTAGAATATGAAAAAAAATCTATTTAAATCTAGTTTACGCCGACTTGCAAGTCTACTATGTGTATAACTTAACCGCAAGAATATAAATATTCCAACACAAAATTTTGATATAAAATGAATAAAATTATGCCTGCAACTAAAAGGATTTTGCAAGCAATATATTAAGTCCCAGTAACCACATAGTGAAACGCATATTAATCAATGCTAATGTGCGAAATCCCTATAAAGGGACGTGTATACCTTGCATACGTCCTTAGTTTCAAAATTAGAATTTAGGTACAATTTCATCATGCATTTGGTTTTGATATAATTGAATCAACTAATATTTTAACTTTTTTGAGCAAAGCAAACATAATTAACAAAAATAATTTTGGTTTAAAATCATTTTTAATTTAATTTTTCAATTAAATTATTCACTATTGTTTTTTGTATCATTCCATTAAGATTTTTATTTCTCTCTATTCCAGTATGCAAGCCTTCGGCTAACAAATACTATTCACATTTTTTTAATCTTAAGGCTTCTAAGTTAGTTAATTTTTATCTGATCAAACACAGATTGTATATTAGCTGAAAGAAGAAATACATATCTATATAATAGTGAAAAAATGGCCAATTCAGATGAACAGTTTTCAATATTTTAGAAAATAGCTTTAAAAACCCTGCGAAATCACATTTTTTACTAATACCTCAAAGTACAAAAATTAAAACATTCCACAGTGGAAATTTTTGCAAAATAAATGATGATAAGTCAGGAACTTCTTAACTACTGATTCGATTTATATGAAACTTTGAACATCTTTAGAGGAGTTGATTTAATTAATAAGAACTGCGATTTTCATACAACACACATATGTATGTATGTATGTATGTATTGTATAAAAATTGCAGTTCTTGTAATGTTTTAATTTTTAGCCGTACACGTACTTAAATTGTGTATCGTTGATGTACTTTATTGTCTGAAACGTACACGTACACGAATTTAAAGTACAGATACTCTCGCACCTGTCTATCGTACATGTACTTTTTTTTGCCGTACACGAACTTCAAGTATTGCTACACGTCAACTATTATGAAATTGCTTAACGCAAAACGATCCCAAAAAAATTTATTTTCTGGTCACATAATGATATATTGGTTGCAAAAGTGTCCTGTAACTGTCATGTAAATGTCACTTGTAGCTACAAAATATATATTTATATCGAAATATTCATTGCATACGCATACAGTTGCACATTTGTGCTTGTACACAAGTATTTACATATATTAATAGACTTAAACATATAAATAACTATTATTCAGTAATATACTGCTACAAACTGAAAATAAAAATTAAAAGAGTATTAAAAAACTCTGCCATAAATTTTCAAAGCTAAGAAAAAAATTATTCAGAGACTATTTTTGAAATCTGTTTACTAGTTTAGGTCTGTTAAAAAAAACAAACTATAAATAAAAGCTATTTTTCTGTTACAAAACAAAGTAAAAGTATTCCCTTCCTCCCCTACAAACGTGCTTACCTAGAGGTTTAATATTTTTTTACTATGATGTTAATGATCATTAACCAAAAAAGGACTAGCAATAAGTCCTGATTTTAATGGTTTTAATTTTTATATATTATTTATCCAAATCAACAAAATTATTATGGCATTAACATAAAATAGATATCGTTTTGATTAAAATGTTTCTTTGAAAGAAAAAAACCGGCAAGTAAATTTGATAACAAAAAAGCTAAAAAAAAGTATTTCTCTTCTTTTTTTTTTTTGTAAAAAAACAGCAAAAGCAGGTACCGGGTGCTCGTTACTTGTTTAAAAAAAGTTTATTTTTTAAGTATTTCAGGTCTTCTTCTATTTATTTTTGAAGAACATTAAAATTTAGTCAGGCATTGCACGTGAGATGCTTAAAATCTGCAAATAAAACAAAAATATTTAATGTTTCAACAATAAAGGCACCAAAACAAAATATGCAACATGAATTATAAACCATAAACAAACGACAATTGCAAAAGGTGACCAGCCATGATTTTTATTTAAATATAATCATTCTATTCAGCACATGACATGTCTTCAGAACTAATTTATATGTGAAATTAATTAGAGGAGCCAATTTTTTTTACAAACCATTATAATAAATAAGTTATTTAAGATATGTAAGTTTTTTTATAAAAAACTAGTTCCTGTAATGCAGTATGGCCCCTCTATTTGCAATATAATACCTTAAGACAACAAACACATTTTATTTCGACCTTTTATAGATTTTCCTTAATATCAAGTAAAGATGTAAGAAAGAAAGGCAAAGCTTCCCAAAAACCATTAAAATACGTGATTGAATTTTAAAATGAGCCAACTGGTAGTAACTTTAACAAAACAACCTTTTTAATTTCAGTTTATCACAAATTTATTATACTGGTGTAATACATGAAAGTATAAGCATTAAAATTTGTATAGAGAAGTATGTATGGATATATCCACAATTAATAGCATTTTTATAACCAACAAAAATATTAGAATAAAACCGAAAAAGAAACGCGATTTTTAAGTACATTGGCAATAAATAAACCTCTTTGTATGTTGCTATTAACAATTTAGTTAATTTTTAATTTTTGCAATCAGAGATTGTCACAACAATGACAACTGCATTCCTTTTAGGATCTTAATTTGACGTATAGCCACTGGTATGCGAATGTGTGATATATAAAAGTAGAAATGTCAATAGCATAAGTTGCACATTAGTTACGCAAAAATCACAGCAGATAGCCGGACAAAGCGACAACATGTTGCAAACAAAATATTGAAAATAATACCTAATTTGAAAGTATATCCCTTCATATGCAGTTCAAACTTTTCAAATCGGTCTACAAATGAAAGAGTTATGAGTGAACATATATAATAACATAAAAATAAAAATTTAATAAGCCCCCAAAGAAAATGGATGACAACTTCAAAACGGCTAGAGCGATTGTTATCAAATACAAGACTCTAGATCAAGTCACCTTTCAAATAAAAGAAACCAAATTAAAATCGATCTAGCGGTTTGGGAGCTACGGTGGCACAAACACATATATTTAAGAGGATACCACTAGAAAATAGTTGATAACTTTTAAAATTATGAGTGATATAGTGCAATCAAAACAAAGAGACAAAGTCCCAAATCTCCTACCGTGTCATGTGATGTCATGTTCGGACATGTCATGTCGTATTATCTCGCGTCATGTCACGTCATGTCATATAATCTCAAGTCCTGTCATGTCATGTCTGTAATGTCATGTCATGTTATGTCATTATAAACATGTCTTGTCATACATGTCAATCGAAATGTCTTGCACGAAGAAAATTATACGCTGTCACAGAGAAAATACTCGTGAAAAACGACTTAGTGAGGCTTGAAGGTCTAGTTGAGTATTTCATTTTGCCATTTTGAAAAATGGGAAGTTATCGATAAAAAAAAGATTTTTTTGGACTTCACAAACAAACAACATTTTTACTGCGTTGTTTCTCGCACTGATGTCGAATAGAGGAGGACTTAAGAATTCCTTGTATATTTAATAGATTTTATTTTGGTCTGTTTCATAAAAATATCATTAAAAAAAACTTAATTTTTTCCGATTTTTTTTTAAATTTTGGGTATTTTTTCCAACACTTTGCGTGAGAACATACCATTTTTTTCTTAAAAAGTGTATTTTATAACGATTACATTAAGTCTTTAATTATTAAAATCAGTTGAGAATTGGCAAACTTGCAATTAAAAAAATCAATGTAAAATTATACGTGTAACACATTCCTGGCACATTTTGGAGCTGCTCACAAAATAAATGGTAAAATATGTATAGCAGCTAAATTACTTTTTAGATTTATTTAAAATTTGGCACATCAACACATGAGTTTGCGAAAATTTGGAGAATATGTACTAACGGCTCTACAGTGGGATAAAACTAAACGCATCGCATGTGGAAACTTTAAAAGGCTTGTAATTTTCGCAAACCTCAACCGATTTTAAAAGTTTTTATACACTTTAGTTTTGGGAAAAAATGATTACCTACTGAGATATATATAATGTTTATTTTGATGATATTTCAATGAAATATCAGTCAAAATAAAATCGTTTAAATATACACGGAAGGCTTAGATCCTCCTCTATTCGACAACGTTTAATATTTTAAAATCGGCGCAGAAAAAACGCAGTGAAAAATTTTTTTCTTCGTGAAATCCAAAAAAATCGTTCACAAATAGCAGTGTTTATAAATTTAAAGTATAAATGAACAATTATTTCATAAAACTTAAATTTAGCTGAACAATCAGATGTTGCAAGCAACTCAAAAAATTTCATAAGAAACTATTAATGAAAACAGTGACGAAAAATAAAATAATAAGGAAAAGTTTGCTGAAAAGGAAATGAAAATTTTCTTTCAAATGGCTTTGTTTTGTTTTTCATAACAAACAACAATAAAAAGCAGTTGCTTACTAATTAGAGAATTGGCACCATGTGCCAAAATTCAACATTAAAAACAATAAAAATTGCATCAAGAGCAACATTAGAAATAACTAGTAAGAATCTAGTCAGTCAAGCAGCTGTAGTACAGTGTGAGATCTGCATAATGGCGACGGGGGTTTTTTTTCAAAAAGCAGAAGAAACTTTTTTCGAAAACTTACCAAGACACCTGCAGCCTGCCACGTTTTTACTTCGAACTCATTTTTTTAAGTACCAAGTTATTCACCAAGCGATGGTTATATAAAGATCCATTGCACTAAGTTAATTGTTCACCAAATTATTATCGCCATAAAACAATGCACTTCCAAGGAGGTGTTTAACTAATTTAAGCTGGAGAATTGCAGACGTCCTGTGTAAGAATTTTACAGAACTCACTCACGCTTTATCTAAAATATAGAGTAGCCTTTTACATCCAAAATTTGTTTAGATCTTGTGAAAATAAAATAATTTTAAAAGCCTGAGAAACTTACTTATCTTTAGATGACATAAAATACAGCAAGGCAAGTAATTGATATAAGCCAACATAGTGACACGAAACTGTAGAGCATACAGAAATTCAATTTCTTTAAAAACAAGCAACAGCAGCAGCATATATATCAACGTAAGAATAACGAAATAATATCATAATTATTTCTTTTTCCAGAACATATCCAAGAATGCAATTGGCAGCATTGTTGCGTTAGTTTCTGAGTGCCAGCGTTTGTTTTAGTTTTCCATTTATAATGAGCAGGGCTCGGAATTTTATGCATCTAAAAATATATTTTAAGCGCTTAACAAATGCACATAAAAATGAAAAATATGCGCAAAGATATTCATTTACCTACGAACAAAGTACCAAAACTAAAGTAATATGAAAATATATATTTTCATATGTTATTATTTTTAGAGAAAAAAACAAAAAAACACACACAATTTTGTCTATTATTTAATGCAACCGAACTGTAGTTGCGTTGCCAGTCGGCAACTGAAAATTAATTGTTGCCAGAAAGGCACTAAATAGCCACTGAAATTGACAGCTCTCAATTGCCAGTTGCCATCAGTAGTATCATTTTCAGTAACTGGCAACCCAACTGACGCTCGGTTGCCATCCATAATCGGCATATTAATATTTTTTCGAAAATTGAGAAATATGTATTAAAAATTTTTTATAACTCCAAAAATATGCATTTATTGCCAAAATATGCAAAAATATGCACTTACCACCAAACTATGCAAAAATGGCCAACTACAAATCGATACCAAACTACTTTAAAATTGATAATTCGCATAGATAATTAGTCAATATCTTCTTATATATCAACACAAAAAAACATGCACATGCATGAAAGTCCGAGCCCTGCTAATGAGATACTTTAGCTGTCATAAGTTGCATAAATGCAAGCAAATATACATTATAGCACTTGTAGTTGTTGTATATACATACACAATTAAATAAAAAAAGGCAAATGTTTTAACAATAAACAGAAACGAGTGTCGAAATATCAAACAAACAAAAAAAGTGTCAGTAGGTTGCATATTAAAACAGATTTTTATCTTCCATCCCTTTCTAATCTACAATTCTACTAAAATTATAGGCAGACTCAGTGCATACATACAGGCCTTTAGTAGAGAAATACTTGAAAGTATTGCAACTTAGCACAAGTGCACAATTTAGTTACAATAAGTAAAATTAACTTTGGGAATTGAGCAACAAATGTTAAAAGAATAATGCTACTTTGTCAGTCATTTTTGAAATTGCTTAAATTATGTGCATTTGTTGTTGCTCACAACTTAAACATTTTGACGAATAAAATAAACATACAAAATGAACAAAAGTTTGTCCTTGTTAATAATTCTAAAATGTCCTGGGAGAGAAATCTTGTAAGTTAAATACTGAGTTCATTTATTTTTGCAGCATATCTGATTTGTTAAGTTTAAAGCAAAAGAGGAATCCAAACGATTAGCATTCATTTCTCCTATATTTTCTATAAAATAAGTCTTAGTAGAAGAAAACTTGACTTTTATAAAACAACAAACTTTAAATGCACTTTTATAGAAATTGATTTATATGTTTAAAGTTTTATTTAGGCATGAAGGACAAAAAGTAAATTTGACAGACATTTAAAATAAAATATTTATGCTTTAAAATATTTTTTCATACGAGTGTTTTGTAATCCTGCATTAATTTAAATATTTGCTTGTTTTTTTATTGAGAGAGAAATATTTGAAGTGTTTAGTCCCGATCCACACATGCAGTTTTTATTGCAGAAATTTCTGAATTTGTTGTGTTGAAATAGAAATATGTTATAATTACTGCAACAAAAATTGCACGTGTGGACCGGGACTTAATAATTAGAAAGACAAAGACATATTTTTAACTGCATGAAGGTTGAATTTGACACTATGTTGATTACGAGATCACTCACCTTTCGACAGTGACAGGATAAAGAAGTTCAGTTTTTTACGTTAAATAATTTGTCTTTTCCATAATTCTTGGAAAATTCCTTTCTCAATAAAATTAATATAATTTAAGTTTTAAAAACTTTAATACAGCGAACGAAAAATCACCCCTTCAAAACAGAAGTTAAAACAAAACATATTATTTTTGCATTTTTTTTTCTATTTCAGCGACTGTATATATTGTCCGTATTACAAAAATTTAATTTTTTAAGTTATTTATTTTACTCCCCCATTTTCCAATTTGCAAACAAATTGGCTCTGGAAAATCGAGTTAGATAAGGGATTTCTGCTATTGACTGGGTTAGTAAACATAACTTACTTACCCTTTTTACTTCACTTTTTCAATCTTTCTTGACTTCCGTTCGTTCGCTGCTTAACTTTAAAGAGATCAAAATATAATTTAAGCTTTAAAAAATTATGATGAAGAAAACTATAAGCAGATATGAGTAAATAAAATACTTAAAATTTTTAAATTAAAAATCACACAAGTAAAGTTAGAAGCTAAGGAGACACAAGCACATTTCCTGTTTTTATCTATGCCGTTTTATCATAATATCTTAAGTCTAAAAATCGTATTTGGAGATATTAATGACTCAATGTAAAATATGTAGTGTTTTTGCTCTAGAACTTTAAAAAATAAGCAGTAATAACTTATTCGAAAAACGGAGTATTTCAAATCGGATTGGGCCCAAATGTAGATTGTTAGAAGACGAACCAGAATATGACCTTAACTCGATTTTGATTTAACTCGACTTAAGATGTTATGATAAAACGACACTTCAATTGCGAAAACTAAACTTTATAATAATACCAACGTTGAATAGCGATACTTCATTTACTTAATTCATCGATCAACTCAGTATCTACTCGCACAGAGATTTGCCCTTCAGCAGCTCATAAACTTACAATATAATTGTGCAAATTCGTATACTATACAATAATATCTCCAATGTGTTAGATGGTTGCACAATATATATAATGGCAAAAATCTAAATAGTTTCGATTTTAATTGCACAACCAAAAAAAGTAAATCATACTTTGTTATGTGTTGGCAACATTGTGAAGTATTTTTCCTTTTTCATTGTGAGCAGAAATGCGCCATATTTTATTTGTATAGTGCTGGTCAAAACGGCAATAATATGAATAAAACATATTCAGTAATATTGTACAATGTATGGGCCACTTTATATAGATATAAAATGTCCTTGTTAAATTGCGCTGTTAATGGAAATTTAGCAGTATTTTTTACTTTATAACGGACTTATTCATTAACGCTTACACTATGCATTTAGAAAAAAATCCATTCTACAAAAGAAAAAAATGTTTTTTTATATTTCGTTCTGAATAACTCCGAAACCTTTACGCATCTAAAAAATTATGTTAAAATATCTTAAAGGCGGCAAAAATTCAAATTCCTAATTTAATTTTTAGCAAAATTGAGCGAATCTTTCTCAAGTGATAGTAAAATGTGTAGAACAACCGCTTTAAAACACATTTGTTTTGCAAAAGTCAGGTAATTTCACTTTATTGTGAATAACATCCATATTTATTCATCGACTTTTATGTGGCTTTTCTGATCAGGTATTAAAAATGGATTTTTTTCATACATTTTTAATAAATTAATACTTTCCGATTTTGCCTAAAAAAAATAGTTGTAATTATCGTGGTCTGAAGAGTTCCAAAACTGTTGAGAATATTAAAAATATTATTAACACGGCTTAAAGGTAATTATATCTCAAGCTTTTTAGTGTTCTTTCTAATAATACTGGATAACCCCTTCTCAAGTTATAGTGCAATCTGTGGATCAGCCTCTTTTGAAAAATTCAAATTTTAGAAAAAAAATGTTTTTAATGTATCCATATACCACCTATTGGTTATATGCTCCTGAATTATAATAAAAATAAGGAACAAATTTTTATACTGACTTTTATTAAAGAAAAAATATTTGAAGTGAAGAAAATAAACTAATAATTATTTCAATGAATAATAGTTTTAAATCAAAAGTTATAAAACAAAATAATATTTACATTTTGTACAGTGTTTTTGAATTTTAATATCAACACGACCCTCTTCTGTAAACCGAATACGAGTAAATTTCTCGTTTTCCAAATATAAATTTGATATATTTTAAATGGTATATAGTAAATTAATTTCAGATATGATATTTTAAGCTCTAAAATATATGAAACTGCAAAAAATCTGAAAAAAGTTTGCTATTAGTGGATTTACTCGATTTACAGAACAGGCAGAATAATTTTAAATCTCAGTTGGTTTTGTAGTTATTGGACCATAAGATATAAAATAATATAGTTTTATTAAAGGTAAAGTTATTGTAAAGTGTGAATTTTTTATAACAACATACGAGTAGTTTAAAGCATAAATTAACTATCGTTTCTGAATAAGGCCGTAAGTGTTTAGGTGGTGTTATTTAATATATTTTTATTTAATATATTTTTTAAATAATACGCTTTTCTAGCTAAACCAATTTTGCATATCACACATAATTTTATCTAATAACTACAACCACTATACGAACAATTTTAAGGTTTAATGTTCATATTTAAATATGTTTCATTTTTCCCTCTACTAAATGTTATAAATCGCTCAAAAGCTGCCAATTTAATTGTGAATTATTCATATTAATTTATATGACTAAAAATCATAACAAATACATTTAAATCATAGCGCTAGCAATTATTCATAATATGTTGGTAATAAATATGAGTAGCAAATCTATATGACAATTGTATTAAATAACAAAACTTTTTTAAAGACTTTTAGAAAATCAGGTTTGAAATTTTTGTAATTGTATAAAAAAATTTTAAATAAAACACAAGAATAGTTATTACTCATATTATAAAATCCACATTAAAGCCAAAGTTTAATTGTAATTTTAAATATTTGCTACATATCTTCTAACAAAACTATGACTGCATTGACAGTTTATTAAAAAAGAACAATTCAAATTAATTGCCTCAAAGAAATTGCTTCAAATTCAATAAAGCCAAATGAATAAAAATTAAGAATAAATTAAATAGTAAAAAAAAGTCTTCCACTTCTGGCACACAACACTACGAGTATTGTGTGAAACCCATTTTGAAAAAACGTCAAAAAATATTACATAAAAGACAATCAAATAACCAAAATTTGATGGCACTGTAAAGACATCCCACAATAAGAATAGATTTTTAAAAAGTTGTGGCCATAAATGTCAGGCAAAATAGAAAATCTTCAAGAAGAAATGAAGATGATGATGATGGACCAACGAGTGGAAAAACAGCAATTAAAGTAAAGATTGCCAAAAAATATGTAAAATGCTGACAATATAAAATGATGATCATGCAATTAGAAATATTAATAAAAAAATTATTCAAAGGACTTTAAAGAAAACTTATTTTGTGGAAAAGTAAAATTATTCCTATAAAATAATATGCAAATTAAATAATATTTGTCAACAACAAAACTAAACCAACAACAAGAAAGATTGACCTAAAGAGTTAAGAGCATACATTAATTTATTTTTTCTTATTTTCTGCCCTCTCTGCCTAGGAATTACACAGCAAACATTTCGTGCCGATTTCGGTCTCAACAGAAAACATTTATAAATATTTTATTGAATTAAAACTTAAATATTTGTGCACATACTATCAAGAAATAAATGAAAGTTATTACGATAACTAAAATCAAACAATGTGCAGAAGTGACTGCTGAAAGTCGTGAGACGTATATTAGAAAATGTGCAAACTATTATGTTAAATGTCTTAAAGAAAATAATGTACACACTAGTTTCATATTAATATTTCAGAAAATGAATTTTAGACAACTGAGTTAATTGTCTGGTAAAGTATCAAATTTTTTCTGACGTTCGACATGTCGGCAAAAATGTTTCCTGGGTACATACAGTGTGACCCAAATACAAACAAGGAGCTTATCAAAATGGTAATTAGCAATTTAGTTTTAATTTTCTTTAAAATGTTTGGGGAAATTTCTCTTGGAGTTGTGCTTACTTTTATATGTACTAATTTGCTCATCCGGGATAACAAATTTATACTACATCATAATTGCCAAAGAGCAAATCGTTACCAAAAACGCAAAACGCCATAACTAATAAATTATTCAAAATTGACTTTTTATAAATTCGGATATATTTCCCCAACACAAATCACAGAAGAAGGGTAACTTTCAATACACACAATCTTTTTTTTCCTACATTTTAACAAATGACAGGTGTCTTACGAACAAAATAAGCCATATATCATGAAAATCGATAAATAAATGTTGATATTATTATAGCAATTAAGTGAATGCACTCCAACATTTCACTAGAGGGAAAAAACCTGTCACAAAACAGGTCACGTAACTGCTTTCCACGGACTAGCAACTGGTTCGAGTTCCAGAATTTTATATGAAAGGGACCGATAACTTTTACTTAGCTTATCACTGCAAGGGGTCAACTGACATAATTAACATACTTAGTGATAGTTTCTACACCCAAACTTAAGATACTTGTCCTATGGTAGTTTCTTTAATATTAGTCAAATTACTGTACTTTAAACAAATATTTTTGATTAGGAAAAAATTTGCTTGTACAGTGATGATATTTTGCTAACGTTTTTGTTCTAGATTTGTGATATGTTCTCTGTTCACACGTCACGACTCAGGAACTTGTTGTACTATTCCCATTATCACCAGTCATTAGTACAACATTTCCCGCAGGGTTAAAATATACTTTCGGTAATAGATTTATTTTGGTTTGAAAAAAATTTGAAGCTAATGTCCAATATATTTATTTAAAGGACCAAAAAAAATATTTGTAGATCCTATAATTTTTCATCTGTCTTTTCTTCACTCTTTTTTAATTTTATATGTCTATATTGATCTTATTGTTATTGTCTCTCTCTCTCTCTCTCTCATCCCTGTTCGTCTGTGTCTCACCTCTAGCTGCTTTTCCTTTTCATTAATATGTTTGTATTTACTATTCTATTATTGGGGCGTATACTTATTAATTTTTTTATTTCCCTATGGGACTAATAATCCGTAATTGTCGGCTTTAGGGTTTCCTTCTTGTTTTGGTCTTGCCCTGCTATGTTGTCGGCTTGCGTATGTTTACTGTTTTCTTTCCAATAAAAATGTTTAAAAGGTTCGTTCGAATATTGTGACGTAAGCAGTGTTTATTTGTATATTTTTTTACTTTCTCATACTTTTAATATTTTAAAATCAATGAGATTGAAATAAAAGAATCTGATTAAAATATGTATACCCAAAACGAGAATCAATCTTATATTTTATTTTCATAAGTTTGTTTTTACTACATGAAGTATTATAATGCACAAGTCGAAATTGCCAAAGGCTCCACATTGGCTGAGTTGAAAAAAAAGAAAAATAAGTAAATGATTTTTATGTCAAATATTAAATTTAATTACAAGAGTTAAAAAACTTCAAACTATTATACGAAATAAAAGCCACACTATGACACAGAGATCTGAAGTTCGCAGACACAAAGGCTACTGTAATGAAAAAAAAATTCTACAGATTTTATTTTTAATATATTTTTATACAAATAATTTCATATGAGATTTACGAAAAATATTTTTAAGAAAACAAATTTTTAAGACTGCATTAGAGTTATGTACATTGCCCAGCAAAAACTTACTAATGTGTTGTAATTACCAAACAACATACTTTTCAACATAAGCTACATACCGTCTGCATTACTTCGCAGTAGCTAAATCAATTACTTACAAGTAAATAAACAAGACAATTATTCTCTAATTAGCACAGTAGTATAGTGCCTCCGCTACAGATGATCAGCAGTTCAACTCCTTCCGAAGCAAAGGGGACTTTTTTTAATTGTGTGCATATTCATAAAAAAAAGTTTTAAGCCCGTAAGAATAGAGTTATTCAGTAGACCAGTGAGTAAAACACTTGACATAAAACAAAACCATAACTTAAAATGATATGATCTCGAAACCCACCAGAGTCATTTAATTTTTATTATGTTTTATGTGTTCAATGTCTTCTAAATATTGAAATTTTCAAAATGATATTTGTAAGTCAATGCGGTAACTACTTACCTTCCGTGACATCGTTATGGTAAAGTTAATTAATGTTTATCAAAAGTTTGGCTCAGATATTTTCTTAATTAATTTGCCCTGCCTTCCACAAGGCTTCTTACAGCTATTATTTAATAGACATGGATGCTTTTGAAATCATTTTATAATATGTTGAATACTCCAACTTTTTTCATTACAAATATTTTTAATGGCAAAGTTTCAACTTATTTTTTGCCAAACTAAACAATCTAAAATCAAATCTTGTTTAGGAATTTGTAAACAATATTTAAAATAAACTTCGCTTAGTGAAATGTAACCTATTGCAGCAAATTTCTATTTTTCTCTTTTAAGATTTTTGTGTGAAATAAATTTAAGCTATGGCTTGCAACATTCCGTGCATGCTTTAGAAAATTTAAATACTTTAAGTTATGAACACAGATTTATATTAGCAGAAAACACCACATTCCGTTGCTTTACCAACACATTTGTACTTTACCACTAGGAACAGGATATTGTTTTACTTGTGTTGTTATTCCGGTTTCCGGTAACAAACTTGTTGTGTTGGCGCTAATTTGTTCTTCCACGAAATTCCTAATAAAATAAATGCTTTAGTGATTTGCGGCTTGCTTTCCACAGAGTCTTTATATCTGTCCTCTGATTATGGAGAAGAGATAAAGCACAGCGAACAAATAAATATAAAAATTTCAACGGATTTTGGTTTTAGTGCATAATTCCAAATGTTTCACTGTTTTGTCACTATAAATAAACTTAAACTAATACACGCATCTAAAAGACTTTTTCCTGACTTTCCTGTGAGTCTGGGCATGTGTTTATACGAGTGATAGTGCTGTGGTAGTTTGCTAGTTTGTTAAACTACTAAATCTTTCACAAAACTTTATTCCACTCCAAAAATTAATGGTTTTCAAGCTAAATATTATGCAGAACCATGAACTATTTTTCAAAGTTTTCGAAACACATCCATTAATTCTAAAACCAAAATTACTTTTAAGACAAGACCAGTTTATATAGAAAAAGCAAAATGAAAAAAATATTATTTCAATTAAATTTTTTGTATTTCTTGGGAAATAAAAATCAAATGGTATTGGAATTTGTAGACAGAAATTTGCTAAAAAAAACCACACCAAAAATTCAGTAGAAAGTTAGCAAAAAGTTCAATACTTTGCTAATATCTGGATAATGAGCTGTTTAAATCTTGCAAACAAATTCCAATTTATTTATTATTTGATCAGAATTGTTGTTTGTCTGTTCATTTAATATGACTATGGCCTTAGAACTTTAAGCCGACAGTCACCCAAAACAATGTACGATCATTTTCCAGGTAAATCCTTTAACTAAGTGAATGTCCTGAAAGAAACACATAATTTCTTAATGTAACTTGGTTGCGAGAAGCTTTGTACCAATTGTCTTTGATGCACTTATCCTCTGAATAGTGACAATAGGACTGATACAATACGTTCCCGTGTCGTGACTGGTGAAAAGAGAGCATATCACTTACTTAGAACAAGAATGTTAACAAAATACCCTCAATGTACAAGCAACGGACTTTTTCCAAATTAAAAATACTTGTTTAAGGACCAGTAATTTGACTACACTGAAAGAATTAGGTTCATAAATACATAAGCACTAATTCCACGAAAAACACATATACATATAAAATTCAACCAACGTAACGCTCCGTACATACATCTTTGATATCCTGTGATTTGCATTTCAAATATAAATAATGACATGATATTTGTTTTTCCATTAAAAAATTGTGTGAAAAAATTTCTTCTTAATAAAAAATCTAGTGATAATTTTTTTTTTGTGCCAGTCGTTTTTTGCAGCTTGACATTTTCAAAGAAAGCAATTTGCTTGTAAGTTTTTATTGCTTATTTTACGATCTTGTAAACATTTATTGACTTCTCCACGTATAATGTTGTAACAATATATCAACTTTTATTTGAGAATAATTTGTAAGCACATGAACTTATTTAAACATAAGAAACACATTATTATTTCATGAAGAATTTGAACATTTATCTTAATACAAAAATGTATTAATCATAAGACCGTTTCTGTTAATAATAAATAGTTTGTCTAAAACTAAACATTAGAAACATTATTATGATGAATGGTCAATGATAAAAAATTACTACATCTTTTAAAAATGGATATACACTTTTAAGTATATAAGCAACTACATAATATGCAGTTGCTTATATACTTACAATATATTATATTTTACAATATATTATATTGTAAAATATTTCTATAGAAAACTTAAGCATTTGGAATCACAGTAAGAATTGCTCATATATGTATTATCCTTGGCTACTATACATATCGCTCATTTGTTGCAGAATCAGTCGTTAGAACATTTTTTAAAGAAAATTCTTTTAAGGAATTTAAGCTTTCCAAATATCTATCGACATTAAATGAAACAACTAAGAAATGCATAATAGCAAAAATTTATAGTATAAGAGATTAATTAGACAATAGAAATGAAAAGACAGCATCTACCTCAAAAGTTAATTAAATTTGTAATATAAAATTTCATTATACGACTACAATCCACATCGCATGTCTTTCAATAGTGAACAACAATAATTAAATCAATAACACAAATTGATGCAGAAAATACCCAAATAATCAAATATCTTATTGCAGTATAAGAGCGCATAGCTACCACTACTTCAAAAGTCATACTCACACTGACATAATACGAAACCAAGAATACAATATTAACAGAAAATTTTTAAAAAATACGAAATCCCGATTCAAAGTGGTGGTCAAGCTTTGGTCTCTCCCAACTAAGCACTTTTTTTATTCTATTGTCCAAATTATTTTTTAAGGAATGTAACATTATCCTGGCATTTTACACGCTTTTTAAAAATTAAGTTTTCAAAGAATTACTAAATTTACTTGTTAGAAATAACAGCAATTCCAGGAAACCAAAGAAACTTTTGTAAATGCTACGAGTTTATTAATAATAAATTAAATTTTTTTTCTAGTCTACAGAAACATCATTATTGTAGCACACTATTCAGTAGCCTATGGCTGCTCGCGTTAAAAGTAACATTTTAGATTTCCCTCGTATATGTAGTAAAGGAACCAACATTTCAAACGTCTACAAGTCTGAGAAAATTGCAAATTAAATTTAATGTGTACATTTTAACAGCCACATAGAGACAATAATAATAGTACAAGTTCATATAATCTTATTTATGTATATGGAATACTTCAAATATCTACCAAAATAAACTCATACAAATAATTGAAATTGTATTCAGCCACATATACACATGTACATATGAATGGCATTTATAGTATGTCCGTATTTATTTACTCCTTTCCCCAATCTCTTCCGGCTATAGATGAATTTTCAATTGTTTCTAGGAATTTCAATTGCTTCTTTGTATCTACTCGTACATGCATGAGCACCAGTGGGAAGCAATAAATTATTGTTATATTCGTATATCGTCAAATAAAATGCAAAAAGCCTTATCTAACATTTTAAAACTTTTGCAGGAGAAACAAAAAACTTCTTTAAATAAAAAACGTATCGACAATTAGTGCAAAATTTTACAAGAAATTTATAAATTTGTTGGTCCTTTTTTATTTTTATTGTAAAATTTTGCTTTAATTGTCAATATATTTTTAATTTAAACAAGTTTTCTGCTTTGCCTGTAAAACTTTTAAAATGTTTGATAAGGCTTTTTGCATTTTCTGTGACGATATACATTCACATTCAACTATTATCATTTTAGGAGGACATTTACTTAAATTGCAGACTTTGTTTCATTACTTGGCCTTTCTCAAAATGTATCCTTTTCATTTCCCTTATTTTGTATTCATCATTTTTAAAAGCTTTTTGTTGTCAACCGAAATTTAATTTTAAGACAAAAATTTTAAATGGGTTTTAAGGGCTCTTTTTTCTCAGGTCACCGACCAAAACAAGGAGGTTTGTTATAAATATGAAATGTGTTTTGTGTGTCTGTGCGTAGGATCTTAATTGAACAAATTTACATTTGATTCAGGAAATTTGGTGTTTGAAGTGAAAAATAATTTTTTTTTTTGTGTACTTACTTGGAACTTTTATAATAAAAAAAATCAAAAAGCTTCACTCTGGCATATTCGTTTAATTTCGGAATCATTATATTAAATTGAAACATTGAAAGCTTTTAATTCAAAATCAAAGTCACTATTTCAGTGGCTTATGTAACGCATTGGACGTCTTTCCTTTTATTTTAGCACCTAAAAAGTTGAACGGAAGAAAAAATAGTTATAAATATATTTATTCTCCATAAACTGGTCTTAAAAGTCCTAAAACAATTTTTGAGTTACCTGTGATTCTTCAATTTTCTTAACCAATAGCAGATCCATCAAAAGCTGAAGAAGTAGTACACAATGCAATTTCAGGCTTAAAAGTATTTTCCAATCGATTTTCTCATTATTTTGCCGATAATTATTTCAAGAGAAATTGTGGGCCTTCCACCGAAGACTTTCTGAAATAAAAAGAAATTTTAATTTAAAGACTATTGGATTTAAGGACTAAAGGATTCAGATTCCAAGAGCCTTCAATATATTTGTGGCAGATTTAAGCAGATTTTGTTTTAATACTGCTTTATTCCTTAAACAATTTCGCATTCAGTTGAAGGTTGCAGTCACACAAGAATGAAATCATATAAGCTTATAAACCTCTCAGCAGTAGCGTAAGAACTTTCCGAAAAACTACTTTTCTTAAGTCGACTTTAGCACTTATTCCTTTTCGGTCCAGATACAAAAATCTTTTTTATCCTTAAATATCCGAAAAAATTATATTTCTCAGAATTTTTATAAATAACACTATCCAACAAAATTAAATTGTTTCCAAATGACGGGCTTCTAGCAACTGATTTTGGTACAGGACACCAAAAAAAAAAAATACGCGTAAATCAGAGTTTGAAAATTTAAATCTGGAACTCATTTTAAGAGGGGTTAAATTTCTCTTCATTTTGCCAATTGTTATATTGATTCGGCACAGGAAATCTACTAATCCTTATATTTAAGGTATAACCCAGTGGGAAAGGTAGTCATTGATTACATATATAATGAAAGATATAATGTATTGTTTTAAAAAGCAAAGCAATGCATTCCTTTTTAATAGAGAAGGTAATTTGCTCATACAAAAAAATTACACATGTTCTGTGCTAACAAAAACGAGAGCTGGAATGAAAAATTATGCATGCTGTGCTTTCATTACATTCTCCTTTACTATTCACTACCATTACCCGCTGGGAAAATGTGCTCAGTTTATTTATTTATTTATTTTTTTTTTTAACAATACGAAGAATATTTTTGTGGATGGTGGATGGAAAAGACCCTGTATGGGTATTTTTGTCCCTTTGCTAAAAAGAAGGCGAAAATTCTAAAAAAAAAAATGTTACTCAGGCTTAAAAATTTCTTATACTGAGTATTAAAGTGAGTAAGAACGAAACTAAACCTTAAACACATTTCGAGTTTTGAATGATTTCTTCGAAACTTAAAATATAAAATAGCTTGGAAATGTCGCAAGAAATATTTTTCCTGTGGTGTTTTACATAAAAGTGCTGAAAACATGTCATACCTCAAACGTAAGAGTGACAAGATTTCCTATGCTGACTCACTTAACTATGTGCAAAATGGTGGGGGACTTTAACTTCCCCTACAATAAAGCTCAGATGTAAAATTTCAAAACGCTGCTCCACGTATATATATTTTTGGTGACCTATACCAGAATCAGGTGTTATAACCAATCTCTTTTTGTTGTACTGTGTTATTATTCATCCACTAAAACATTAATTTTGTTATATATATTACTAAGAATTTAATTTACCAATTTCACTTTCACTTTGAGCTACTTAGATCTTTGTGCAGACGCTTTGAACCATATCTTCTTCTACAATATTTGCTCTTGATAATGATTATCATCAAGATATAGTTCCGCAGAATATGATATATAAAAGCTTTTTTTCATGATTATTTTCTTTTTACATTTTATAGCCGCACATCACAACCATATACCTTACAAGTATAACGATAAGAACAATAATAATTTTTTAAGCATAACAAGTGCATACACATACAAAAAAAACACTTAAAAGAATATTATATATGTAGTAACCAAAAGTGTCATACCAGCTCCTAAAACTATGCAGCAGAAACTTAAGAGGTTCCCTATATCAATGGGACAAGTATGCACTTTCCTGGGTGCATGTGTGTGAAGCCCTGTACAGACGGTTGTCAGATCTGGCAATGTGCTGGCAATACACGGACAATAAAAATTGTCAGCACAATGTATATTGTTAGTTCACAAAGTTGTCAGAAAAGCTTACAATTTATTGCCAGGCAATTGTGTGACAATAAGATTATCTGACAATATTGCCAGTAAGAAATTTATAGTTTACACGATTGTCAGATGCAAATATGTAACAGAAATTATAAATTATTTATCATCTGGGCTTGTGTTAGCTTCAAAAGGTTAAAATATAAATTAGTATCAAACATAAAGAAGCAATTCCAACTACTAGCTGCATAGTTTCTTTTATTTTCCTTTTTCCCTTTCCCTAAAAAAATATGTGTGCAGTACTGCCAATAGAAAAAAGTCTCTGACAATGATAGCATTATCAGATGATAATTAAAAAATGTCTGACAATTATCTGACAATGGCAACGCGATGTACTCGCACGATTGTCAGATGTCTGATAATTTTTTGTCAGCAGGTAGTATTCAAATCGACTGACAATGCTTTTTCTGGCGACGTTGACAGGCAACAATTGTCAGTTTACACGGTTGTAAACAATTTTCAACACATTCTACTGACAATATTGTAAGATTTGATAACCGTCTCTGTACATAGCTTAAGAATTATTGTTACAATGGCTTGTAAGGATAGAAGAATAACTTGAATACGTGGGTGCATGCTGCAACATGAAGATACTTGTTTTCATATAATAAATTCATAAAAATACTAAAATCAGGTCACACCAAAGTACCACTAGAGACTGGTTGCTGATACATAAGAAAACTTGTCAAAACTTTAATGAGTTCATGTGTGCGGCGTATACTGTTCTTTGTTATGTTTTTTTTTGTCTTGCAGTCTTCTTATTTGCGGTATCTTGCATCAAGTTTTTCAGTAAAAATTAAATTGAAGTTGATTTAGCAACAATTTGTATCAAAAAAGAAATGTTAAGCTTATAGAACATACAACTTAAGGCTTTAAAGAGTTTATGAGTATACTTTATACATGCCAGTTTTAGCAGTTAAAGAAAATCTTTTTTTTTTTAATATTTCTATCACAAAACAACTTGCTGTTGTTGTATAATAAAAATATTGCGAAAATGATGAATGATAAAAATATAAAATGAAAATGAGCTATATAGCTAGTGTTTCTAAGCGGAAATGGAAATGAAACAAAAAACACAACACAAACAAGGGAAACCATCAGTTTTTACTGGTTGAGCACGTATAAAACGACCCTAAGCTTACCATGTGGCAATAGTGATATATGAGTATGATATTCTAAGCTGAATTGTTGCTTCAATTTTTAAAACAATAAAAACGAAAGTAGAATTCAAAGAATAAAAAAACGTACAATGTAAAAGCCACAATACAAATTGTGCACACCACAAAAAAAGAAATGTGAAACTGAAAACCAAACAAATATTTGTCGGCTGTGGAACGTATAACAGAAAGTGTTTTTTTTTGCGTTTTAAGGAAGGTTTTATCACCAACGTTGATGGCAATAAACAAAAATAAAGTGAAAAGGATAAAAAGAATAAATAGTAAAAGAAAAATGCAAAGAAAACAAAAAATTCACAATAAGAAGAGAATTTTGAAACAATGAAAACAAGAATCCTATGAACAAGCCTCTTCTCACAAAAAAAAAAACGTTTTACTTACACGACGATTCTTAACTGCCAAAAAGACTTAAGCTCCAAAAACAAAATTAAGCAAACATAAAGATTTTATTAATTATATTTGGGTAAAATTAGCTTTTGTTGCAAATTTGTAAAGCAATTTTGCAAATTCTGTTATATATCTCATCAGTTTTTAATACTTAATAGTTCTGCATTTACTGTAGGCAACATACATACTTGCTTTGCTTTTGTTTGTTTCTGGCAACGAAAAATGATATGTCACTCGCATTTTATAAACATTTTTATCTCCGACTTAGAAAGAAGAATAAATAACTGAATTAAAGTTCACATCGTCGCGTTTCTTCTCAAACGACGTAAGCGCAATTTTTTCGAAATTGACTTTTTTGGTTTTTATTGCAGAAAATGGCAGTTGCACCCAATTGTATTCTCATCTTGCAAAAAAATTGCATGAAAAACAAAAAAAAAATTAAAGCCACTTGGAAAACCTCGTAGGCGCCATACAAAATGACATTTGCATGCAAAATATAATGGTTTTTATATTTAAAGTGGGAAATGTTTAAGGGTGGGTCACCACCAATTTTTTTGTCTTTGATATAAAAATGTTTCTACACCATTCAGGAAGTTCCAAAGTCATGTTTTATAAAAAAAAATTGTTTTAAAATACCCTATTTACAAAGTTATTTATTTTTGTTTAGTTTTTTGAAAAATGAGTTGTTGGTGCCTCTCACAGAATATAGCAAATTCAAAAGAAATAGCTTTGTTTCTTTACTTTAAAAGTATGTCTAAAATTTGTTTGTCATTCGTGATTATTTTTTATTATATACTAATATCAAATAAATCAATAAAATGGAAAGTCGGATAAATAAATCTTATAAAAAATATAAATAAAAAGCATAGCTGCAGCTATTTTTTGAAAACAACAAATTTTGTTTCAATCGTAACAATTTCAGTCGTAAATAGTTCAATTATTATTGAAGAAAAAGAAACATGTAAAAATATTGTAGTTCATGACTTGTCTATTTGTATGGATTTACTATAGTTGTGGTATTTTCTAATATCTGATTTCGGTATTTTTGTTATTGTTTCGGATTTTAAAGTAGAAGAAAACAACTTAACAGAATTTTTGACAAACCTGGGGTTATGACATTTCCAACAAAATGAATGTACTGCACAAGGTTGTGGTTAGTCATCCCAAAACTCTACACTAAACATGAAGGTTGTTGAAAAAAGAAAAAACGAAAAAAAATAACTATTAAACAGCAGAGAAAAAAATATAACACCTTTACTGGCACGTTTCTTATTTATTAAGAAGCAATTAAATATCCGAAAATATTACAAACATTTCTTCATCTTGATCAGGAGGAATTGTATCTTGTTAAAAATGTAGTAATTAAAAATAAAAATGTATTTGTATATAATTCGTATCGATACTTTTCACATTAATTTTATGTTTTCTTAATAGAGTAAATTAAATTAAGTTAATTTAGTTAAAATATTCAAACACTTCCAAGCAAAAACTTTTGGCATTTTTCTAATCGTTAGTACTCTTTTAATGGGCTACAAAGTAATGAGTGGTACTTATTTATCTTATTACTTAGAAGTACTACTTAAGGCGGCTTCACACTGTAGTATAAGTATTAATACTTTTGAAAAAAAATGCTTCCCTGATGTAATTGTTGTTTGAAATTTTTCAAAAAGTAATAAAAATGTATAATGTCAGAACTTCATTTTCCTCAAAATTATTAATACTTGTATTATAGTCTAAAACAACCTTTAGTAATTAATAAAACTAGTACGTATTTATCTCATTACTTTGGTTTAAAAAAGTGTTAAAAGATGTAAATAAAATATAGCGACTTATTTTTTAGCTTTAAGTAAGTCAAATAATAACTAGTTAATTGCTGTGGCAATGTAAATACATTTCTGGGGTTTATCCCTTATTTTTTAAACCTATCGAACAAAAATAAGTAGTTATCGAGTCATAATTTACGATTTACTCCTTCATATATTTTTTGTTCTACCAGTAAGCAAAGTTTTTGCTGTGTTATGTTACAACAACAAAACTATTCATGGGATTTTAAACTGCTCTTCAGATTGAAAAAAAACACTAAAAACGAAACACTAAAAATATTCACGTTTGAAGTGTTGCTTAAAAGAATTATAAATGAATTTTTATTCATAAATAATTTAACACAAAAACTGAAGTGAAATAAAAAATTAAATTGAGAGAGAAAAACAGATAAACTACAAAGTTTACCACTTTCGTTAAGTGTTTTACTAAAAAGCCAAACACTTGGAAAATATTTGTTAGCTAAATACCACATAAAACAGTGTAAAACGGATCGAAAGAATACGAAAAGACCAGCCAAAAGATTAAAAAAATAATTGGCAAACAAACGTAATAAACGGCTCATTTAAGGCCCAGGGATGTTACGATTATTCTTAATTTTACTTAGGTATGTCCTCTAAGTTTTATGTGATAACAAATAACAATGCACAATACAAAAAAAACAGGGTTCAAGTGATTGGTTCTACTTAGTAGAGAGCACCAAAAAAATATATATTTATATGTGTATCGGAGTTTTCAAAGTTTATATCTGAAATTCATTTTATGGCGAGTTAAAGTTGCCCCCTTTTGCACATTGATACAGTGTATTGGCATAGAAAATCATGTAATCCGTGCATTTAAAATATAAAATGTGAGCAGCAATTTTGTACAAAACAATACGAAAAAAATTTTTATACAACATTTTAACCCTCCAGCTCTTTGCTGTGTGGGTCTTTTTGTCCACTTCTTAAAAAAAGGGGGAAAACACCCCTTTAGCGGTGATACAGCGGGCTGATATATGCTGGAAAAATATTTCTTATAAAACTCTTTATGTCTCTAACAAATTAGTTTTAACAAAGTTTTTAAGTTAAATAATCCTATTAAATTTCATAAAAAGTAAAAACCTGCAATATAAGTGGGCTAAATATTAAAAACCAGAATCTAATAAACAATAAATCAAAAGGACTCTATGTTGACAGACAAATATATACATATTTAACAGAAAATCTCAAATAAAATACTTAAATATGTGTGACTCCCATTTAAGCCCTTATATAACGAACAGAATACCTAAGGATACAACTGTTAGTTTAGGAAGGAGCTGAATTCAAATACGATATATAAAGAAAAACATCTGCTAGTTGTCATAGTCATCATCAGGGAAACCGCAAATATGCAATTGCATATATTTTCCTGTGAAATTTATATAGGCACAAATAAAATTCTTATACGTTTCGGAACTTTTTAAACATTTTGGCATCGATTTGTTAGTGCATATTTTACCCTTTACAGCATGTTTTTGCATATTTCACATTTAGTGGTATTTTTACATAATTTTTTCTAATTTTTGTGGCATATTTCTTTGTTTTCCTGCCTATTTTAACTTTTTTTTAAATTTTAATATGCATATTTACAAAAAATCTGTTTTGTGATCGAAAAATTTTGAAATTTCTTCACATTTAAAAAATGTTTCTTTTGCGGCTTATATTTACTCTACGGTATATTTTCCCCCATTTCTTGAAAATATACATATATAATATAGAAAATATATTAAAAACATGTGCGATGTATTAGTAAAATTTTAAACCCATAAATTATTTGGGGTCTTGGTGCTCAATATTTTATATTCGGACAGATGATAGAACAGACTGGCATTGTTAAGTCGACTCCCATCAAAAAATGCAAATAAAGTCCAGGCAAATGATATTGCCGGCATATTGGCCGGTTCTCCTCTGTGTATTTCGACTAGTGGAGTTTAGATTTTTGACTAGGTAGAAAATCTTTACTCTACGAAGCCAGTATTCGTCATACCAATGGACACTATTTCCTCTATGGGCATTATTTTCTTGAACATTATTGATTGCATGCCACCAATATATGTATATAATTCATGGTGTCAGACATGAATATTATACAAATTATAAAAGAATTGAAAAAGTTTTAAGAGCATATTTTCTTAAATTTTGGGAGCATATTTTTAAGTTTTTAGTGAATATTTAATGCACATAAAACATATTTTTTTGAGAATATTTCCAGTTTCCCTGGTCATCATCATACACAAGATGGAAAATATATAAATAATACAACACAACGATTACAATATACTTGTTTGCTATTTGGACAGGCTTTATTTGATCATGTGTACATACTTTCAAATAAAGATTTTATCTTGTTGTTAACGTGAAGAGTGTTCTCTAGCATTTTATTGCTGTTTACGATATGCGGCTTTTGTGGAGCAAATATAAGAAATACAATAATAAAATGAAAAAATAAAAGAAATACGGTATTTGCTTTTAGTATAAACAACAAAAGAAATTGTTGAAATAAGAACTTAAGCTAGATTTATACGATGAGCTTCTTCATGAGATTTGTCACAGGATAGTCTTTTTTTATTTATTTAATGAAAGTAGGTGTAAAGGGACAAGGGACTAGGAACTCTGTGATGCTATTTTTTTCTACGCCTTTTCTTAGCTTATGATTTACAAATAAAAAAACGTTCGTGAAGAAAGTCGTTATATAAATTTGTTTAGTTGTAGAAAAAATTTTCTAATAGTTAAGAAAATTCTGAAACCTGCCTCAAAAACAAACAAAAATTATAAAATTTGTGTAAGAGTGGAAACAAAGAAAGAAGTCCCTCTGAAAATTACCAGAAAGTTCCTATAAAAACGTCAACATACAATAATTAAAATATAAAAAGAATACGAAAGTAACGAATCTAGTTGAGAACTTACTTGATTGCAAATATAAATATTAGTATAAATATCTACATTTACCCCTTGGTCTCGCAACTACGAACATAACTTGCTCAGGAAAATTCGTAAGGAAACCACTCAGTTTTTTACGTATTTTTCATAGAAGTTTTGCTGAATAAGTTTTATTTCATCTTTATAAATCAGTCTACTTTTACTATAAATATACATACAGTGGAACAGAATTAAATTCTCAAAACATCGGTACACTTCAAACATATTTTTGAAAAGTTCCAAAACGTCTTAGGTTATGAAATGTTATGAGAGAATTTTGCTTCATAAGTCCAATGATATGATTCCGTTAAATTTTTCTAATAAAATATTTCACAATCATTAAATTTTCAACAGCTGCTAACGAAAAGCAACCAACAAAAATAGTTTTGTATGTTTCTCGTTGTTGTACTCTTTCTTACTATTTTATACTCATAGGGCACATTGTTTTGGCGTGCTGTTAGATGAAGTAGTTTAGACGTTGCCTATAAAACAAATGATGGAAATCAAAAATCTGAGTTCGAGATACTGTGAGCGGTCATTAACATTACAATTTTTTATGTATATTAGCCTTTATCATACGTATTTGTAGCATGGAATTGTTAACTAATTAAAATAGTTAATAAAACAATTTAAGTTAATGAGCCTACTAAAAATGTAATAGTTTGATACAAAAAAAAACAGTGTAACAAATTCATTAATATAATGAAATAATTTCAATAAAATAATATATTTTCATTATTTGATTTGGTGATTGGTTCACTAATTTTTTTTTAACATTAAGAATAATGAATGCTTTCAACTAACCGTTTTACATTGAAGTTCAATGAATATTTTCATTGAAATAACGTATGCGTACACTTAATCAACGTATTTTCACAAAAAAATAACGAATCTAGATCAATAAATTTCATTCGTTGAATTTATAAAGGTTAATTTTTCCATTGTGTCAACTAAATTATTTCATATACGTGAGGAAATTTTCATTAAAATAATTTTAAGGAAATTGTTACAATAATATAAGGAAGCGTGAGTCGGTTGTATTTTAAAGAAGTTTTTCATTGGATTAATGTTGAAATTTATAGAATTTATGAATTGGTAGTTAATGTAGTTCACATTTCTCTAATGTGATTGTGCGAAATTTTATTACGATAGTCGCTTAGAAATAACTAATTTATTTCCAAACTATTTTTATGCTGTCCTACTATGCGTTGCTATAAAGTAGTCATTTAGCTAAACAGGTACAACTATAAAATGAATAACAACTTGTCCATTCTTAAGGAGGCGAAAAAATAAATATTTGTTTCTAAAGCAGGTCATACAAATAAATGTTATCCACACATGTCCGTATACACTCGTCCACATGTGTGAACGCGTAAGAGGAACTTTGGCCAGATAAGTATTCTAAGCAAGTAAATCTCAACGAGGTAGAAAAACTTATGAGTTTATATTTTTACGTACAATTATTTGGAATGTACATTAGGGTTGGTAATTTTTTTTATTTTTTAATCATAGAAACGAGTATAATTCCACGATAAATTCTAAGTAACTTTGCCCTAGAAACTATGGGTCTAGAATTGCTTTTGAGCTTGCAGAAATTCCAAAATATGTTCTATGGAGGCTTTACGTGAAAATTAATTTGTTTTTAAAAGAACAAGACTCTAATCAAGAACGATTGAATACAGATTGCGCATTGCTCCTGTCCGTTAACGTGTATGTGCTGATGTGACGTCAAAGTGATGTTGAAATCGAAATGTAAACAAAATTGTCCTATACCAAACACAAGTGTTTGTGTGATGGTGTTTGTGCTTATCTGCTGATGTGACGTGGGTGCGCAGATATATAATGTTTTCAAAAGCTGAATGCGTAATCTGCATTCTACCATTCTTGGGTTCTAATGACTGATTGTGACAGGGGGCATCAAAAAAAATATATATATGTACGTGTATCGCCCTTTTTAAAGTTTACACCTGGAATTCGTCTTAGGGGGAATTTTTATTTCCTCCTAAAATGGCATTTATGTTCCCCATTTTGCACATAGTTATAGTGACTCCGCATAGGAAATCTAGTAAGCCTTACGCTTAAGGTATAAGATAAGTTAAGTACTTTTATGTAAATCACTACGAGGAATATGTTAAGATTCTAACTTTTCAATGGCGCTTTCTTCTAAAAAGCACAAAATGCGTCCCTTCAGCAGCGATATAATGGGCCAAAATGTTTTACAAAAATGTTCGACAAGGTGTTTTACATAAAAGTCTTAAGCATATCTAATACCTTAAACGTAAGACTTTTCTGTACTGAGTACTAATTGTAAATAAGCACAAAATTCACCCTTGAACATATTTTAAGTTTTGAATGATTTCTAAAACTCAAATTGAGTTTGGAGCTTAAGTTTGTTGAAAGACCTATAGTAGAATTTTATGACAAATATTTTAGTGGGTTATTTTAGCCCGGTATATTGTTGCTGAAAGGGGAGTTTTTAGTCCCTATTTCAAGAATGGAACATAAAGAGCTATACAACGAAGCGCTACATGGCTAAAATATTCCACAAAAATTCTTCCCATGCTGTTTTACATTGGAACATTACACCCCCTAAAATGAAACCCAGATGTAAGCTTTCAAAGCGCCGATACAAGTATTAATTTTGTTGGTGCCCCTGCCAGAACCAGTCGCTAGAAAATATGTTATTTTTTTGTGTTGTATAGTGTTACAGAAAATAGAACAAAGGTGATTGAAGCAATTTGACGTATACTTAATATTTTAGCAAAACATTAACCAATAATACTCATACGCATCTTTTATTGAGACAAAGTGCTTCAAGCACTTCTTGTAAGTTTTCCTTTAATAAGCCCGTCACAATTTGTTAACCACTGGCGCTATTCCTCAGCTTTTTCTTTTTGTCAAATATTAGCTGCAAAAGACTGCAAAAGACTGATAGCAATTTTTGTTCTACTTACTGGTTGGTTTTATGCGAGCTAAATCAGTTACTAGACACTTTGGAGTTTCCGCAAGGTCCAAATCGATTTTAGACTTATGGTTTCTAAGGCAACGTCGCTTAGAATTCTGCGTAGAATTATTTCCTTCCCTATGATTTTTTTTTTTTTTTTGTATCCATACAACTTGGCCCACCCTAATGTACATACATATGAGAAAGTTTGTTTAAAAATATATATATAAGTGAAAAAATGTTCGAAATATTTTACTCTAGTATCATCATTTCCTATTATTTTGTCGTTTGACTAATGAACAGAAAAGTTGTTTAAAACATGTTGAGTGTTTTAAGTTAAAAAGTTAAATTGAAATTTCACAATTGTACTGTTAACAATAAAATAGTTTTACTGACATAAAAAAACACACAACGGAAAAGCCAAGCAAAGCAAAAGAAACAAATAAACTGAACCGCTGCAAAACATTCATTAAAAAATTATATTAGTTTTAAGCTGTGAAATGGAGTATTGATTTATTAATTATTTAAAAAATATATTTCTTTAAAAAAAATCTTTCTTAAAATGACCTCTTTAATTCCTTAAAACAACTTTATTTTAATTGTGTAAAATTATGAAAGAAAATAATACAAAACATTTACATTAAAAACCTTAAAAATATATTTGTTTTTACTTAATTTTTGTTTGAATATCTTTTTCTTAAAGAAGAAATCAAAGCCAGAAAAATTATAATAGAAAACATTTTCAATATGAAATTAAGTGGCCTGATTATATGGGACGTCTTATTGACGCGTCACGATGGCGGCTTTTAAATATTCAGTTTGGCAGAAGACCATCATATATTGCTTTGTGCGTTTATGTATTTTCTTTCTCTACCACAGAAATAAAGAAAAGCAAAAGAATAATTTGAAAATATTCTTGGCCTTCTAACGAACACACAGCTACAGTCACAATTCACAAAGAATTGTGTACTCTGTTTCAAATAAATGATAAAAATGTACGAGGACCATAAAGTTATTGTCAAAAGTTATTTAATAGCAATGACAACGTTTTTATTGTTTAATTTCTTATTCTTTTGTGCAATATTAAATTAAGGGGCAAACTTTTGAGAAATTATTTGGCCACATTTGAAGGTCATTATCCTTTTTTATACAAAAGATATTAAAAAAAGAAATATAAGAGTATAAAAACTTTTGTAGTTCTACTCGTGGATTTTAACTTTAATAATTTAATTTCAAATAAAAAAAATTTATCATTTTGAAGGAGTAAAGGGCTGGAGTTGGCCATCAAACACATATTGTACCACTCCCAGTTTCCCCAGTTATAGGACAAGTAAGTTGAAGACAATTGGTAAAAAATTTCCCGCAGGGCTGCAAAAGTTATGTGTCTGTTGGCGAGTGTTTTTTTTTACTGTTTTTTCTTCATTACACTCTGCAACACTTCAGTTTTTCGAATATGAATAAAATAGCACAGAGTACAAAATTAGTTCAAGTTAAAAGTTTCTTTTCTTTTTAACGTCTATGAAAATGACTTTAGTTTTGCGCTTAAATGTTAAAAATACTCTGAAATGGCAATAACCCTCTTCTCGTAACCATTTACCACGTCAAAATATCCAATATGCAAAATTCGTTTTTTAGATTCGTTATCTTGATACCTCATTTTAGACGAAACACCTCGATTTAAAATGCTTAAATTCTCATAGAGGATTGATAACTCAATAAGAAATATGCTAAACCTGACACTTTCAGGAATACGCTGACTTAAAATTCATAATTGACGGGCCTTTGCGCTCTTCTGTAAAGTACAAATTTGCATATTGGATAGTTTGACATGGTAGGGACAATATGTTGCCTAAATCGAAAAATATTTAATAAATTGATGTTTATTTCAGTATTTCCTTGATTATTCCTTTATGCATTTAAGATTACAATGCACAGTGGGACTGGGCACAAAATATGTGGTAAGAAATATATAATTTTAGGCATCAATGCACAACTGATGCACAATTTAGTGAATAATTTAATAAAAATGTATTGTTTGTATATGGGTGATTCTCATTGTAAACGTATATTTTGTGCTTTTTGTTTACCAATTTAACTAAATGAAATACGAGAAGGTAGGATTCATCTTATAGTTTTCGCCTCATTCAACGGATCGTAACACAAAATTATATATTTTGGTAACATTTTTGTGTATTGCGCATTACATTTGCTTTCGTGGTCGTTCAAGGAATAATTTTTGCGGAAAAAAATTTGAACTTGAATATACATGGAAAAATAAAAATGTGCATCCTTTAAAATAATTCTTTACAAACATTTACACATAAGCGAAAATTAGGCGAACCCTTTTTTTCAAATAAAATTAATTTTATATGTAAAATAAGAGAAGCAAATGCAAATATTCTAAGACCGTTATAAATTTATTTTCGTTTTTGGACAAATTCATAGTTTCTTAATGTGGAAAATCAACAGCATGCATTACGGACACGCCATTTTATATGAAGAGAGTATAAACAACATTTTCGTTTTTAACATATAATGGAAAATCTTACACAAAAAAACTTATGTACATTTATTTATAATCTATTAAATCATGCTAAAGCAGCTTTCATTTTAAAATTTATGCGTTTATTTTATAAAATAGTTTATTAAGGGGACACAAAAAAAAGGAATTTGAAATGAGACTCAAACATATATTTTTAATAAGCATTTTTTTCATTGTTAAACAAATGTTTTATACTGAAAGGTTAAGAGAAAATATTTTTAAAAGACGTAACACCACTATAAAAATATAAAAACCCTTGGCTAAGATTTATGTCCACCAGTTGTCTTAGAATCGCCCCACTGTATAATCTAGCTTTTGTTGTATGCCCCAGATATGCCACTGTTGCAGAAAAAGATGAAGCATTTTGCAATGTAGCTAATCGTCTGCAGCCTTCAGGGTTAGTTGCTTTAAAATAAAAAATAAAAAACTTTCAAACTTCTGCATAAATGTCTGAAAGTTTTTAAAAGACAGTTAAGTGCAGCAGGGTTGTGGAGGGAGCTGCAGTAGAATTCAAAAGAATTTTACCTGCATGTAAAAGTGTTGTTGAAAAATGTGGTTTTCCTAAACATTAAAGACTGAAAATGCTTACATGGAAATCACTTTGTGGTTATTTTTTAAAGCAAAAAAAACTGTGGATTTTTTTGTTTTTCTTAACATGCTGCCATTTTGTTCCTAACATAACCTCAAAACGTAATTTAATGTTTGAGGAAAAGTTTATTATAATTGAGGGAAAAACAAATGACATGCAAAACCAACATTCTGCTATTAACTAAAGAATATTAAATACTCTAATTAAGGACACATTCTTTTTTTAAAGGATATTTGGCAAAAAGCAATAGTACACTAATAATTTGTGATGTGAACTAAAAACTTAAAAAATAAAAAAATATAGCCACAACGAAAAAAATGCATTAATGAAAAGGCACTGAAACGAAAAAAAAAATTACTAAAATGAAAAAATCACCAAAACTAAAAAATTGCCAAAAACGACAAAAACGACAAAAAAATCGTAAAGAAGAAAAAAATCGCCACAATTATAAACGCTAAAACTGAAAAGACCCAAAATTAAAAATATTGCAAAATAGAAATAAATCTCCAATATGTAAAAAATTACTACAACGAAAAAGTCTCTAAAATGAAAAAAATCAGTAAAACAAAAAAGTCAAAACTAAAAATAGAATCGTCAAAATGAAAAAGCGTTGAAACGAAAAAAGCACCAAAACGAAAAAAAATCCCGAAACTAAAAACTCGCGCAAAAAATAAAAAAATCGAACTAACTAAAAAATCGCCAAAAAATTAAAAAAGATCGCCAAAGTGAAAAAATCGTCAAGAAAACGTAAAAAAACGCAAAATAAAAGACGGGAAAAAATCATTAAAATAAAAAAAGGGCTAAAATAAACAAAAAATCCCAATCGAAAAAATCGCCAAAACTAAAAAAGTTTACAAACTAAAAAACCCTAAGATTTAAATGTCGCCAGAAACACACAAAAATCCATACATTCATACCGAAGCCTCCGTGTGCGAGTCAGAGTTGTACTTTATGGAATTCATTTATTTGTGATATGAAATAAAGACGTGCACCACTATACCACAAAGTATTGCTAAAACAGATAAAACAGATACATACCTACTACTATAAGTATAAATGATGGAATGAGTGTAACTGATATTGTATTATTTTATTCCACGCACACATTCTACGCGTACTAAACAATAAGAGTAACGTAGTATTCTGCAATGGATAAGATATTTACATGATTTTTGTTTTAAAATATCTGTTGTACCACAGATATTTTAAAATAATTGTAAGTACAACAGATAATATGTGTGCGTTTGTTTCATACATATAAAACACAATCACATACACTTCATGTGCAAATTCATTGCTAGCTTACAATAAGAGTTAATGCTTGTTGATAGGCACAGCACAGTGATGTGCTTTGTCATTGCTGTTTTTTTTGTCTATTTTGATGTTCGTTTTAAATTTGCCTGTTTATACCATAAGTACTCATTGTACGACATCAGTATCTGTTAATATCTGTTTGGGCGAAACATAGGAAAACGAATGTGTTTCTCTCAGTCTCTCTGTATCCACTCATATCTACAATACCACCTAATAACAGAAACACTACATTACTTATCATTATGCACTCATAAGAATTAATACACTGAAACTGATATAAATAGATGTATCTGTGCACATGACAAATATGAAATACCCAGCTAAAAATTATAAATCAATGGCTTGTTTAAATCTGCAACAACTGTGTATTGGGTGAACCTTATGAATTTTTCATATATATTTTTGGTTGGCCGACTATGATGTTTTGTTGTTCAAGTTGTTGTTTATAATGATGTGTGTGAAAAGGTCTTGTAATTGTTGCAACTACTACTTGTAAAATACCAAATTTTTTCCATTTTAAACTTGTTTTTTTACCCACATAAATATTACACACTTACTTTTATATTTTTATACTTGTTGCAGCTGGCGAACATAATATGCCATTTACCTCAAGTACTGACATGAGTGTGTAATGTTAACATTAACAATTTTGAAAGATTTGATGGGCTGGGCAGTTTTTCCTTTAATTTATTTTTATATTTTATCTAAAATACATTTATGCTGAAGAGTATATTTATGTGTTTCAAAAAGATTTCTAAGACTAAAACATTTAGGTTTCCTAAGGTTTTTATTTTTAGAATTTATTTTCAGTTGTAAAGTTGTGGTTACTTGCTGCTAAATTTACTTATATATTTTTGCGGTTTATATTTACTTTTGGTTTTTGTTTACTGCAAAGTACTTATCTTTTGTCTGCATGGGTTGGTACAAAAGTATGTTGAACAACTTAATTTATGTTTTACATGTAATTTTAGTTTACTATTTTTTTAAAGTAGTTAAATAGTTGGGATTACATTGAAGAACCAGCTTTATTAATTTAATTTTTTTTCCTTCTATTTAATGTGTTACGTTCTTTGGGCAAGGCATCGTGTAGTAAGGACAGGTGCTGAAATTTTAAGGAAATTTTAATTCTTTTACAACTCTGCTATTAAGCGTTTTGTTAATTTTTAAAGCAGTGTTTCAGCGGCTTTGTTGTTAAGTAGCCGCATTACGTTTCTCAAGCTGTATATGTTGCCATTTTATTACTTATTTTACTTCGACGAGGATTAGCATAGATCAGTATTAATCGCAGCCGATACTGTACAGTGACCAGTTCTCACGTTCTTAGTAATAACACTGGTATGCAGAACAGAATTTTTGGGTCCTTTAAATAAAAATATGTGAAATCTAAAGAGTTTATAATCCGCTAATAAAAATCCTTTTTCTGTTATTTTTATCAAATGTATGACTAATACTTCCACTAGAACGAGAACAGAAAGCCCAAGTTCGATCAATAAAATGCCAAAATATGCATGATAATTTACCTTCAAACTTTTTTAACAAATTCGAAAACTAATGAAAACACAACGAAAACTAATGAAAATGTTCATACAACTCAGTACATTACACATGTTTACAAATTTCAAAAAGCTTTTTCGTTCTCTGGAAATGAAAGTTGATTTTTTAGTTGTTTGGAAGGTTTAACGCGAATCTGCACTTCATTTTTGCCATCAGCTCTAGTTTTCGCGATATAGCATTATGTCAAAAATAAAGCCACTTTCACCACATATAGTAGCATAACTTGAGAAGGGCTTTCACTATTCAGTAAACAAAAATAAATAAAATTCGACAACGAAATAATCTTGAGGCTGTGAAAATATTGTTTCTAAATTTGCTCAGTACTTTCAGAGATATCATAAAAGTTCAACCCAAAAAAATCTAAATTTTATAAAATATTTTGAATTTTTTGTTTTTAAGAATGCATAAAAAATAAAAATACAACAACGAGTTTTTTTTAATTTAATATCTTGTAGCTAAATGTATTCCAAGAGAATTGACACTTTTTTTATTGAAATTGGTACACAACTTTTGATTTTATTCATGATTCAGTGCGAGAGCTGAATTGATAAAAATTAAATTTCTGACTTTGTGCTGGTGTTTGCTACTGTTGTATGGAAATTAAAATTTTATTAATTCTGTTTAGTCACTAAATTGTGAATATCATCAAAAGTTGTACACCAATTTCAATAAAAAAAGAGCTCAATTCTTTTGGAATATATTTAGCTACATGCTACTGGGCAAAAAACTGGCCCGTTGTTGCAACTTTATTTTGTTATAAAGTTTTAAAAACAAAAATGTAAAAAAATGTTATAAATTTTTTTTGCTCAAACTTTTACGATATCGCCAAAAATACTGAGCAGATTTAGAAATAATAATTGTATGGCTTAAAGATTATTTTGTTGTCGAGCTTTGGATTTTTTACTTAACTGAATAGAGCATGGCCTTTTCAAGTTATGCTCATATACATATGTCCTGCAAGTGGCATCATTTTTGACATAACGATATATCTCGAAAACTAGAGCTGATAAAAAATTCTAATTATATATTTAAAGTCTGCATAACATATGTAGTCGGTAACAGCTAAAAGTTTTCCGGAACGCGATGTACTGTAAATATGTGTTATGCATGTAAGTTATTTACCGCTAACATTTGAGTAGTTTTTTATTGAAATACAGTAATTTTTTATAAAAACAATTATTTATATCTAATAGACCACATTATTAGATATGAACTAATCAAAATGGTTTTGTAAAATTTGGCATTTACAGATTGCTTTGGAAAAAAGAAGTTACATAGCTCGGTTTACCTTCGTCTTGTCTCTGCAACAAAATGGAATGCGAGAGTGTATTCTTTTAAGCTAACTAAAAAAATCCACCAAATTTTACCAATCGCTGAACAAACTTATAAAAATAAAAAATAAATAAAAAATAAAATTTTTTAAAAAAAATTTTGTTTTAAAAAACTAATAAGAAATAAATACACAAGAAAACTGCCAATTTTCTATAAGCATATAGATAGGTAAATATGTTCCAAACAAAATGAGTCATATTTCATTAAAATCGATCCACAACTTTCGATTTTATTTTTAAAAATACGATTTTCATACATTTTGAGCAATTGAGTATCCTTGCTCCGATTTCGGCAAAATTTTAACTCAGCATTAGAAATGTTATAAGTAGCGTATGTGAGAAGTTTTTTGAAAATATAATTATTATTTTAGTAGTTATGGCATTTTTTCATTTAAGGATATATGGGAAGGACAGGAATCCTTGCACCGATATCAAGCATGTTTTGAATTTTTATAAGCCTTGTCAATATAAGCCAACGCGACAAATTGCCCTACGATAACTCCTTCTTTTTTTGCAATAAAATGTATGCAACGATACCACTGTGCGGCGCTTAACTTAAAAATTTTCCATTTAAAATATATATATTGGCAATTCCATCGGGACTAAATACCGCAATTTGCTCTTTTGTTTTTGTTATTTGTCAAACATTCATTGAAAAAAAAAATCGTTTAGTTTTAAAACTATAAAAGTCTATATTGTTTGCATTTTGACATCTTTTTTACCTTCAAGATTTTATTGTTATGAAAATCATTTTAAAAATGTCTATCTTAAATTGCTCTTCTTTGCCTGTATAATATTGTCGATAATATTTCCACTAAACTTAGTGTGTAACAAAATAATTTATTTACATATAGATTAACATCAGCAACAATTTTTTTCCTTCAAAATCTTTATATTTTGCATTCATACGAGAAGTATACACCTGAGATGTGGCTTAAATTTCGTGAGGAAAAATAAACCCAAATAAAGAAAATTGAAGGCTTGATATATGCAATTAGAATATATATGCAAATTGCCTATTCAAGGGAAAGTTATTAAGTATTTGCATAATCAAACAAGGAGCACAAAGAATTCAAATCAAAGTACGATGGTTTCCAAAAAATGTCAAGCTGTAAATGACGTGTGGAACATTTTTAAAGAAAAATTAGTAATTTAGTTTATTTTTTAAATTAAGAGAATTTACCTTTTCCCTTAAATTAATATAATTTGCATGAAGACTTTAAATATGAAATCAAAATGAATCCAACTGAGCATATGAATTTTACGATGAACGTGAGAGAAAGTTTATAAATGAATAGAGGTATAAAATTTTAAAAGTGAAGGTGTGTGAGTGTTGATGTTTTGTTAAACAAGCACGTTGCATGAGCATATAATTTTATAAAGTTTTCTTATTAAAACAGACACACATACAACAACACACATTAATTTAAATAAAAAAATTATATTAACATTTCTGTGCTAAAACGTTACTTTATGATATATAAAAACAAGAAAACAACCCAACTTAACATGAAACAAGCCAAAAGCCTTAAATTTCTAAATCACTAACTGGCACAGTTCACTTTGTCTAAGGTAATAATATTTTTTGTTTCTAAAAGATTATCAAAAAAAGAACTTAAATTTTTTATAAAAAAAACTGTCTGGGCCCTTGGTAATATAGACATAAATTTACTTTCCGTTCTTTTTAGAAGCATCCCAGCAAAGACTTTACTTACTGGTAGGCAAAAAAGTATGTGAGGATTTAAGTTGTAACTACTTACAATTTGATTTGATAATTACTTATTTTTGTTTGAGAAGTCCAAAAGATAAGGGGTACTCCTTACAATTGTATTTACATTGTCACAGCAATTAACTAGTTACTATTTGGCTTACTTGAAACTAAAAAAGTATTATTACAAATTATATTTAATTTATATATTAAAAAATTTTTTTTTTACCCAGCTGGGATACAAACCTATGCATGTTCTGATTTAAAGACAAGTACTCTACCCACTCTGCTATTGTTGACTTATAAATTTAAGTGACAAAAATTAGTTTTCATATACAAACACATGCTGACATATCAATAAGTTGTAACTACTTTTCGGATAATGAGAAAAATGGTAGTAGTTCTAATTTGAAGCATAGTAATAAGAGAAATAAGTACCACTCATTACTATGTAACCCATTAAGTAAGTACTATCGATTATAAATATGACAAAAGTTTTTGTTGGGATATACAAATAAAAAAAAAATATGAGTCTTGAACACACATTCATTCATTTAAAAAAATCATCACGTTTTGTTTTGTAACATATTTTCTAAAAATTTTCCTTTTGCCGCTTTTTCATAAAAAAAGTTTTCCTTATCATGTGGCCAAAATATATTTACCTGCATATACACGTATGACATCATATTTAAATAACCTGCTGGCAAACTGACTGTTGATAGTGATTCTCTAACAAAAACGCCAAAGGTATCAAGATGCTAGAGGCTATTTATGAGATGATGGCTTTGAGCAGGTTACATATTTGTATATTATAAACAACAAGTATAATATGTTTCTCTTTTAGACAAAGCTAAAAATATATAAGGAAAATTCGTTCGTAAAATTTAACAAAAAGTATAACAAATAGGTAATACCCATATACTGAAACACAATTCATTTGCGAATGATGAAAACTAAATAATCATCATATAATTATGTACGTACAAGGTAAACAGCAAAGGGCTTTCCGATATATCGTCGTCGTAATATCGCTGTAGAGTAAATGTTTGAAAAGAAAACTTAATGTATGCTTATCTCTAGTGGGTCTACTTTATTTGTACACTGACAGGAAAATCTATATATTTAATAGGCGAGTCCATTTTCCATGCTGCAGCTTATGCTGTACAATCTATATTTTGTTAAGCATTTAAAGTTGCTACTAATACATGCGCACATATACCCATGCATGTATTACTTTGAAGTTAAAAAAACGTGTATGAGTTTGCAAATTTTTCTTTTACAAAGATAAAAGCAATACGAAATTTTGTTTCTCTTCCATGAACTGGTGTTGTTGTTGGAAAGGCACAAGACTAAAAGCGAAGAGAGTTTAATAAATTGAATTAGTTTATTTTAGAGGATTTGATTCTTGTATTTTACCGTTGTTTTTAATTCCAGTACACAGTGTGGACTTTGGCAAAATAAATTGCAAACCGAAGCAGTTGGAAATATAAAAAAGAATTATATAAATAACATAAAGGTAATTTCATTTCGCATATTCTGGTAGTTTATTTATTCAAACCGCACGAACCGCTCCCAAGTTATTATGAAATATATTAGCGTGACCGACCAGTGTTATTAGTACTAAGTACTCTTACATGAAAAACAGATTGTATAATTACGATGAATATTTTTTTTATTATAAAAAGCATATAAAAATATTTTGTACAACATTAGAAATGTATTTTTGTTGTTTGTGTGCAGTTTAAGTTGAATATTATAAGTTATAATAGCTGTGTGAATAAAAGGAAAGAAGTTAAGAGAATTCTTTATATTATTTGAATTGAATACTCTACAAT
Source organism: Panzeria rudis (assembly GCA_956483635.1). NCBI lineage: Eukaryota > Metazoa > Arthropoda > Insecta > Diptera > Tachinidae > Panzeria > Panzeria rudis. Next base: position 2,650,622 of record OY101449.1, read on the forward strand.
CGGAATATCTCGAGATCAGTAAAAGATATTCGAATATTTTTTTATGCGTAGTAAGGAGACTCATATAGAAGTCAAAAAGGTTCATTTGAGAAAATAAAATTAATTTACTTTATATTTTTATGGTACAAATTTTTATTTTTCCTAAATTTTGATTTTTCAGAAAATTTGCGCGCTTATCCATTTTTATGGACAGGCTATCTTCAATTTTTAAAAAGTTCCTAGAACTATATACATTATAAAACGTTTTAGTTGGAATTTTCACAATTTTTTTATAGGACCTTAAATACAAAAATTATTTTTAAAATGGACGATTATCGGCCATTGCTGAGTGTAGGGTACATGTCTAAAATAAAAAAACAATTGGCATCTGATTGCCTTTTAAAATGAAATAAATGCTAATAATTTGTAATCGTTATGAATTTACATGAAATATATTTGCTGGTGCTTAAGCATTGTCTATATGCAACATTTCATTGGTGCTTTACCAAATCATCAGTAGACTTCAAACAAAATTTTGAACAGTTACAAACCCTTTATCTTATGCACAAACTTTTAAAAACCATTTGAGAAATTTACAAATAAATGATTTTCAAAAATAAGCATATCAGGTTTGGAACTTATACAAAACCCAGCAAATAGTTTTTTATTCGATATGAATCTATTTTATTTTTCTACGCCTTTATATCGAATAAAAAACTATTTGCTTGGTTTTGTATAAGTTCCAAACCTGATATGCTTATTTTTGAAAATCATTTATTTGTAAATTTCTCAAATGGTTTTTAAAAGTTTGTGCATAAGATAAAGGGTTTGTAACTGTTCAAAATTGTGTTTGAAGTCTACTGATGATTTGGTAAAACACCAATGAAATGTTGCATATAGACAATGCTTAAGCACCAGCAAATAAATTTCATTTAAAATTAAATAATGACATTATGTCGAATAATAAATTTCTTAAAGGTTATGAATTTACTCTCATTTTTTGACAGCAACGATTTCTTTTCCTTCAAAATCTTTATATTTTTGCATTCATACGAGAAGTATACACCTGAGATGTGGCTTAAATTTCGTGAGGAAAAATAAACTCAAATAAAGAAAATTGAAGGCTTGATATATGCAATTAGAATATATATGCAAATTGCCTATTCAAGGGAAAGTTATTAAGTATTTGCATAATCAAACAAGGAGCACAAAGAATTCAAATCAAAGTACGATGGTTTCAAAAAAATGTCAAGCTGTAAATGACGTGTGGAACATTTTTAAAGAAAAATTTGTAATTTAGTTTATTTTTTAAATTAAGAGAATTTACCTTTTCCCTTAAATTAATATAATTTGCATGAAGACTTTAAATATGAAATCAAAATGAATCCAACTGAGCATATGAATTTTACCATAAACGTGAGAGAAAGTTTATAAATGAATAGAGGTATAAAATTTTCAAAGTGAAGGTGTGTGAGTGTTGATGTTTTGTTAAACAAGCACGTTGCATGAGCATATAATTTTATAAAGTTTTCTTATTAAAACAGACACACATACAACAACACACATTAATTTAAATAAAAAAATTATATTAACATTTCTGTGCTAAAACGTTACTTTATGATATATAAAAAGAAGAAAACAACCCAACTTAACATGAAACAAGCCAAAAGCGTTAAATTTCTAAATCACTAACTGGCACAGTTCACTTTGTCTAAAGTAATAATATTTTTTGTTTCTAAAAGATTATCAAAAAAAAGCACTTAAATTTTTTATTAAAAAAAACTGTCTGGGCCCTTGGTAATATAGACATAAATTTACTTTCCGTTCTTTTTAGAAGCATCCCAGCAAAGACTTTACTTACTGGTAGGCAAAAAAGTATGTGAGGATTTAAGTTGTAACTACTTACAATTCGATTTGATAATTACTTATTTTTGTCCAAAAAAATAAGGGGTACTCCTTACAATTGTATTTACATTGTCACAACAATTAACTAGTTACTATTTGGCTTACTTGAAACTAAAAAAGTATTATTACACATTATATTTTATTTATATATTAAAAAAATTTTTTTTTACCCAGCTGGGATACAAACCTATGCATGTTCTGATTTAAAGACAAGTACTCTACCCACTCTGCTATTGTCGACTTATAAGTTTAAGCGACAAAATTTGTTTTCATATACAAACACATGTTGACTTAAAAAGGGGTTGTCTACTTATTTTATTAATACATATCAATAAATTGTAACTACTTTTCAGATAATGAGAAAAATGGTAGTAGCTCTAATTTGAAGCATAGTAATAAGAGACATAAGTACCACTCATTACTATGTAACCCATTAAGAAAGTACTATCGATTACAAATATTACAAAAGCTTTTTTTGTTGGGATATACAAATAAAAAAAAACATGAGTCTTGAACACACATTCATTCATTTTAAAAAATCATCACGTTTTGTTTTGTAACATATTTTCTAAAAATTTTCCTTTTGCCGCTTTTCCATAAAGAAAAGTTTTCCTTATCATGTGGCCAAAATATATTTACCTGCATATACACGTATGACATCATATTTAAATAACCTGCTGGTAAACTGACTGTTGATAGTGATTCTCTAACAAAAACGCCAAAGGTATCAAGATGCTAGAGTCTATTTATGAGATGATGGCTTTGAGCAGGTTACATATTTGTATATTATAAACATCAAGTATAATATGTTTCTCTTTTAGACAAAGCTAAAAATATATAAGGAAAATTCGTTCGTAAAATTTAATAAAAAGTATAACAAATAGGTAATACCCATATACTGAAACACAATTCATTTGCGAATGATGAAAACTAAATAATCATCATATAATTATGTACGTACAAGGTAAACAGCAAAGGGCTTTCCGATATATCTTCGTCGTAATATCGCTGTAGAGTAAATGTTTGAAAAGAAAACTTAATGTATGCTGATCTCTAGTGGCTCTACTTTATTTGTACACTGAAAGGAAAATCTATATATTTAATAGGCGAGACCATTTTCCATGCTGCAGCTTATGCTGCACAATCTATATTTTGTTAAGCATTTAAAGTTGCTACTAATACATGCGCACATATACCCATGCATGTATTATCTTGAAGTTAAAAAAACGTGTATGAGTTTGCAAATTTCTCTTTTACAAAGATAAAAGCAATACGAAATTTTGTTTCTCTTCCTTGAACTGGTGTTGTTGTTGGAAAGGCACAAGACTAAAAGCGAAGATAGTTTAATAAATTGAATTAGTTTATTTTTGAGGATTTGATTCTTGTATTTTACCGTAGTTTTTAATTCCAGTACACAGTGTGGACTTTGGCAAAATAAATTGCAAACCGAAGCAGTTGGAAATATAAAAAAGAATTATATAAATAACATAAAGGTAATTTCATTTCGCATATTCTGGTAGTTTATTTATTCAAACCGCACGAACCGCTCCCAAGTTATTATGAAATATATTAGCGTGACCGCCCACTGTTATTAGTACTAAGTACTCTTACATGAAAAACAGATTGTATAATTACGATGAATACTTTTTTTATTATAAAAAGCGTACAAAAACGTATTGTAGAACATTATAAATGTATTTTTGTTGTTTTTGTGCAGTTTAAGTTGAATATTATAAGTTATAATAGCTGTGTGAATAAAAGGAAAGAAGTTAAGAGAATTCTTTATATTATTTGAATTGAATACTCTACAATCGGAATATCTCGAGATCAGTAAAAGATATTCGAATATTTTTTTAGGCGTAGTAAGGAGACTCATATAGAAGTCAAAAAGGTTCATTTGAGAAAATAAAATTAATTTACTTTATATTTTTATGGTAAAAATTTTTATTTTTCCTAAATTTTGATTTTTCAGAAAATTTGCGCGCTTATCCATTTTTATGGACAGGCTATCTTCAATTTTTGAAAAGTTCCTAGAACTATATACATTATAAAACGTTTTAGTTGGAATTTTCACAATTTTTTAATAGGACCTTAAATACAAAAATTATTTTTAAAATTGACGATTATCGGCCATTGCTGAGTGTAGGGTACATGTCCAAAATAAAAAACAATTGGCATCTGATTGCCTTTTAAAATTAAATAAATGCTAATAATTTGTAATCGTTATGAATTTACTCTCATTTTTTGACAAATTTATAGATCGCTGCGGAATTTACTAGAGCTACGTTTCTTCAATGAACTTCTCCTATGACTGGTCAAAATGGGAGTGGTACAATATGTTCTCGAGCTGTGGGCGGTGGAAGGAGATCACATCATCACATTATTTAGAACAAAAATTTGAACAAACTGTAACCGCAACTGTACAATAAGACTTTTGTCCAAAGTACAGTTATTAGACTAGTATTAAAGAGACGAGCACTGATAATGTCAATTGACCCTATCCCATGCCAAACCATGTTAAAGTGGCATATAAATTTCCAGAAATCAAACCTGTTGCTAGTCCTTGGGAAACAGTCACTTAACTTGTCTTGTGACAGGCTCTCTTGCGTCTAGGAAATAACTGAAATAAATAGAATAAAAATTAATATATAAAATTCAAAACAGAATCATTAAAAAAAATAAATATATATGACATAATCATTTTAATCATTTTAATGTTTAACATGTGCTCTGCTAAGTCGTGTGGAAAAAATGTCCACACATAAGCCATGTATTTCTCTGCGTTTTTTTTTAGCATCACTATACTTTTATTTGCTTAGCAAATCATGCAGGCAATAAGCCAACCATACAACTTAACCCATAATATTTTTAACCATCCAAACAAACAACCATAATCCTACTTTTACAGATATTTATATGCAGACTCTACTTACTTCCAGCTCAATTGCTAAATAAATATTGAGTTATTTACAAGTGGCAGGAAGAGAAAAACATACACATACACACATGAACAAGTATTTGCACACTGCAAGGAAGATAAAAAATAGAAAGTAAATATTAAAGCATGATAATGGTTTTTTTAGTTTACGACACATGTATGTGCCAAAGACTGAGTATTTATTTGTTGCTTTAAAGGAAATTTTTCTAATACTCTTTGACTTTGAAATTAAGCTTTTTCCACTTAATAATAAAAATATGTTTTAAATCAGGGTGTGATTTCCCATTTTGCTTGAAGTGTCAAACACGAACGACTATGATTGAAAAACTTAAAAGCAAATAAAAAATCTATGTAATATGTCGATTAATGGTTTTATTCGGAACAGGCGAGAATACAAGGCAGGGTAATGGGATATTCCTCAACCCCCTCCACACCAAAACGAATAAAATGTAACCCATTTCTTTTGACTTTCTAAAAGAAATTTAGCAAAATAGTATGTTTCACTTAAAATGCTAACAGCAGCCATTTTAATTCTTCCCTCAGTAAGTTTTCAAAAACATTTCGTAAATTGCTCTGAAACAAAGAAATAAAAAACCATGTAAGCTAAACGGCATAAAATTGCATTAACTGCCTTTAGTTTTGCACACTATATTTAGCTTTATATCATGGCACACTCAAATGAAATATATAGCTGATTTATGGTTACGACAAACATATTATGGTTGTAGCAAATAATGTATTGTTGCGACAATTATGCTATGCTTGTGGCAAACAATATATGTATAGTAATGAAAAAATTAACTTTAATATATGATTTAATCACGATAAGAAAGCTCATATTTACATCTAACGAATAAATTTTTTCAAAAGTTTTAAGCACTTGACCACCTTTTTGAAAAATCCTTTACGTCCACATTTTACTTTTCCTAATCTAAAATACTAATGTTAAATTAACAATGATAGAAACATGCTGTCTATTAACACACTACACCAGTCACAAGTATGACATGTAATCGCGGGTGATGCCAACCCTCGTGTATGAAATAATTTATAATAAGTTTATAAAAAAAAAGCAAAAATATTTCAGCTTTAACCATTTGAAATATGATTCAAACAAATGTTACTCTAGGCACAATTCACATATAAAAACATATAATAAAAATTATATATAACATGTATTTAAATGCCACCACATGACATATTGGCATTTATTATAACAATTTGTTTTCCATTCAGGCAACTTAAATACCAACATAAACAATTTATTAGAAACAACACCAGGAGACACGAGAATAAATTACTTTTGAGAATTACTAGAAAACAGAAGGGGAAAGTTTTAAATTGCTACGGGTTTATACAGAATTACTAGAAAAACCGCCATAAAAAGTGAAAAAGTTATTTTCTAAATCTAGGTTTTTCTTCACGTTATATTGTTTAACAACATTCTTCTAAGCCACACCGAAAGTTTGAAACATGTAATCGAACTTTAGAGAAATTTTTAAGAAATAAAAACTTCTAAATATAAAACAAAATCAAAGTTAAACGTGTACTTTCTAATAAACTGCAGATAATGGATTTTAAAGCAATAACAATTTATTGAAAACATTTTGCAAGATGATAAACTTTTAGGTTTCTTCCCGGTAAAGCTTTTGATGATTTTCTCGCATTAATAAATGTGCTGAGGACTGACAAGAATTTATGCAAATTACAATTCTATGATTACAGTTATGAACGTGCTATCAGCTTAAGGCTTTAAAACTCTGAAACTTAAAACATTATCTTGGTATACTCGATATTTACATTGAAAAGCAATATTGCTCATACGTTATGTGCAAGGACAATTTTTTTAACCTTTCTAAAGTAGTTCTTAAAGTTCAGTCAATTTCAAAGGACTTATAACTCATAACACTAAACTCACTCACGCTATTGCTGAAACTGAAAGCAAAGCAAAACAAATGAAAACAACAAACAGTTATTAGCAAATCAAATCATGTCTTGTTTCGTGAGTTGAAAAATATAAATCACACTTGTCATTTGCTTAGATTGTATGGAAGCAAAAACAAATGCCGTTTTAATATTAATAAGAAGAAAATATATTTAAAAAATAATCTTAAGAAACAGTATTTCATAGCAGACATATTTTTTACAAAAATTAATACTTTTTTATATATTTCCTGGAAGATACTTAGGTGATACTTTTCAAGACAACTGGTGCTTACCCGAGACACCTTCACTGAGCAAGCACACCACCCTTAGAATTGCCCAAAATTGCGACAAAGATCTCCCCGAAATCTCTAAAGTTCCCCGGATTCCCAAAAACTGACACGAAAATCTCCCCAAAATCCCAGAAATTCCCCGGATCTTAAAAAAATCTTACAAAATTCTCCCCAAAGTCCCAGAAGTTCCCGGATTCCCAAAAAATTTTACAAAAATCTCTCCAAAATCTTGGAAGTTCCCCGGAAAACAACGGCTGCTGAAAGCCGTGAAAATACCAAAACAACAACACTCAGTAAAGGTGTCTACCAAATTTCAGATAAATCGCTCAACAGGAAGGGTGTAAATTTTCACAAAATCCACTTACACGCAATTTTAATCATGTCTTACAAGCTAAAATGATTTACTGTCTTTTCTTGTTCATTGCTCTACACACATTTGGCTTATTACTTACAAGCCTATGATTTGTAAATCATTCTTGTTTTTGTATGGTGTGATGACTTAGCACGTAATTTTCAAGTCAAATCAAATCACGATTTGGAAAAACATAGTGTGTTTTAAAAGGCGTTTCAAATGGCAATTTGCAGATGTCTAGCTGTTACCAAGTAAAGATCTTCCATTTTATGTCGTCCGCAAATAATACTCACATCCAATGTTTTCTGCAAGGTTGTCACAACAATAATAAACACATATGGTACAGAAAATAGTATGCAACTGGCACACACACACACACACATCTTAATACAACGAGCCGATAAACGTTGCGATTGCGTGTAAAACATATTCATTTGTACAAACAGTCGCATCGAGTATGGCTTGCTTTAATATGTTATTGCATCAAACTGAACTATTAAGCGTATGATTATTTTTTATGAAAGTTGTGTTGCCACCGCAAGGCAGTTAACTATTGGTATTATCTGTTTGTCATTTAAAAAAAACGCTTTTATGATATTAAGCGGCTCATCCGTTATATAATATTATTGCATATGTTATTGTACAATGTACATATTATTGTCGTTTTGACCTATACTATGCAATAAATGGCAGAACATTTTCAAAGACAATATTGCCCAATTTTCCTGACAGTGAAAAAGCAAACATAAGACTAAATAATGTTGCCACCAGATTACACAATTTTCATTATTGTACAATAAAAATCAAAATTCTTTTGATTTTTTGCCAATATATTGTACCACCTTCGAATATGACACATACATTGGCGATATTATTGTACAATACGAAAAATTGCACAATTATGCTGCAAGTGGGTGGGCCGCTTTAAAGATACATACATACATATGTCCCATTTTAAGTGTGCGGTTCCCAGCCCCATGCCATTATAACAAATCAAGTATACTTTAAATAATTTAAATAATTTAATTTAATTATATAAGAAAACGTTTTATTAGATTGGCTTTGAACAAGTATATGCCAATTAAATCAAATAAAACTAACAAATAAATTATACTAACAACTACATAATCAGGTTTTTTTAGAAGTCAAATTATAATGAATAATAAACATTTCTAGCAAATTATATGTGTAATTGTCAATCAAAAATAGTTAAAATAGCTACAAATAAAACAATAAATATTTATGGATTTCAAAATTAATTGTCTGTAATATTGTTTGCTTAAATCTACAATCTACAAATTCAAAGATGCAATTCATTTTAAAGTAAATAAATTTAATTGGTTGCCTAACCGAACAATTGAATTTTTATTAATTGAAAAACTTACGAAAAAATAAATGTTTATAGATAAATGAAATAATGTATTTAAAAATCCAGATAAAATAGCACTATTGTTGGTAATCTAAGTTACAAGTAACTTTGACTTATAGTAAGAATTCATTAGGGTATGCAGACTATTAAACCTGAAAAGATGTACCTAATCACTTGCTTAATAGTTGTGCTTAGTTTCTCTAGCTCATAGCATTAACGGGCTTTTTTACTTGGGTTTTATTGAAACCTATCTTTTGCATCCGCTTCGCTCTTGAAATTCAGAGAAGCTCAGACGTTTGAAACACCTTATAACGTCTAATGTTATCTAAATTAATTTCATAATTTTAGACGAGTGTCTTGAACTGTGGCAATTGCCGCTTGCAGGGCCCCCAGAACTAAAATTGAGTATGAATCTCAGGAATAGCATATGAATCGAAAGACTAGATTTCGAAAGCAAGAAGCAGAATACAGAGCTAAGGTTTACTTATTTTTAAACATAGCAAATATTTTGAAAAGGAATCGAGAAAATGACATTTTTAACCATATTTTGTTGTCCGCAAATTTGTGCATTGAACGTTATTCGTTCTTGGCATTTAAATTCTTAAATTGTTTCAGGAGTTATTCATACGTAATGTCCTTTTCGCCGTTTTTAAACTCCTTTCCATCCTTCGTAGTAATTATTAAAATTTTTCAGCATAAATAATCAACTCATTAAAAAATTGTTAAGCCCGTCTCAGCTCTGTAGACGCTAAGTTATATGTTATCAGCCCCTTAATAATATAAAATAAGAAGAGCATATGTTTGTGATTCTAAATATTGGAAAGTTTTGTGAATTTATCATATATTATATTTGAAATGTATTGAATGTTACCCATATTTTTTCAAATTAATTGAAAAATCTTGTGTATGAAAACTTTTTGTTTTTTGGTCAATATTGCCACCATTTAAAAGCTGTTAAGAAGATATACATTGTCCGGTAGACATTATTTCTGATGCATTATCACAGTTTTATATGAAAACTTCAGAGGCTCATAACTAGGAAAATATGGGTTGCCGCCAAATTGTTCATTTAATATTTTCTTCTTTTCTTAAATTTTTAACAACGTAAGGTAATTTTTTTTTCTCATTTGGACCAGCCTAGATTTAAGCCTTGAAAAAATACTAAATTTATACAATAATTTAGTGACTGTTATTTTGACAAAAGTATAAATTATTATTAAGAAGATTGTACGTTTGTGATTCTAAATATTTAGAAGTTTTGTGAATTTTACATATGTAAATTATTATTATTTGGAATATACAATTGTATTGAAAGTTACCCATAATTTTTTAAATTAATAGAAAATTAATAGCAACTTTAAACGATTATAGCTCTAAAAATACTAAACAGATTTTAGTACAATATAGATCGTGCATATCTGTTAATAAATATCCTTAAAATTGTAGAAGTTTTGTCAAAATCGGATGTATAGTGTGAACGTAAAATGCATTACAAAAAATCTCCCTACCTATTAGCTATATAGACAAAGTTATAGCCCTCTTGTTAACTCCAAAGGTTTAGAAATAAAATAGGTAAAATAAGCTTATAGCTTAATTTTTATAAAACTCCATTGTTAAGCTAGAGCAATAGCTTTTATGCACCTGCCAAGGTTTTACAATTGGAATTTATGGTTTATTCTATATTGTACAAAAGATAATAAAACAGCTTTCATTTGTTTAAAAGTTTTAGATTTTATTAATGTTATCCTAAGGATTCAATTATTAAGAACTTTATTTTTACAAGCGCAACAGTTTGTTTTACTATTACATTCTCTTTAATTGTGCATATTGGTTTTAGTCATTTTATTTTGCCTTTATTTCATAACTTAAAAAACAAAACGAAAGAATCATATACTAACTGACATTATTAACAAAGGCTGCTTGTGTCTTTTCCCTTTCCCTTTCAAGTATGTATGACAGAGCTATCAGACACACATTTATTTTATTATTTTGCACTTTTCATATTGAAGTTGTCTACTTAGAAACATATAAACATTAACCTTAATTGTATTTTCCTTTTAGTGTCTAGCAATAATGTTCCTTAACTGGAGCCTTACAAAATTTTCTTCACGTTATTGAAAAGAAAACGCAAAAGTTTTCTCACTTATCTACACACGTCAATTTAACATTGTTGAAGAAATGTTTATAAGATACAAATAAGACATTTATTTTCATGATTACTGTTGATGTTGTTTGTGTTAGATTTTATTACATTGCTGTCTTGTTGCAATGCCACACACATAATTTTAAATACTGTTATTTGCCCCAATGGACGCAAGCAAGCGTGTCAGTATTACTTACACAATACAATGGAGTCAGTCCATCAAACATGTTTAAGAGGTGAAGGAAAACACAAACAGAAACTGATATATATTTTCACACTGTGTTATATGGAGTTTATACTATGGACAGACAAAAACGAAGAGTCCAGGGGAGCAGACATTGAACAACACAAAATTAATTAAGTGGTGGCATTAAATTAATTAAATAATAGAGAAATTACATGTTATCACAAGTATGAGTTCAAAACTGGCCATGACTTCAAGATTGTTTTTCCAATTATTCTTTTATTAAATCATTATTACTATGCACAGTGGTGTCAAACTTAAAACTAGTTGGGTGAAATTACTAAAGAGTTTTTAAATGGAAATTCTATAGCGGAATACAAAATCAATACATAAGTTAAGTTACATTAAACAAAGCTTTAGAACTAAATCAAATATTTTCAAAGCGACGAGCTTTCTAGTAGAAGATTGATTCTAGTAGGTGCACCAATATTTAGGAAATTTTTCTGGTTTTGTTGCATGTTTTTGCTCTTTTTCTGCATATTTTGGAATTTTTTTTAATGTTGATATACATATTTATACAAACATCAAAATCTCTTTTATAAACAAAAAAAAAACATATTAATTTTTCAGTAATTTTTTCAAATTTACAAATATTTTTCTTTTACTATTTTAAACTTGGTCTAATGTATTTTCTCACTAATTTCTTAAAAATGTTCCTTATTCCGTTAATTTATTCCGAGTGTATTCAAAGCTTTAACAATTTTATTTACTTTTTAGGGATTCTTTGAGCAATACCAATTTTTACGAGACTGTCCGCTTACATATTTATAGTACGAGAGCCGACTGTAAATTTCTGCACTCATCTGTTTTTTAATGATATACATTATTTTTTAGATTTTGAAGTAGTAGAATATAGTGGTGCAGAGTGATTGCCCCTTTAAATATGACCGCAAGTATTTTTTGTCCTCTGGAGCGTGCCATATTGAATTTTATATGATGTCACATATCTTAGAACCAACATGTTATCAAGACGCTTCTAATCATGCCTCATTTTAATGGTGTAGTGTGATAACTCGCATTCATTCTTCATTCATTCCTGTTTATATTTTACAGCTGGCAGCCCTACGTTGCGGCCAACTCAAGAATGGTAGTCTATTTTTTTACCTTTCTTACACATCCATCTGTGACGCGAACTACAATTTATTTAAAAAATACATTACCGAAAGTGTCCGCCAAAAATTAATTACAAAGAATTCAATTAAAAATACTTGCGGCCATATTTAAAGAGGCAACCCTGCAACACTACATTCCTCTACTTCTAAATATTAATAAAAAATTTATTTCATTGAAAAAACAGATGAGTGCAGAATTTGCAGTCGACTCTTCGGCTATTACATTTCATGAAAAAAGCACCAAGAAAATAATCGAGTTTTGGATATATTTAGCTATTTATGCGATTTATGTGAGATGTATTAGTAAAAATTTAAGTTCATAAATTATTTGGCGACTTGGTGTCAATCATTTTATGTACGAACAGATGAAAGCACAGGCTAGCATTGTGAAATCGACTCCCATGCCCACAACGGAACAGAATATATATACTTCATGGTCTCAGAAATAAACGTATGTCCCGTTGGACATACTCGTCTCATTTAAAAAAATTTTTTTAACGAAAAATAATTTTTTATAAACAGTATATATATGATACACCAAAATTAATGTCTATTTTGTAATCAATATTTTACAAAATATATCCTGAATGTTATAATTCTGTAAAACTAAGACTTGTAAGCGCACGCCGATAGCACCCTTCTCATGGCCATTCTGAGCAGAAATCGTGTTATTTTAGCTTAATATCCTTGGGAGCCTTTTTTAAGTACTAAATTTTATATATTTTATTATAAAAAATTTTGTGTAAAAAGTTAATACCCGCCTAATTGGAAAATGTTCCTTGCAGGGTTTTACATAAAAGTGTTGAGCAAATCTTAGACCTTAAGCATAAGGAGGCAATATGCTTAAGGTCAAAGATGTGCTCAACACTTTTATGTAAAACCCTGCAAGGAACATTTTTGTGGAATATTTTAACCAAAAAGGTATCTTCCAACCAACACAATATATTTCAGCATGGGCCTGTAAATCGCTATTGAAACATTTTCGCTATTAATAAACAAATCAGTCTACATTGTATTGTAAAGTATTGTTGTAGTAAAATAACAACAAAACTGTTTCCCATTTACAAATGTCAATTACCAAAATGTGTCAACGGCTTAACCGTGTCTAGTATGTGAGTATATTGTTTGTCAATTATTGAAAACACCAGTAAACGACAATACAACGGGGAAATGTATTTGGCCTTGATATTTTTCTTCGAGATGCGGAAAGCCTTAAAATCGTATATCGGTGATTCTCATTTCAAATGATTTTTTCGTGTCCGTTGAAAATATAGTAAAATATTCCATAAAATAAAAGCATTAATTTTAAAATGAAAACTGCTTTAGCATGATAGCGCATGCTGTTGATTTTCCACATTAAGAAACTAATAAATTTTTACAAAAGCGATATTATAACGGTTTTAAAATATTTGCATTTGGTTCTCTTATTTCACACATCAAATTTTTGAAAATTATAACTTTTTTTAAATTGTTGGTACCCACAGTCATGTGTGTTGTTTCACTATTAAATCATCGTCTGTATCCAAAAAAATTTATTCAGTGTTATCCATATTTTTTTAATATTATTGAAATTTTTTGTGAATACCTAAGAAAGTTATGTTAAAATACATCGAAGATTTTACATCTGAATTGTATTGAATTCAAAATAAAGTATATGTTCTGAAAAACATATTAAATTCGTATAAAAATGTATTGAACGTTGCGTAAAATAATTTGTTTAATATAATTAATCTATAAATTTTAGGACGTTAAAAAAAGTTAACAGCAGCTGAAGGGTAGAAACGATGTAACGAACATTTTCTGTTTACAAAATTTCTGGTTTTCTTTGAAAAACTTTTGTTTCTACCGCACTGTGGGTTGCTATATTCTCCAAAGATGTATTAGGTAGGTCAAATTTTGCTACGAATAGCTATTTGAAATTGGCATAATTTTTAATATTGTTGGTCGATTTTATTAAAATAAGTTTTATTTGAAAGAAGAGTTCGCTTAGTTTTTGAACATGCATAAATATTTGTAAAGAACTATTTTAACAGATGCAATTTTTTTTTGGTCATAACTTCTAATTTCGTCCTGGGAGCATTATAATTTTTTGTTTATAGAGAGTACATGTATAGTGCTTTAAAACTATATACTCATTTTTTGCTGTATTTTTCCCCCAAAAATTATTCCCAGAACAACCGCGAAAGCAAGATATAAAGATATAAACAAAATAATTTTATTTCAGGATCCATTGAATGAGGCGAAAGCTGTAATATGAATCCTACCTTCTCATATTGCTATTAGATACATTGGTAAGCAAAAACGCAAAATGTACGTTTAGAATGAGAATCCCCCACATACGAAACCAACAACAATAACAACAAGAAATACTGAAAGGAGGCAAAAAGTCGTAGATTCTATAACTTTTTTTTTGTCAGCTGCAGATTGTACATAAAAAGGCAGTATTTTAGATGGAATAAGAAAGACAAAAAAGTTTTAATAAGCTCGAAATCAAAAATATTGAAGCATTTAGAAATCAATAGCATTTAGAATCCAAATTGATTATTAGGCTGAGGTTCGTAACGTTTAATTCTGAAAGAATTGAACATGATTAATATACCAGAACAGAGTAGAGCCACTTTCGGAACCCGCTACACTTCCATCGTCAGTGCTCACGTGTATTTTGCTACCTGACAAGTGTTGATAAGCAAAATACATGTGAGCACTGACGATGAATGTGTAGCGGCCTGCGAAAGTGGCGCTACTCTATTCTGCTGTGTACGTTGAAAAATGAAGTTGATATCAATTTTCCCTTGTTCCTTGGAATATTAATCATGCCCTATTCTTTTTGAATTAAACGCTACCAACCTTAGCCTAATAATCTATTTGTATTCACAATAATTTTTTTCGCTTATTCATTTAACTTTGACAGATATACTGTAGAACATTGATAAGGGTTTTGACAACAAACTTTGCAGATACAAAAATTCAAAGAATTATATTGAAAAAAAATGTAAATATAAAATCATTATATGTATGACTGTATGTATATCAAATTTATTACGTGCCGGCTATAAATGCCTCACTATTGAACCACTAAAACGTATTGAACTTTAGGAATACTTCTTGAAGTTAAGAGAAATTTTTTCCTTTATAATTAAATTGTTCGTTGAAGATTATCAAAGTTAATTCAATTTATAGTATTCATATAACAGTGTTTTAAACGTTACTTTGCGAAATTCATAAATGCGATCGATTTGATGTTCTTCTTTGTAGGAATAACTTTTTTTTATTTTTATTTTAACAAACACAACCCGCGAAGCGATTAGCTTGTCTGCGGAAAACACCCAGAGCCTATGGCGGGAATCGAACCCACGACCTCTGGACTGACAGACTAGCATCGCTACCATTCAGCCACAGGGGCGCCAAGATTGGTCAAGTTGATCTATTGTTTAGATGTCTATCGCTGTTTTGAAATCGGGTTTCTTATATTATATACAGGGTGTCCCATTAATCAACGGCAAGCCGACAGCGGATGATAGGGCAAGTATTGACTGCTCCAAAAAAAGTTAGAAAAAATATATATGTCACTTATTTTAAAAGGTGTTGCCAGTTTAAAGAAAAATCACCCTGTAATGATCTTTCTATTGCTGTGACTTCAAATCTTCACTTTTCTTTTTTTTTTTCTCCTATATCATTGTCAGATATCCTTCTGTAAATGGCAGTTAAAAATTCATACTGCAATGGCCTGATTTTCAAAGAAAATCTTACATTTTGCCAAACGACGTACTTAAATTTATTACTACTCCCAACTTTAACCGGCCGTGTTGAAAAAAAAATGTACTAAGTACTTTTGGCAAGTGACATCAAAAGTTGGCGCGTTTAGCATGAATTTCAAAATGGTATAATACTTTGTCGATTGTTTTTTCAAACTGCGAAAAAAAAAATTTTTTTCCAACAAAAATATCTTTTTTTACACAATTGTAGAATCGATATGACTGCAAATGTTCAATAGATATAGAGAGTAGATTATTTCTGCATTTGTCGAAATCAAGTAAACTTTTGCAACAGAATTTCTGGTAAAAATTCATGTTTGAAATTTTAAAACCTTTTCAGATTTTATTTTGTTGACATTATTTTTTGCTGCAACTACTTTAAATTGATAGTACTTTCAGATAAAAATGTCAAATAATCTTTACAAAAACAAACACAAACAGAAAAAAAATATCATATAAAAATGGAAATTTTTCCATCCAGAGCATAAGAGTGCTTTAAAAATATTGTTTTATAAATTGGAAAAATAAAAATATTTTACACGCAATTGGTGTGAGTTTTATGCGAGCATAAAGGAAAAAAATCAAATGAATAAATCACAAAAGTACTAAAACAAGAGCTTGATATAAAGAATTTTTTTTAATTGGAAAATTATGAATGAAATTGCGCATATTTTTGTGAAAATTCTATTTCAATATTTTTGTTTTATCTTCATTAAAAGACCAACAAACAAATTGACAGTAAAGTTGATTTTACAGTAAAGATTTTTGCGACTTATGTTCTGTTTATATAACCCAAACGATCGAATTGAGTGAACAATTTGTATGAAGAGCACTCAGTTTTGCGAGTGGTTTCCATACAAATTTTCTTCTCAAGTCGATTGCTTGGGTTCTAGCAACAACACATTACTTTAAAAAGTCACATTAGAGCTTGTTATTCCCGAATGAAAATCTTCCCATGTCTCTATTCTCTGTATGTCTTGTTATCGGTGTGTCTGTCATGTATGTCTACTGGTTCAATTCTGAAGAGACATATGTCTTGAAATTGTTCGCTTTTTATTTGTGTAGTTTTAAACGTGACTAAAGGTACGGTCACACTTGACAAATATTTGCCGAAAAAAAACGTGACCAACAGACAAGCTAAAATTGTATTTCCTTTGATTCCAATATTTTTTGATATATTGGCTCGCATTTATTAAAAATAACAAAAAAAAAACTTTTTCCTGCAAATAATTAACTTTATTTTGTGATATAAGAACCAAGCTAAATCACAATAACCCTCAGCAAAAGTAGTGGTTAGGTTATTTTGGGCAAATATTAGCAAAGTGTAAACGTACCTTCAGTAATATGTTCTTACCACATTTAAGCTTCTTGAAACCTTAGTAATATCTCCTAAACGTCTGGCATATGTTCCATAATTTATGTCGCACTCAACTAGTGCAATGTATATACACACATATACACAATATAAGTGTAAGTATGTAGTAGAGGGTTGCACAAGAGGTCTTGAAGGTGTGTTTAAGACATTTGGTTTGCTTCAAACAGTTTCGCAACAGTAATGTTGGGAGCAAAATGTAATCGAACGTGCAATTTTTAACTAGTAGTGTAGAAACTATCTGCGCACCCTACAAATTCTTCAAAAATGAGTCCTTTGCAATACATGCTCGTCACAACATCACTGTTGCAAAAGGGTTTCAAACTAAACGAATGCCTTAAACACACCTTCAACACATCTTGTGCAACTCTCTATTGTAAGAGTAAGAGGCCTTCTAGAAGGCCTGTTTAGCACGAATAAGGCCTGCAAATCCGTATTCCATACTCATTTCGCGGGACTTCCACAGTCTCTTCCCAATATAGAGATTCTTCGACATAATAGCAGCATGTGTGTCTCTTGTATGTATATTTCTGGTTTTTATACAAATACGAGAATGTTTGTTATATCCAAAGCACTTTCTTACTTTTTAACCGAAAAAAACGTCATGCATATTTTTTTTAATGATGTTCTCTCAAAACTCCACTATTTAAAATGATGCACTTCCAGATTGGTCCCGTTGAAAAGTGGTCACGCATACACGAACTTAATACACACGCGTTTTCATTTACTTCTACTCAACCGATTCCTATGAAACTATTGCACACACATTAAGTTTTTGTTCGAATACTACATCATGACTAAAAAAGTGAACAGTGCCACGCCTATGCAAACCCAAATATTTTTTTCCACAGTTTTCACTAACCGGATTCGTATGAAAATTTGCATACACAACATTATGGTTAGAAAAATAGGCAGTGCCACTCCCATGAAATGTAAATATTCATTTAAACTACTTCTACTTAACCGATTCTTATGAAATTTCACACACAATTAGTTCTCCTGAAAGTACATAATTATGATAAAAATTATGGGCAGTGCCACGCCTATTTTGTAGTGGATTTTTTTGCATGAACTATTTGCCTAAAAGTGCAAAACTCCTTCTGTCTTCCCTGCTTAAAGAAGGGAATGTAGAAAGTGTATCGAACGAAAGATCAAAAATATAAGGTACTACCTCCACCTTCCCCTCTACACAAAGGCAGTTTGCCTGTGTATCGGTCTTACAGAACTTCAAGAAGGCCTGAAATTTGCAGGCCCGTTAACTTTTACCGCTGGGTTCTGTTTATTAAATGACGCACGTTACGATGTGCGCTGTATGTATGTAATCATTCTATTGATGTGCAAGCGTTATACTGCAAAATAATAAATAAAATTAAAAGGAAAATACAATTTCTTAGTTGCATATAACTGAATTTCCAGAACAAATAAAACATTTTAATTTAGCGAAAAGAAATAACAATAAAAATGCTATAAAAGTTAAAGAAAATGTACAACAAAATAAAATTTTTCCAAAATGGTAATGTTCCATAGAGTGATTCTAGTAGAGATCGCCAAAAAAGCATACACACAGTGTTTTGAAATTTTATGTCTATGCCTCGTTTCAGGGGAAGTTAAACTTCCTTAATTGGTATATTGTTATAGTTAGTTATAGTTATAGACATGGGAAATCTTGTAATCCTTACGTTTAATATATGTGCTCTGCACTTTTATGTAAAACATCACGTGGATACTTTTTGTGGAATATTTTAGCCCTCTAACCCTTCCCTTATACAGATCTTTTTTAATAAAAGGCAAAAAACTTCTCTTCAACGACGACACAGCTGGCCAAAATGTCCTACAAAAAACTTTTCGATTACTTAATAATAATCAGTACTAAAATGGCCCACAAAATATGAATTAATGAGACTATTTTGTATTAAAAGTACGTCATACGTAAAATTTTACTTTAAGTCACTTTACAAGAAAACGCTGTAGATGTGTTATTTATTTATAAAAAGTTGAGAGCAAATTTAGTAATATTATCAATAACAATAAAACATATCACCTGCACTTTGGTAGTGAGTTTACGTTATTTTATTGTCAATATTTTTGATTTTGTTTTACCTTTTAATTTTTCTTAATCTGAATTTGTAAAACGTTTGCCACGAAATATATGATAAAATGTAATCAACTTTCGTAAATTTTCTATTTTATTTTCTTTTATAACAAATGAATAGCAATAAATTTCATCATTCACATTCGTAGTTGTCAACATATTCCATCATCGAGTGGTTTCAACAAAACTCGTATTGCCAACATATTTAAATTAGTGCAAACTGTAGTTTTAGTTTTATAAATAGAATTTCGTACTACAAGCAGAAGTCCAAATTAATAAAATAAAAAAATACATTTTCTAACTACAAATATCAAACATTAGTTTAACTTTAACAATATCAAAACCAGAAAAAACTAAAACATCCTAATAAAAATTTGTTTTAAACTGGCATCATGTCAAGTTAAATGGAATTAGTGCGGATCTGGAGTAAAGTTAAAGCGTTAACATGCTCAAATGCAATTTTATTCACTGGCACATATCGCTGATTGGCTGTAACAACGTCATAACTCAAAAAAAGTTGCTACACAGAAAACAAATTTAAAGTTTTCAATGTACTCACTATTTAATGGAAAATGGAAATATTATTTGTTTCTCAAAAGGTGAGTATACAAGATATTTGTATAAAATTTATACAGAAGATGAAGAACGATATGAAGAATAATTCTGCATCATTGGCTCAAAAATCACTTTTTTGTGTTATGATGTTGTTGCAGCAAATGAGCGATATGTAGTTGTGTATTTATGTATATTTCTTTATATATATTCACCCATAAACACGGCCCACACAGGCTTAAAACGAATGAACAACAACAACAACAATTTAGTAGTCAGTTGCCAACAAAATCCAACACCTTAGTGACCAATTTATCGCCACAAAGCTAAATGTGTTAATTTTAACCCTTATCAATAAGGATTTTGGTTGGAGTTACAAAGAAGTAATTTTTTTGATTACTATCACTAAAATATTGTTATTATTTTTTAATTTAAATTCCTATTTCCCTTTTTAATCGACATTTTCAGCTAATGTGATATTTTTATAAAGAAAACAGGAAGCAGTTAAATTATACCAGCTGAATGAATGCAGGTTTTCTGTGCTGCCATGAAAATCATTAACACTTTTACCGTATACTTAAACGAAGAATCTTTATAGCTGATTCTCATTCTAAACTTATATTTTATGTTCTGTTGTTTTTGCTTTTTTTAACTCATACATATATGAGAAGATAGGATTTTTATTATAGTTTTCGCCTCATTCAATGTTTCCTGCAATAAAATTATTTTTTCAAAATTTTTAGCATATTTGTTTATTGAGCGTTACATTTGCTTTCGCGGTTGTGCCAGGAATGATGAATGTGTAAAAAGTACATCAAAAGAAATGAGTATGGGGTTTGAAAGCTCCATACATTTACTCTCTAAAAACAAAATTTCATAATAATCACAGGACGAAATTAAACGTTATGACCACTTTTTTCAATTTATCTTCGGTTCACATGGAAATATAAAACATTTTTATGTTTTAAAATATTACTTTACAAACATTTATAAATAAACATAAATAAACCAAAAGTAGTCCAACTTTTCTTTCAATTAAGACTTATTTTAATTAAATGGACCAACAATTTCAAAAGTTATGTCAATTTTAAATAACTTTTTTGTGGCAAAATACGATCTACCTCATATGTACGTTCTTCGAAAACATAACAAGCCACAGTCAGAAAGAAGCAAAATGTTTTCAAAGAAAACCAGAAATTTGTAAATAGAAAATGTTCGTTACATCGTTTCTACCCATCAGCTGCTGTTAACTTTTTTTAACGTCCTAAAATTTATGGATAAATTATATTTAAAAAAAATTTTTACGTAACGCTCAATACATTTTTATACGTATTTAATATTTTTTTCGGAACACATACTTTATTTTGAATTCAATACAATTCAGATGTATAATCTTCGATGTATTTTAACATAATCTCCTTAAAAAATCTCACTAAAAATTTTCAATAATATTAAAAATATATGGATAACACTCAATACAATTTTTTTGATACAGACGATGAAACGTTTTGCAATATAATACTATTTAACAAAGTTCACATAAGTTTTAAATATTTAGATGTACAAACAAAACTGTGCAGTTATTTTAGTGTATATTGTTAATTCAATTTTGATAATTAAAATTAGTAATGAAGCGTACTAAAACTTGTCACACTCTATACACATTACTACGGACACCAACAATTAAAAAGAATTATAATTTCTAATATTTTTCAAAAATTTGGTGTATGAAATAAGAGAACCAAATGCAAATATTCCAAAACCGTTATATATTTAATCTCGTTTTTGAAAACATTCATATTTTCTTAATGTGGAAAATCAACAGCACGCACTACGGACACGCTATATAAAGAATGGGCCATATAATTAATAGGAGAGACCAATTTTTTTGTCTGCATTTTATGCTTAATTAGTTTATTTGGTGGGATTTTGTTTTTTAACTTCAGTATAGGATAGTTACAACGTATCATTAATTAATTATAGTCGGATTGAAATTTAGTTACCCTATGTCTTCTCCTAAAATTAATCTCAGATGTAAACTTTCAAAACGCTGATATACATACACATATATCTTTGATGCTCTCTGCCTTAATCTAACGACTGATGAAACACGTAGTTTTTTTTTTTTTTTTTTTTGCATTGTACAGTGTAACTTTCTGGAAATTATTTGAAGGATAACAATAAAAATATCGACTATCCCTGAACCTACCTACCAATTTTACATATTTTATGACATCCGTTCTTTGGCATGGCAACCAAATAACCGCTTGATACAAACCATCTAAATGACTTCCTCACAACACTAACGCATGAAACCGACAACCACGAGTTTAACACATTTACAGCTTTTAAAGCTTTCATAAGAGGAAACTTTACTAAAAAATTTATGTGTTATTGTTTCTTGTTAGAGAACACGTGTGTATGGGTGTGTGTGTGTGTGTGTGCTCGCTAAATTATTTCGAGGCATTTCTTGTAGCAGTGAATTTGAGCCATATCTTACCTACCCCACAGCTCAAGAAACAGAACAATTGGTTTTATGTTGCTCTTTCGATTAAATATATTTTTAACGCTGCTGGCTAAAGTTGTGCGTACAAATAAAATACAAGCATAGAATTGTAAGTGAACAATAAACTAATGAGTATTAAATACTTATAATTAAAGAGCTTCAGTTGAAATCTTTACAAATCTCAACAAATTATACACCAGGATTATTGTGTTGTTGTTTGGCGAAATATTTATAAGAAAGTATAAACCAGGATATCAGATAATTTTCAGTGATAAAATCTAAATGAATTCTGCTATTAAGAATGTTCTTTTATTATATTATTAACTACGAGTAGAGTATGCGATAAGCTGCCGATGAAAATATTTAACTAAACATCTCAAACTTCGTAGTTACAAGTCAGAAATAAACAAGCTTTTATTGAAATAACTTTTATATACAAAAATGTACAGATAGAGATCATGTTAAGCCTCTATTCTGCCACAGATTATGTGGAGTCGAGCAACCAATCGCATATTTTTACTTTTAGTACTCTATAAAGAATCAAATGATTTATCTCCTAGACACACAGACACTCAGCTAAAGAGGCAATGTAATTGCAAGGTTTTTATATTTTATATGGCATTTTAACATTCCTTAATATTGTTTTATGTGTTAGAAACCATTACTTACTTAATAATAAAACTTTTATTTATTTGTACAAATTTACAATATTAAACATGTACTTAATTTTTATGTGAGCATGTGATTTCATTTCAGTTTTTCGAATGAAAGTAATTAATGTTGAAAGCTAAAGCGACAGTAATTAAGTGTCACGTATTAAATTAACATTTTATAGGCTTCTGCCACGGTTTAAGGTTTTATGGTCTGGAATTTAAGTGGAAACAAGTTATGATTGGCAAGGAAGACAAATTTGAATAAGAGACTCACTCCTACATCATGTAGTTAAACACTGATTATGGTACACTCTGAAACATTGCTTCAAATTTAGGATTATATGTTGTCTAAATTTGTGTTGAAAATTTCTCCTTGTCTAAAATTACATCGATTTTGTAGTTATTTTATTAAAGAAAAAACCTTTCAAATTAAACATATTTAGTTCAAGTGGAAAAAATTTAACATAAAGTATAATACGGCTATGGCTGAATGGTAGATACGTCAGACTATCAATCCGGAGGTCGAGGCTCAAATCTGCACGCAGCCAATCGCTTTTTTTAGTAAAAACATTTTGTTCAAAAATAATGCATGTCTAATTTTAGGTCGATGATAATAATCGGTAACGTGTTGCCGACTATTATCGACCTAATTTTCAACAAAAGTGTTTTAGAGTGTAGATAGAGGGAACCAAAAAGTATATATACGTGTATCAGCGTTTCAAAAGTTTTTCATCTAGGATTCATTTTAAGTTAAATTTTCACCCATGTTGGATATTGTTGTAGTGAATCGGCATAGGAAATCTTATAATTATTACGTTTATGGTATAAGATGCGTTCAGCACTTTCATGTGAAATACCACGAGAACATTTTCGTGCTACATTTCAAACCCTTTAATACTTCACTATATGGGTCTTTTTTCTCCATTCGTCAAAAAAAGCAAAAAGCTCCTCGTCAACGACAAAACTGCAGGATCAAATGGCCTACAAAATATTTGTCATAAAATTCTATTATATATACGAGTAGTACTTCAAAGACACCAAAACTCCAAACTCAACATGAACGCCAGAAACATTCGGAACTTAAAATGTCTCTAAATATCCCAGAGCTTATTTCGTAAGCGGGTTTTTAAGCATATACATTGCGTCTCTTTTTTTAAAAATTTGCTTTTGTACAATCTCCATTTTTTACTGGGTTGTTTTATTTTATTCATACAGATATTATCTATGAAAACTTTATAATAAGTACTTAAGAAAATTTTTTTATTATTGAAAAACATGTCAGTATATTCTGTATCTACCAACGGACACGTTCGTACATAAATTCGTTTAGTATTTTATTACCTTTACATACATAATTTATCTTTAATTCATGTAGATCACGTCCAGTTCCTTCAAGTATGAAATATATGAATAACATAAAAGGCATACAAGTATTCCATTTATCTACCAAACATATACAAAACTTACATGTTACTAAGGAGATTTTTTTGAAATATAAAAATGCATTGAAATTTTAACATATAATTTATTTATTTAATATCATAGTTTTTCTTAAGAAAATTGATATAGGTAATTCTCATTTGGAGTGTGAATGTTTTAACTTTTTTCTTTTTTTTAACTTTATAATACTAATATCAAAAGGTTAAGAAAGAAAAATTTATATTACCGTTTTCTCAGTACATTTAATTGATCCTGATATATTCGATTTTATAACACTAAATTAAAAATGTTATGTATTGAATGTTATCCTTCCTTCTCAAGTGCTATTCGCTTTTGTCAAGTGCTATTCGCTTTTTACATAGGGTTGTCATTGCAAGAAGTTCTCTTTTTCGATTCCTAATCACCGAATTGGAAGCGAAGTTAAGAAATATATCCTTTTTGGCGTTCTATATTAATATTTTTCACTAGCAAAAAGAGTACAAAGTTACACATTTTCGCAACTTGTTTATTTTTATACGATTTTAAATGCAAAACGGTGTTTTTATGTAAATTTCAGTAAATAACTTAATTTTTAGACGCAAATTAGTTCATAAATTTCTTTAAAAAAATCTAATTTTTAAAAAGCATGGTGGGTATTGTATAAAGAAATTACAAATTTTTGTGTGACTAAAATATATTTTTACTTGCTTTTCTACTAATTATCTGCATTTTTGAATATCGATTCTTAGGAAGCAATGAAAATGTAGTTCCTCAAAAAGGACTTCAAATTTTTTTTACTGGGTAGTTTCTTAATTTGCAAAACAAGCAACATTCATTTGTATGCACAAGTCATTTTGTATAAAGAGAATAGATGAAGTATGTATTTTTGTTCTTTGTTTTTAGCACATAATCGACAGTGTTCCACTAAAAAAAACATTTGGTTTCTTCACTCATATCATTTTAAATCACTTTAAAATTGATTCCTTTCTCATATTTATGGGTTTTTATTATAAAATATTTTGTTATACTTTCAACGAACATAAATAAAAATATTGTAAATGGGAGTCATCCATATAATAATATTTTATAAATATTTCAAACAAATAAACAATCTGTCATACAACATTTCACATTCCATTCATTCTTTTATGGTAGACAAACAGAAAATTAACTCCATTGAGAATAATTCTAGTCTTCATATTGTTTCCTATATTCTGTTGTTCTTTTATAATGTTTGTTCTGAGTTTTTATATTTTTACATACAGAACTTTTCATTTTTCATAGTATTTGTATGTAGTTGTGGAATTCCCCAATGGCTTTGCTGAGTTTTTTTCTTCAATCACAAATACATAAAGTGATACTACGAAGCGGGAAATAGAATGAGTATGATGGATGCCTTCTAGAAGGCCTCTGTACTCCTTCTTTTGGATGTACAAGGCCTGCTTGCTCCATTCCATACTCATATCTTTTTTACACACCTTGTCATTGCGGGGAAAGTCTTCCGTTTGCTATTTCTGGAAGTCCTGACAGATGACCTTATAAAAAGGTAATTTTGAAGGGTTGACTTCTGACTTGAATTGAGAAATCAATTAAACGTCTATAAAAAATGAACATTTCCGGAAGCGAGAAATACTTCACCAAGAACTCAACGTAAATGATTTTTTAAATGCCTTTTTAAAAACTTTTTTTAATGGAGTGTTAAACATTAAATTAAAGAATTGCTATAGAAACTTATAAAAATTAAAAAAAATATATTTTAATTTTCTCTATTTTATTTATATTTTGTCTATCTCATTGGATTTACAACTCTCTGTTCAGTTGAAAACAATAATTACTACAGAGATATTATGTGAAAATACAATAAAAAAGACTAATATTTAAACAAAATAAATAAATATATGTAAATGACTTTGAATGCCATTGTAAATGTAAATAGTTAAACTACTCCCAATAGTATTTATTACACAAAATAATTTAAAAAATTAAAATATGTTATCAAATACTACACAATATTTTTGCTGCATTAGTCTGTAAATAAACCGCATAAGGCAAAATCCAAATACACTCACTCATATATGTTTTTGGCAGAGTTATGAACATAAATTTAGTCGTATTTTATGCAAATTATAAAATAAATTTGAATATTAATGAACCTCAAATTGTATGCTCTGGTTTTAATAGAAACTCATACACATAAATACGCATTACTCAAACATACAAATAAAGTCCAATTTATTATCGCAGGTTTGTTTAATCTACTATGGAAATCAAAATTTATTTAAAAGAACGCTTTTATAGTAAAACGAAAATGTATTGAAAAGTGAAATGATTGAGAAATAGCAAATTTTGAAGTTGAATCATTATTTAGATGAGTTTTTCAAAACGACTGGATTGTTTTTAAATTAACAATAGCAATTTGAAAAAGAGAAAATAGTAAATAGCCAAAAAAAATTTTTATTTGAACATTGTGTGGATGTAATGATTGATAAGATTGATTTTTAAAAATTTTTTTTAAATTAAAAAAGTTATGCTAGAAAAGCAGTTTGCTTACAAACATTTTTCAATACCTTACCATGATAATTCTTATTTGTGTTAATGTTATACACAGTTTCAAAACAAAGTTTGTCTAAAAATAAATTTTATTTTCAGTAAATGTTGTTTACATAATCAATGACTTGTTTGTTTGACTCTCATTTAGGACGCAAACCCCAAAAACAAAAAGAAAACTGTGTCGTAGAAAAACAACCCCGATGACGACATACTCGTACACACAAATAAGAACAACAACAATGATAGCAAAAGAAATGCGATTGTATCAAGTTTGTTTACTGAAGATTTCTGAGTGAATCAATTCGTTAATGTCGTTGCGTTAATTCTCATTCATTTTTTTGGAGCCTTTAGATAAACATTCAGACTTGAACACTTTTAACAAATTGAAATTTCATAAATGCTTAATAGATGATGATGATGATGATGATGACGCAGAAAAAAATTATGTTAAATATATTACAAAAAATCCAGTATATATTTTTGTTTGATTAAGTAAACCATTTTTTTTAATATTTGTTAGTATTTTTGGACTAATTGTTTTAAAAATTTAGACAAAAGTATTGTTTGTTATTTTGCAGAAAGTCCAGTAAATCTTTTTCCTTGATTTAGTAAATTACTTTGTTTACAATCAGTAAATATTTTTAGACAAATTGTTTTATAGATTTAAACAATTTGTTCACTGAAAAAACATGTTTTTTTTCAATGAAATTGTTGAGATAAGTCTTCAGCATTTTTATATAAAACGTTACGAGAAACATTTTTGTTTAGCCCAATTAAAGGATTACAAGATTACCTATACCTATATTCAAAAGGGTGGGGAAATTTAACTTCCACATAAAATACATCCCAGATGTAAACTTTAAAAGCACCGATACACTATATTTTATTTTTTATTTTTTTGATGACCTCTACGTGGATTAGGCGTTTGAACCTTGTTATTTAAAAAATTATTTTGTTGTATAGTGTAAAAGAAAACTCTTTTAATATACGTTTTTATTGCATTGCTGTGACAGCTCTTATTTATGCTGAGGTGATGATGTGTTGTAAATAATTAACAAAATTTCGGAATATTATGTTTGCTGTAACCAAACGTCTACCTGCGTGCGTGCAAAACATAATTAACGTTTTCTAAAAAGTTAATAAATCACATAACATTCATTGTATATTATATAAAAAGAATGAAGGTCAATAATATCTAAGATTAACAAAAAAGTTAGTTTAAAAAAATTCAAATAACATTAATAATAAAAACTTTTCAATAATTATTAAGTTATCATTAATAACGCTTGAACAAATTATGTTTGCCAATATTACAAATAGAGCTTAGTACTCTGTTCAAATTTGCGAAAAATGTAAATCAACATTGGTTGATATTATGACAAGTAGCCAATTATAATAGCCCTTGAAAGTATGCTGCAATTGTGTACGTTTTTAAAAAAACCCAATGTGTTTGTTGTAAATTCCACACGAAAAAAAGTGGATCTCATATTATTACGCATGAAGACTCAAAATGTTGTAGTTACATTTCATATGTTTTTTTTTCCAAAATAAACAAAAAATTTTCGTGAGCAATTCGTGTCAATTTTTTTATATGGACTTTTGACAGCACTTCGCACGAAATGATGAACAGATTACCATGCTTAAGAAACAAAAACAATATAAGAAGTGTGAGACAATTATATAAAGTGTCATGACGGCAACAGCAAGGAATGACCAAAATGGAAGATGTAATACAAGTTGTAAAACATCTACATTCCTTAAACAACAATCTATTTCTTTTCTAAATGAATCAAATCTTGCTTTCTTAAATACGTTAAAAAAAAATTTTAAAATTGTTTGCCAACATTTCTATTAAACAATTTTCTAACTAAATTTTAAATTTTTCGCACAACGCGAAAATAATAATAAAAAGAAATTTGTAGAAATAAACAATTTATTATAGCAGCACGACAGTAAAAGAGATTTGTCCTTAAAGTTGAAGATTTAAGTTGTTTTAAAGAAACTTTTATGTTTCTATTATTATATCCAAATTTTCGTTAAAGTTGGATATTTTTTTCAATTTGTCTGCGGACAGCAGCAAAAAGTACATGGCAGCTTAATATGGTATTTACAGCTAATTAGACATTGTTACGCTCACCTTGAAAATATTGGAATTTATTAAATTAAAATCTCATACTTTAATATTGTACGTATATATATATATATATATATATATATATATATATATATATATATATATATATATATATATATATATATATATATATATATATATATATATATATATATATATATATATATATATATATATATATATATATATATATATATATATATATATATATATATATATATATATATATATATATATATATATATATATATATATATATATATATATATATATATATATATATATATATATATATATATATATATATATATATATATATATATATATATATATATATATATATATATATATATATATATATATATATATATATATATATATATATATATATATATATATATATATATATATATATATATATATATATATATATATATATATATATATATATATATATATATATATATATATATATATATATATATATATATATATATATATATATATATATATGTTTTAAAAATGTAACTTCTTTTAGCAGGATGTTTAATACTGTAAAATCCTCAATAGAGAATAGAAACTTCACACACTAGTAAATACAGCTGCACCTGTTCTAAGCAAAAAAAATCTCCAGAAAAAAACATCACTTAAACTTAAAGCTACAAGTTGAACAAAATTGCATAAGCATTTTTAGTTGCAAATGTCTGGTTGTTGACTCACACACACTGCCACATACAGGATGCCAGCCAGCAAGGAGCAAACTAAGTTAAAACTCACACAAAAACTATAGCATACTTTGAGGATTCATGCTAACCAGCCACATGCTTGCACACATATATTCCAGGGTGAATACAATTGCTTGGAAAAGTAAAGAATGTATGAGTATGAATGTGTGCTTGAATAAGAATACATCTTTATGTTCTTTTAATAAAAAATAAAGCAGAACTCTTCCTGTTCTTAAGCAACTTCCTTTTTATTTCATTGTTTAGTTTTTTCCTTGCAGACGTAAATTTTTTTTTACTTTTCCCCAAAAAAATATTACTAGAGTAACCGGCAAATAAAAAAGTAAAATTTATTTCAACACAAAATAAGTTGTAGAATGATGTAGTTTAAGTACACAGAGCAAAAAAAACACCTATCCAAAAAAATTGTTCATTAAAAATTTGTTCAAACAAATTCGATTAAGGTTAAGAACTTCGTCATATATGTATATCGTAGTATGTATAATATGAAATGAACATGACATTTGCCTTCCATAAAAACTTAGTATTAAACTCCGCATATATACAACTCTAGTGGTCACTATTAGTAATTCTCTACTTGACAAACAGACTGTGTTAAATGAGTTATGTTCTTGCTTTATGCAAATAAAGAAAAAAAATGAGAATCTATATAATTAATAGGGAAGACAGGTTTTTGTTAAGCATTTTACGCTCCCATTATACAACCGATTTTGACAAAACTTATACCATTTTAGAGATATTTATTCACAGTTGTGCACAATCTATGTTTTGCAAAACTCTGTTCAGTATTTTGGGAGCTATAAGCGTTTAAAAATTATATAATTATATGTCCACATAGTAAAATTTTTTTACTATAATTTAAAAAACAAGCGTGTTTGTAGTAAAAGTGTGCATAGTCGCAAAAAAATATATATTATTGAATTTTTTTTATGCGCAAATATCGTTTGTAGTTGTAATTCGAATTGTGTGTAAAGCAAAAATAGAGAACATTTAAACAACAATTCATAAATTCATTGTAGAAAATATTGAATAGACATTTGAGGCAATTGTACAATAAAAATCCTGTACAATTCACAATGGACATCATTTCACATACACTTTAAAAATACATACATACATCTTAAGCCTTTTTTTGGCTTTTCTGCATAATAAAATACAAATTACATATATACATACATACATTCGTACACACATATTATATTTTTTAGAATGAGGAGAAAAAGCGACAAAAAATGCCTCGCTTTATTTGTTTCTTTTTCTTTCACCTATGCACATGTGTGACAATTGTCATAATTTGGAACAACAACACATTTAATTTTCTCATAAAATCAAAAGCAATAAAAGAAGAGAACAATTCAGTAATGTACATTATGAATACTTCACAAACTGATGCTTGGTGCTCACATTTAGTTTGTGGATTTTGCTTTTGCAAAGGGAATAGCATTTGTTCCTTCTTTGAATTGGTGTTGTTGTAGGAAAGGCATAAGACTAAATAGGAAATAGAGTTCGATAAATTGAATTAGCTTATATAATGGGACTTTGTTTTTGTATTTTACGCTGCTTTTAATTTTAGTTTAGTAAAGTTTCTATATAGCATTAGCTAATTTATATTATGGGACTGTTTTTTATAAGAAATTTTATGGCGTTTAGATAGACAATAAAATTATTTATACTACAATACGGACGATTTTATCGTAAAGTAATTTTTTTATTTACTATTTTGTTATTCAAAAATTTGTTCTTTAAAAAACAACAAAACTTTAAGATATGTTAATAATCGTCTATGCAACTATTATATCACCTTGGCATTTATTACCTAGAAAAATAGTTGTTTCATTTTTGTTTCTAGTTTTGTTTGTTTTATTTTCTCATTTCCCAAAAGCCCAAACTTTAAATAAGTAAATTTCAGAAAACAACTCCTGCAACATGTACAAAAAATACACAAACAGTTAAACTTGATTGCTCAGGTATGTGAAAAAGTATAAAGTGCACCTTCTACAGCCATTAAATTTTGCCACTGGTTCACATGTTTGAATGAAACATACATGTATTGCAATTACTTTTTCAGTAGAAAACAGCTCACAAAAGAGTCTAGTTTTCAATGGAAATGCATAAAAGAATACTATTTTCTATAGCCTGCCAACATCATCAGTCCAATTTCAATTTTAAAACTGGTGTATGGTATTTGCCGTAAGCGAGTTAAACTCAAAGTTTGCCTATTTATAATGCTTAATATATAAAAATAAAAGCAGGAAATATACATGTTTTTTTCTTCTTTGTTCGAATTCATTTAAAAGTATTTTATATATATAAAAAAAGCTTAAAATGGAAAAAATTCTTGGTTATATCCAAACAATCATGTTTATCTATTAGGAATTTTGAAAACTTTTCCAATTAAAGTTCTGTGTAATAAAACTAATGAAACTAATCTTTATCAAATCTTAAATTTAGTTACCAAATTCTTAATTGTATGTACTTGTACAAAATTTTCTCGTAATTTCTACGTATGTAACTATATAAACATTTGCATAACTAGAAATATGTTTACAACATGAATACATCATTCAACTCCTACAAAACGTTGTAAATTGAACAACTGTGTTTTATGTGGCTGCTAGACAAGTCAATATTCAGCTTCAATATATGTGTTTGTGTGCGTTTGTTTACAAAAAATGTATACACATATACGGAGAGGAAATATTGAAGAATATCAAAATGCTTTTGATTTTCATAACAAACGCACACAAACACATATATTGAAGCCTAAATATTGACTTGTCTAGCAGCCACTTTACAGCTGCATATTTAATTTGTGAAATAAAATTGAGATCTATACTCCTCCGAAAATCGCATGAAGCTTTAAACTATTTTTTTGTTTGAAAGGGTTTGCAGTTTTGTCCCACAATCTTTTTCCGAACATCGGTAGGGAAATGTCGAAAATTTGAGCGGCGTTCCCCCTCTCCCTGAAATATTTATTATCGCATATCTCCTCCATTTTATGGACCTATTTCAAAAATTATTTTTTCGTTTGAATGAGTTTTTTTAATCGGTTGACAAATTTGATCCCCCGAAATATTGATTATCGTCAACTCCTCTATTTATGAACCGATTTCCAAAATTCTTTTTTTGTTTAAAAGGGTTTGCTTGCAGTTTGGTATCACACAACTCCTCCATTTATATGCCGATTTTCAAAATTTTTATATGAAAGGGCATGAAAGTTTTGACTCTATGAAGTCGGTTTTTTTGTCAGGACTGTCTTAATAAAGTTACGAGCTTTAGCGTAATACATATATTGAAAATTATTTTTCTAAAAGATCTAAATAAAACTTTAATGGATAGTATATATATATATATATACATACATATTTCTTAAATTATAAGAGTATAGTGCCATCTCTTGTCGAATATAAAATTAAATGAAATAAATCCTTAAAATTCATTAGATATTAGTCCTTTTAAAATATTTATAATTGTTAAAATTTGTGGAAAAAAACTTTACAAACCGAAATTTTCATAAACATCTTTAGAAAGTATCAGAAAGTCTCTTAACAAAAATACTTTTCCTTGCTTATAAAATAAAATTCCTATTTTAATATTTTGTATTCCCTGTTGTGATTAAAAAATGTATAAAAAGATAGTATTTCAAGAAAATTTATTTATAAAATTTTTTTTATTTTCTTATTGCAAGCGCGGAAAAGCAAATAGGTTAAAGAAAATTTACGAAAGCCACCTGAAATTTTATTTCCCGTCACTTTTTCAACACAAACTGTTTCCCTGTCCATTCTATTAGCAAATAAAGAAAGTTGTATGCCACAAATTTCCTAAAATATTTCAAATTCGGTATTAGCTTTAAACTCTTTGAAATTGTAATTGTAGAGAAATAATTCCGATGTACAATAAAAATTTTTATTTCAAAAATGTTTAAGTATGAAACATTATCAATAACTTTTATTATATATGAGAGTAATAAATAAAAACTTACTTAAACATGAATACAGCTGATACTTAAATCATATGCTGCTTACGTAAGTATATATGAGGTTATACTTTTCTATGGCAAAATAATCCTTTTTAAACAGCAATGGCAAAATATTTTTCGTTTTGAAATTATTGCTTTGTTAAATTTTTTATAGGGATCGAATATAGTTTATGAGAGAGAAAAAGTATTAAAATTTTAAATCTCTTTTGATTTTTTTTCATATTTGTGGAGTACAAACACGTGAAATTCGTCAAATATTTTACAGATTTTAATTTAAAATTTATTTGTATGTTGTAATGGATAATTTATTAGCTTTTAGAAGTAACACGTGTGAACTTGTTTAACACCACTTGAAAACTAACGTTTTCTACTCACGCACAGTCGTAAAAAGTAAAAAGCTCTTTTTGTATACGAACTTTTTATAAAACACGGCCAAAGAAAAAGAGAAGAATATGTAAGCTTGACACACTCGCACGAATAAGTTTTACTCACGAAATTTAGCAATTTGAAGCGAAAGAAAAAGTTATTTGAAATTCAACTTTTTATACTCGTATATGGACTGATGCGCATTTCTTTACTTATATCAGCCAAAAGTTGCTTTTATAGGCAAACTTCTAATAGAGACTATAGTATTGTTTTTCTTACACGAGTGAGCAAATCATCTGAAATCATTAAGAAAACTGAAAAACGATAGATTTCGGGTTACAAAAACACTAAAGTAGTAGTGTGGTAGTAGTACATATTTGTTGCACTTATAAACCAACAGTGACTACATCAGCAAGTTGATACCAACTTTTTCTGCAACATTCAAGTGTGGTGAGTTATTTTTAAGAAATGTTTCAGGAGCATTCTGTAGCACTCAAGTTGTACGTAGACATATGAAAAATATATTAATAGCATGTTGCATTTAGTGACATATTTTCTTACTTCTCATCATGTGGGAGATATTACTAGAGAAATGTTTGTTACAAAATTAAATTACTTTCTGTTTTTTTACTTTTCATTTGAAATGAATGTGGCAGAGTAGGTATTCATAAGCCTATTAAACCAACACATTTAGGACAAAGTAATAAGCTTACTGGATATTAAAAACGAGACAAAAAACAAACCACCAATAAAAAACTATTTAACTAACTTGGCATGAACCTAACATATGTGACGAAATTAGATTTGGTCTTTAAGAGATTTTCCACTCAATTGGACATTATATATTAGTGTAGATTTCAGCCATGACTCATGAAAATACATTCTGCATTAATTTAATAGTAAAACGCAATAAAAACCCAGTTTAATTTCATCAATTATGCCCTTACAATTAACAGTTCAGTAGTCTGCGAGTTGTAGTTTGCGATACTTACTGTCCCAATCCTAGCTGAGGGATTGTAAGTCTCCTGTGGATTTCAGATGATTGAGAATAACGTTTCATTGTACATATATGATATTCAACCCCAGTGACTATCAATGTAACGAGATAATGGATAGATTGGTAAGGCGGGCCTATAGAGTAAGTTTGGCTAATGTAGTACACCTACTTTTTATTTAGCTTTAATTTTTAGAAACTTGATTCGATTAGAACATATATCAGCTGGTGTTGTACTACAAGTCTTAGATTTATAGATCTGGTATACTATAGTCTGATAATGTGCTTAACCATACAAACCTTCGCTGTCCATTTTCTTACGTCATACTCATTTTCTTGGAATTGTAGTGTGATACGTATACCATTTTAGGCAACTACAGAGTTTTTCAAATATATATTGAATTAATAGTATAAAATATGCAATATTGTTTTATGTGTTCTTCACTAATAAAATACTTACCATTGTCTCTAAAATTAATATTATGAAGTAAAAAATACTTGTTTTTAGAAAAAAATCAATAAATTTTTAAAAGTGCACAAGAAGTTGTTTCATTTCTTCCAATAAGAGTGTGTGGAATATAATGTAATGCGCTAAATTAAACCCCGTCTTCAGTTTTTTTTTTATTACGTATAGATATTTTAATGGAATTGACCAATATTTCCACTAAATACATCAGTATATTTCACCATAACTCGAGAACGGTATGTCCAATGTTGACCAATAAAACACCAAAATATGCACGACATAAAACCTTAAAACCTGCTCAACATGGTTTTTTTATTTAATCATTTTTTTTCGAAGCTATCCACAAATTAGTATCCAAAAAAGTGGTTCTTCGTGCAAAATTAAATATATTTTTGTTATATATAAAATATAAAACTGTAAAAACTTTGCCTTTTAACTGTTGCTTTTATGGACATAAGTTCACCAACAAAATAAGCTATATATCATGCAAATCGATGAATAAATATTGATTTTATTAACAATTAAGTGAAAACACCCAGATACTTAAAAGAGACTTTAGAACGAAATTATTTTCTTTTTTTAGCAAACACAACCCGCAAAGCGATTTGGTTGATCTGCGAAAAACAATCAGGGTCTATGTCGGGAATCGAACCCGCGACCTCTGGACTCACAGGATAGCATCGCTACAAAACAGCCACAGCGTACCTTAAAACGAAAGTACATTTTATGTGCCTTTGTGTATTCACTTAATTTCTAATAAAATCAACATTTATCCATCGATTTCGATGACTTATGGCTTATTTTCTTCATAAGACATTGTTCTTAAGAACAATAGTTTTGCATGAAAAAGCACTTGTTTGGTACTAATTTGTGAATAACTCCGAAAACGTTATTCTGAATGTTTGAAGATAATTTGCTCAAGCACATTTTGGCGAGAATAATTAATTCTCAAGTTAGAGTGAAATTTTCTAATATACCCAGTGGAAATATTAGTCATGCCCATTAAAAAAATCTGTACATGATAGAGAAAACTGAAAATAAAGTTTACTTTAGCGCATTAAACCATTAATATTTCACATACTTTTATTTAAAGTACTGAAAAAGATATTGGACACCAAAGTACTCCTAGAAGAGCAAGTTTACACAAAATTGTTTTATTAAAATTTCCTTCCACTTAATTCGCTAGTAGCAGCCTTAAAAAGTGGTTTAAAGGTTTCCCACATTTTATTGCATTTAAAAACATTCAATGTGAATTCCATAATTCAACAATTTTCCTTAACAATCTTAATGGTTTAAAAATTGATTTAAGACCGCGACACATAAATCATTTACAGCAAATAATAAAAAGAAAATCTTTTGTTACATTTAAGTTTAATTTTTCCTTACTTGCTCGCTGAATTACCGAACACAATTATGTTGCGAAAATCAGTGAAGCTTATAATGTAATGACGACTCAACGATGATTGAATATTAATATTTAATTTTATTTTTGGCATTCATTTACTTTACTCATACATGCACAAGAAATATATGCAGTCAAATGCATTTTCACACTTTTGCTATGTAAGTTGTTCTTTCACATAAATATGAAGTTGTGAGAATTTCGTATATAAATTGGTTTTTCCTTATTTATTTTATTTTTCTCGGAAATTTCCATGTCGTTTGTATGTACACACGTTAATGTGTTTAAATGTGCATGAATATTTACAAAATGGGGTTACTGGTAGCATACATGAATCGGTTGTCTGTGAAAGATATTTTCTTACTGTTTTTAACAATGAATTTTTATCAGGAAAATCGATGGGCTATAGTTAATTTATTGTTTGCTTATGACAGGACTCAAGCCTGTTTCAATCTTTAACAGAATTATACCACTGAAATTTATTATCATATTATGAACTATTGATTTTCGTGATGAAAAGTCATTCTTAAAAAAAGTGAGGAAAGCTCTTTTATAAATAATCAATTCACATATATGTGAGTGAACACTATAGATATTCCCAGAGCACTCATTTAACGATCCCACTAATTTTATAAAGCTGTATTTCCCACCTAGAAAATATGTATATCAATGTGACATGGTAAGGATAACTATATTATGGTTAACACAAACGATGTATACTTCCATCAAACAAAGTATTGTTTGTTTATAGTGCTTTCAACATAGTCGATTTAATCGCAATATATCCTATGGGATCATATTTAATCATATCTCAGCGTAATATAACGCCTTTGGACAATTCCATAGCAATAATTTATTACGATAATATTTTTAAATATTATTCAAATAGTCTCTTATTATGATCAACTCAAGTATGTTTTTTATTTGCGTATAAGTAACTAATTGAAGTAAAAGCATTTAGCAATGATCATTGCTTACTTTGCAACGAATAGCAGCTGGAAACTTTACCTCTGTCTTTCTCTCTCTCTCTCTCTAGACCAACAATCTTATCACAATACAAAACTTACCGATTTCACATGGCATAAGGAAAGAGACATTAAACTGATCTGCGTAGTTAAAATATTTGATCA